>JAPDVU010000008.1:21363281-21905781 GCA_026230045.1 Corynorhinus townsendii | reverse complement strand
TGGGGAAATTAAGATGCGCATGCACAGGGCATGATTAGCACAGCTATTGTTTTCTCCCAACAATATAATTTAATGGGTTTTTAGAATTACAGAAAGAGAGACCCTGGTGCTGGCTTGAATTGATTATTTACCACAAAGCTTTGAAATATAGAAAAGATAGAAAACATCTCAAGCCAAAAGGGCCTGCGAACAGAGGCGGAGGAGCGCAGAATCTTCCTAAGGATCATGGCCAGGAGGGGCCGGTGGGGAGGCAGGCCGGGCGCCACAAGCGAACGTGAGCGGGGGCCAGCAGGAGGAGGGGGGGGAGGCGTTGGGCTGCATGGAAAGGCATAGAAAGAGCTGCCTTCCCAGGAAGAAGAAAAGCATTTCATTTAAGATTTAATCATATTACACACCCAGACTATTTCCCAGAAGTGTCTGAGGCATTTACATTATTCAACACAGATAAAAAGAATTTAAATTTTTTTTAAATTATGTTTTTATTGAGTTTTAGGGAGAGAGAGAGAGAGAAACATCGATGAGAGAGATGAGAAACATCATTGATCGACTGCTTCCTGCACCGGGAATTGAACTGGTGACCTCTTGGTTCCTGGATCAATGCTCAACCACTGAGCCAACGGGCAGGGCTAACTCTTTTTTTTTTTTTTTAAAGAGGAGTCAATGAGGAAGAGAACAGAGAGCAATAGAATAAGGTAGTTACCACATTTGCAAAGCAAATGGAGTTCTGGGCTTCTTGGCAGCCAAGGAGAAAGTGCTAAGTACGCCGGGATATATAGTTGTCGTTATCTGCTGTCCTTAAGTAACATATAATTTTGTCTGACGAGACATGTTTCCTTCTTCGTGCTGAATATGAGAGGAGATGCTTGTGTGGTTACTTACCAAAAGGTTGCTGCATAAGAGCAATCCCAATGTGTTTAATTATGAAAGATATAAAAATATTCTTTAGAAGGGGCTTCTTATGTTAGCGCTCCCTAAAAGGCAAGTGCAAAGCTTTCCACTGAAATTGGCAAAGCCATTTCTGCAGGGAGCTAGGATAATGGTCTGGGTATATGCTTTTTGGTCGTCTTTCTTGAGTCCCTGGGGTAACAGGAACTTTAGGACCCAGGAAGCAGGAAGCAAAAAGGACTCTTCTCCCATGCATCCTCAGGAGATCTACGAGACACCTCATAACCAAGCAGACAGCCTTCCGTCTCCCCTGACTGCTGAATCCTAAAACACGTTTACTTTCATACACCTGTCTCTGCTCGGAATCTCCCAGTGCCTCCTCGCTCCCTACACAGATCTAGTTGCAGCCGCATCTCTCAACACTACCCACAGGCACCCTCCCTCCCGCCAACCAGGCTGGTCTGGCAGCAGCCCTGCCATCCAAGCCTCCAGGCCCCTGCTCAATGCCAGCTCCGCCCCGCCTGGGCTGCCTTTCCTCTACCTTCCCACATCTTCAAGCCCTTCCTCTGCCACACCTTTGCCCGCCCTCCTCAGAGACTAACTGTCCACACAGTAGGTCATCAAGGCCCTTCACTCTCTGCCCAGACCCGCTCCTGCCATGACCTTCTGTGGATCCCAAGCTCCAGGCTGCAGAACTCGGTTTCCCCCAAACTCACCACCAGTGCCAAATCACCACACCTCTGCCCACACCGTCCTTCTGTCTTGCTGTTCCCCTCTGCTTGCAACCTGCAAAACCCTCCTTCTCCAAGACCCAGCTCATCTGAAACCTCTTTGCGAAGCGCTTCCCACCCTCCCAGCACAGTTAGCCTCTCTGCCACCCTCCGCTCCAGGTCCCGCCCTAAGCCGGCACCGTCTACTGGGAATGCCTAGGGCGGTTTCCATTGCTCCTGCCACACCACCCGAAGCTCCCAGACCACAGGCTGAGTGTACTCACGGCCTCTTTTTCTTTTTTTAATAGCTGGTGCTTAACAGGGCTCAGCATATGCTACTTGAACTAAATCTCTCTGCGCTCCTCAACTGACTCACAGCTCGGGGGTGACAGGGTTTCAGAATCCTGCTTCTGCTTCTGTCCTGGGCCCCTCGTGCAGTTCCTCACATGGTGGGAAAGCAGTGGCTCTCTGCTTGCTGTTGATTGCATGTCTGTCTCACTGTCTGTCTGTCTGTCTGTCTGCCCTCTCCTTTCTCTTATTTCTTCCCTCCTCTCTCAGTGGCTTTTACTCACCAAAGAAGCCTGGCAATGAGGACAGGGACAAGGAGCCAGACGGAGAAAAAGATGGTGGCTGAGAGGACCCAAGGAACGCAGCCTCTTTCCTTAGAGATACTCTGACGCAGTGGCCTTGTTTCCTGGAGTGGGGGCAAGGCCCAGGGTCAAAGGTGCTGGTGCCCAGTCCTTCAGCAACGTGAGCGACCAGTCAGGTCACTTCCACGGGCTGGGGTCAGCGGGATGGAGACAGGAGCTGGGAACCACAGGTGTGTCAGGAGCCCTAGGCGTAGGCTAGCAGCGGGTGGGGTGGGGGGGGGTCCCCAAAGTGGGCTCACAGGCTGGTACCTGCTGGACTAGGTTGGAGCCGGTCCCCGTCAAAGGGGAGGGGCCATCTGAATGTCTAGGTGACCATGGCCCGCTTCCCTTCCTTTAAACTCTTGTTCTCCATTCATCCATGAGCTTCAGAGAGGCAAACATTTCCAGCCTCATATGTCCCTGAGGAAGCTTCCCCACTGCTCGCAGGCACGCACCAGATCCTCAGATTGGCCCTGGTGCTTTTTCATTGTACTCCTTCTGCTAATCTGCCGTTTAAAAATGTCTAACAGTGAAATTGCTTTTACAACAAGAAAAAGACAGTAGGAGTTATTTTAAACTTTTTTTTTTTTTAAACCTGGCCATAGAGCTTGACAGCTATTCCCATTCCTTATTACAACAAATATGATGCCCAGATTTTAGGAAATGGTTATCTTCCTTGGCTAAGAACGATCACACCCAGCACCTATTTCCCCCTACTGCTATCCTGGGTGGCAACCACTCAGCTAAACAACTACATTTCCCAGCCTCCCTTGCCGGTGCTGTGTGGCCCCTGAGGCTGATAATGAGTTACATGCAAAAGTGTAGTGTGGGGCTCCCAGAAAAACCCTTCGAGGAAGCCCACTGCAGTGCAAGTTCTGCCATCGGTCCTTCCCGGCTTCCTTCTTCCTGCTGCCACGGTGGCTGACAATCCAACAGCCCCCCTAAATCATGGGTGACATTAGCACAGAGGCCATGTGACAGGAGGGCGGAGGCCTGGGTCCCTGCCCTACCAGCCAGGCCTGCCTGTCTCTGGACTTCCCTGAGATGAGAACAATTACATTCTTAGTTAAGCCCAACATTCTGACTTCTCTGCTCTCTGCACTCACAATCTGCCCCTCGCTGCGACAGTGGGCCAACAGTTACTTAGAGGAAAAACAAAGACTTGAAATCTAAATTGGTGTGACAAAGAAAGCCAGCAAATACTTCAGAGCTGGGCTTTTAGGTGCTATTATTTAAAAACATAAACGCTGACATTGATGCAACCGAGGGAAGGCACGCCGTTATTTGGAGCATTAACAGCCCAGAGCGCGGGTGAGTTGCTTCGCTGGGAGGATGTTTCACACGGGTTCCCTAATTGTCACTTAATGGGTCAGGGAACCAAGAGAGACCTGCCTTTGTGTGGTACGGCCTCCTCTCTGCAGATCGCAAACATTTCCTTTTATGTTTAGGAAATGTAATTATGTCTAATGTAAATTACAAGCCGGAATACCACCGCAAAGCTTATTGCTTTCATGGCCATGTAGGCCTTTCATTATTTTACAAACGCTGCTGCCCCCAACGGCAGAGCTCAACTCCCAAGTCCCCTGGAGAATGTTTAATGATGCCCATCGAGAAACGGAGGGTAACCCCGGTGGCGGACAAGGCTTTCCAGGCGACTTGCTAACCACAGTGCCCCACCCCCCCCTCCCCCAACCCAAGCTCTCAGGTACCTCTCTGCGGCCTGACTTATTCCTACTTGTCTTTTAAGTAGCGGCTCTGGTGTCTCCTCCCCTGGGCAAAGCTCAGTTAGAGGCTTGTCCCTGGTGTTCCCACAATGCCTAGGGCCAACCTCTCCTAATCAGAGCTGACCCTATCGAGTCCTCACGACACACCAGACAGTGCCCCTGCCTGGGAAGGAGGCGCACACAGGGCAGGAAGAAACCTTTGTTTCTCCTCGGACATTCAGGAGAAACAGAGACCAGGTCTGTTGCCCCTGCTCCCTGCACCAGGAGAGAGCTGCTAGTGGTCTCTCTCTCTCTCTCCGCCCCGCCCCCACCTGAGTGGTACCTGTGGCTGCAGTGCCCACCAGCAGGGAGACAGGGCCTGCGGGACCAGGCCCAGCAAAGGGCCGCCACCACAGGGGTGATGCCAAGCGGACTCCGGGCTTCCAGCAGCAGCACCTGGCTCCTGGCAACCCCACAGTCGGGTTGGAGTGGTGCATGATATGTTTTGTTGCAGATTTTTGACATCTTCCCCACCCCACCCCACCCCACCCTCACTTCAGTTTTTCCCAAATAGCACTCGTCCTCCTGAAAGCCTTGCCTTGTGGCCTCATGAGGGGCCGGGTAGGGCCGTCCAAACGGCTGTCCTCATTTTCCTACCGCTGACGCCTAAGCCAGCCACAGGCTCACACCGAGCCTTGTGGAAACTGCGAGCTTGATGTGGGAAGTAAGGCTGCTTTTGGTAAGGTTGGGCGCTTGTGGGCAGCTATCCGGCTCAGCAATGGCCACAGGGTCTTATCAGTGACCACTGCGAGACCACGCGTCCTGGGGACAGAGGCAGGCTGTCAACCAGGAGAGGGCTGGGCCAGAGACCCACCATCCCCGGGCACTCCTTCTCCCTGTGCAGACACAGTCACTGAGCTCATAAATTCCACGTCCTTGATGGCTGCTTTGGAGCCTCTTCTCCATGCTCAGCGCCAGGACGCCACCCTTCAACATCCATTGTCTGGGCTGGTACATGGCTCCCATCTCTCCTCCCTTTTGTCTCTCTCTACCCTGCAGCCCTAAGTAGAGTGGGATGGTGTCTCCCATGCCCTGACTCCTCAGCACCACAATCTGGCCCAGATAGATTTTTCCATCCTCTTCCCCATCCTCGACAATTCCTCTCCCCACCCTACTCCTGCTTCCTACCCCAGCGACATTTGCATATCTGTCTGTGGGGTGGCCTTGCCTAAAGTCTGTTCCCCACACTCTAGTTTGGTGTGCCTCTCATTCTTCTAAGTCCAGGTCAACATCACCCACTTTGGGATGGAGACTACCCACTGCCCACTAGCTGAATGGATCACTCCCTCTGTGGCTCCGTGAGCGTGAAGTCATCTTTGCATCTCCAGCACCCATACAGCACTTGTCGCATGTAGTGGCCAAGAGTTTTGAGGAATGAATGGCAGTAAAAGGGAAGCACAGATGGCGTGTACAGATACCAACCTTCACTGGCCGTGTAAGATCCTTTAGTCCCAACCTCATCTCTGAGCACCCACCTGCGAGAGACTTTGCTCTCCTTCCCTACAGAATTATCACTGTTCCTTTCGATCCAGATAAAATATCCTCTTATTTCTGGGCAAAACCAACGCCTCCATTCAAAGCATTTCCACAACACACAGTTTTTGTCTTAACTGAGCACTCCTTTATTCTGCCTATGATTACATCTGGTTGCTTTCATCACTACTGGCCCTGTTCGACTACAAGCTCTCATCCTGCCTCATCCACCTCTGTGATCCTCCCTCCACCTTGCCTTGAGCACAACAGATGCTCCGTGTATTTACATGACCTGCAAATGAAACGAACCAAAGCAGCTATGAGTTGTGTTTAAATAGTTCACACGGGTTTGAAAGGCACCATGGTCAGGATCATGTTATGAATGAGAAAATGACTCTTAAGGAGCCCACACTATTTTTGATAAGATAGAGGTGAATGGCTAGACACTAAAAGTCACACACAAAAAAATGTTCTTCAAGCATGCAAAACGAAGCAGAGATGGCACACAACTTACGGAGCCCAGGGGTTATTTCATGCCAAGCCTCTGAATCACACGTCTAGGATTTGCTTGTTGGAAACAAAGAAGAAAGGCAGAGCCACTAACTGGACCACAGCTGGGCACCTGACCCAAACACAGTCCAGCTGTGGGACTGACCAGGACCTCTGATGTGGCCGGCACAAAAACCCTGCCCCATGGGGATAATGGAAGTTAGCTAAACTCAACAGAGTCCCTGCCCTCTGGAGATGCAGGTACTATAATCGTCAGCATCCATCTCAAAACTAAGAGGAAGCTCTAAAGCACTGAGAATGGGGTGGGTTTATTTTTCTGAAACTAATTAAAAATCAAAAAGTTCAAAAAAAAAAAAGTTCTGCCGTGATTTTTAAGCCAAATTTATTTTCACACGTAGGCTTCCCATGTTAAATTTTAATCTGATAATGCACGGGAATAGGTGGAAGCTGGGAGTCCTGTCTTGTTACATTTTCTCAGCATTACCCACTTACTGCAGGTGCCTAATAAATAGTAAATGAACAAAGGAAAGAACCACAAACTTGGGATTTGCTACTAGATCTCCTAAGGGTGGAGACTAGGTACAGCTAGTTTAAATGAGGCCATTAGCCTGGGTCCTGCTCCGATGTGGCTGGTGTCCTTACAGAAAGGGGACACTTGGAGGCAGACAGGCACACACGGAGACGGCCATGGGAAGATGAAGCCAGAGATTGCGATTATGCTTCCACGGGCCACGGAACATCAAAGATCACGAGCACACCACCAAGCTAGGGAGAACCCGTTTTCCCTCACAGCCCTCAGAAGGAGCGGATGGGGACACCCTGATGGGAGACCTCCAGCCTCCCGGACTGTGCACAATCACTGTTGTTTAAGCCACTCAGCTTGTGGTACTTTGTGATGGCAGCAAACCAATACAAAGCCCTGTAGCATTATCATGAGGATTAAAGTTAAAGGTATAAAAGACACGTTTCACAGGTCATAGAGGCGGACAAAGCTGGCAGCTGTTATTATTACTTATTAGAGTATTGCAAGGGGAATATAACCCAGATATCAGACACACATGTATGCTGAATACAGGTAATACACTGTCTGAATGTGGCGGCTTCCTAAATGTCAATCCTCCACTTTTTCGATAAGAAAACCAGGGGGAAACTTTTAGAGATATAGATAAAATAGCCAAATACCTACTTACAATGTATTTAAGTAAACCTAAGATACACATGTAAAAATGAATATATGAAAATCATGCATTGATTTGGAAATAAAGCATTTTCCATTTTCCTATTTCATGAACTAGTTTTATTCTAGCATCAGTCCTCATCATCACTAGAACCTTTTTTGAGTCCATTTACAAGAGAATTTAATCTTCATTTCCATCTAAGTTATTTGAGATGCAGCACCTTCGAATCTGCATATGATACTAACATGAAAATTTTATCCTAAACCACAGTACTATTTTCACATACCCTTACTACTGTTTTTTTTCATGTATCCATACTTACATATTATTTTCATAACCTTCACTGTAACCACCGTGCTTTGTAGTGTCATTTCTACAAGGTGCATATATGACAGATTCTAACAGATGCCATTGTGAAGTCACACCCAAAGGAATAATTCTTAAATTGGTGCTGGGAACCTCTATAAACATCAAAAACTAATATTGATTTAGGTCATTTCAGGCTAATGTGATTTTTCAAAATAAAACAATTGAAGGAGAACCTCATAATATGAGTAAACTTGAAAGACTTGAATATAATGCAACTTCTTTTCTAAGAGGCAATTCTGGGGTGGAAACCCATCATTTTAGTTCAGATAATAAGCCACTTAAGCACAGTTGGCTTTATCAATCCTGATGTTGGTTCCTTTGCCCCACTGATTCTTATTCTTCAAAGCCAAGTTCAATGTCTCTTCCTCTATGAAGCCCCTCCTGGCCATGTAGCTGGAGTAAGTCTCTTGTCACTTTGTTCCCCACTGCACACCATTGTCTGCCCCACAGTTTTCTCTTAGTCTGGAGACAAATCACTCACACACAGCACTTTGTTCTGCAAATCAGAGGTTCTTTTTTCCTTAATGAATTAGAA
Organism: Corynorhinus townsendii; assembly: GCA_026230045.1. Taxonomy (NCBI): domain Eukaryota; kingdom Metazoa; phylum Chordata; class Mammalia; order Chiroptera; family Vespertilionidae; genus Corynorhinus; species Corynorhinus townsendii. The sequence goes on along the minus strand of JAPDVU010000008.1, from coordinate 21,897,729 downwards.
AAAATACCTTTCTTCTGGTTATAAAACTAGTACCTATTTGTTGCAAAAAAAATTCAAATTCTATCGAGATGTTTCAAGAATAAAGAACACCTTCTAAAACTCTTCCAATTTAAAACTTTTCTTGTATATACTTCCATAATTTTTACTACATGTGCACATGCATGCTCATACATGTGCATACACATGCATATACATTGAGACACATTTTTAAACAGATAAGGAATCATGCTATGTTGGTTTTTTGTGGGTTGTTTTCTTTTAATCCTCACCCTAGGGTATTTTTTCCATTTATTTATTTATTTTTTTAGAGAGAGTGGAAGGGTGAGAGGGGGAGCGAAAGAGAGAGAGAAAGAAAGAGAAACATCGGTGAGAGAGAGATACTTCAATTAGTTGCCACCCACATGTGCCCCAACCAGGGACTGGGATCGAACCCGCAGCCCAGGTATGTGCCCTTGACTGGGAATTGAACCCGAGACCCTTTGGTGGTTGGGCCTGTGCTCTAACCACTGAGAACACCAGCCAAAGCATGATGTTGTTCTGTAACCTGCTCTCATTACTTAATCATGCCATCTTCCTATGGAAAGAAATACAGGTTTATAATTTTTAATGACAGCGTCCTAAGTGAGAATATCACAATTTATTTAATCACTTCCCTCCTAATGGACCTTGGAGTTGTTTTGCAATTTTTATCATCACAAGCACTGCTACAATGAAAAGCCTTGAAATGACAGCTTGGGAACATTATCATTTCCATAGGATAAGTTCTGAAAAGTAGCATGCTGGTGCAAGTTCAAAAGCATATACTTAATGCCAGTGTGTTAGCTACTTGCAGCAACATTGCAAAAGAATGCCTGCTTTCTCATGGTTCCTCACCAACATTAGTACTATCGTTGTTTTTATTTTATTTTTCTAACTACAGATTGACTTATTTTTCTATGTTTAAATTTAATTTTATTATCATTGCTTTTAATCTTGGCCCAAATGAAAAAACAAAAAAGTAACATTTCATTGTTATGGTCTCCATTTTTATTACTACTGAATTTGAGCATCTTTTTGGCTAACCAAATTATACAATCATGTATTGTGCAATGCAGTTATTTATATTTATTAAACATACTTGAATACAGTACAATTATTATATAGTATAATTATTCACTGTATTGCTGTACTACAAAGTAATTATTAATTTCTTAATAAATATTTGCAGAATAATAACAGCTAACGCTGATTATGTGCAAGGCACTGTTCCAAGAACACCTCACCATGGGCTCACCTCTTCTGGGCCACCTGGGTGCATCATCAGTGATTAGCTGAAAGCTGTCATGTAGTTTGAAAGGGAGACTATATTAGTACGTTTGAAATATGATTTACATTTTGAAAGAATGTTACTATTTTTAAACATTTTACATACTTTTTCTCACTTTATTCTAACAAGTTTTCCAGGTCAGCACCATTACTCTTATAATTCTCACTTTGCAGATGAAGAAACTGAGGCATGGAGTGCTTAGGTGACTTGCCCAAGGACACAGATCTATGAGGGATGGTCATGATTTGAGCACAGATTTTTTAATCCCAAAGCTTCCAATCTGCCAGTCACAGAAGCCCGTTAGGGGTACTGATCCCCCAATAGAAGTAGTGGCTGGTCCACAAGGCCCCTCAAGATGGTCTTGTTTCTGACCAGAAGGGACACCTAAGACTTTAAAAACAGTAAGAGTCAGAGACGTATCAGGGCATTGGAGACCCCAGATTTCTACCCGGTGCTTTGACCCCTCCATCAGATGCAGAAGAGTCCCTAAACCAGGGGTTGGTTCAGGCTGGGCAGGGTCACAGCAGGAGGCAGAGGTGGGAAAGGTCAGGCAGCACCAGCACCTGAACTGATGGGCCCATTCCGTTCAGAAACCTAGACTAAGCAGCTTTGCTGGCCAAACAAAGAGAACAGGAGAAAGCCAAGTGAGGGAGAGTAAGAGTGAGAAAGAAAGAAATAAATAAGGTGATATTTTCTGAGTGCTAATTAGGCACCGGACACTGTGCTATGTGTTTTGTTAAATCATATTGCTTCTTACCCTTGAGGTCAGAATTAATATTATCCGATTTGCAGGTGATACTTGTGTAAGTTCATATAGCAGCAGATAAGGATTCAAAGCCAGGTCTTCTGATTCAAGTCCAGGAAGGATCACCAGGGTTCCATGGATGTGCCCTTGGGTGGAGTGAAGAGCAGACTCATGGGGCAAAACTCTGAGCTTCTAACCTCATGTCAAGCAGTGCCTCAGGCTAATCTGTTTTCTAAAGGGCAGCTCCGCAGTACTACACCACATCTGGTTCATATGTACCTCCAACCATCAGCCAGTCCCACTAAACAGGCATGTATTAATCACTTTCTGTGTGCAAGGCTTTCTGGGCTGGCAGTGGTGTTATGAAAACAAACGCAACATTGAGAGACAGCCCTCAGATCACACTCTCACATTCCGGTAGAGGAGAGATGTACTGCACCAAACAGCAAGAGTGCAAGGGCAGTGTGCAAACTGTGAATGTAGGGACAGGAAAATGTGACCAACTGCATGACTCCAGGCAAGGTTTCCCTGAAGATGCAGGTTACAGAGGGTCTGAGGATTTATTTTTAAGCAGGAGGAGAGGGGAAAGGGAAGAGCTGTCATCAGGAAAGGCAGAGAGGTGGAAAAGGCTGAGGTGTGTTGGGTGATAAAAACGTGTCCGTGTGTTGTGAGCACAGTGAGAAACACTTGGAGGTAGAGGAAGCATTTCAGGACAAGGAAGCCCCAGAATGCAGTCAAAGCTCTAGTAGCCTTTGTTCTCTTTACAAAACCTTTTAGGAAGCTAGACTCCTGAAAAGAAAAAAAGGGAGGAAGATGAATGGAGGCTAGTGTGCAGCTCCCAGCCTCACCGAGTCTGAAATTCCTTCTCATGAGCCAGCAGTAAACACCACCTTCTCTACTGAGGACGAGGCCAGTAGAGCCTCCAAGCAAACAGAAGTGTTTTTTGTTTTGTTTTTTCTTTATTTTTAAAAATATATTTTATTGATTTCAGAGGGGAAGGAAGAGAGAGAGAGAGAGAAACATCAGTGATGAGAGAGAATTATTGATTGGCTGCCTCCTGCACATCACCCCCACACGGGGAATCGAGCCCATAACCCAGACATGTGCCCTGACTGGGAATCGAATCATGACCTCCTGGTTCATAGGTTGACATTCAACCACTGAGTCATGCCAGCTGAGCTGTTTTGGTTTTTCTTAATATGAAATTTAAAATGTGCATTTCTTTTGATCTGGAAACTTCTCCTCCTTAAGAAGAGGTGTCTGATTGCAGATATTATTATAATAACATAAATGTCCAATGGTAGGGTGGTTGGTAAACACATTAAAGTACCCTCTACTATCATAAAATAGACAGCAAATAAAATTAATGTTGGGGGAGGAAAACTCACTGACATGAAAGATGTTCATGATATTGTTAGTAAAAGAAACTCTAGTGTCATAGCATTGTTTCTTACAAAAGGAAAAAAATGAACGTATGAAGAAAAAAACAAAGTGTTCATAAAGGTTGTTGATTATTGATTAACGTAGAACTATTGGTGATTTTGGCTTATCTATACTTTCTAAGGTTTCCATAACAAAGATTACTTTTGAAATTAAAAAAAAAAACCAACAAGTAGATTTTAAATGTTCCTCCCACCTAGACCTAGAATGTCCAAGACCTTCATTCAGTCTTTCTACACAATTCTGTACTTCTATGGAATCAATTTGCATTGCAAGAGATCTTCCAAATGTCCTGGGACTAGAATGAAAACCAACATCCAGAAAGTTTCAAATATGACATAATAGGTGGTAACTGTGACAATCAAATGAATTTTTAAAAGGTAATAAATATAGTACTCAGAAACACTCACTTCCTAATTAATTTATTACATTTTCCTACTAACTATGCCCTTATATCTGTGTGGTGGAAGTACCTTATAATGGTATGTTACTGCATAGCGCTTTCCAACTCGGCCATCCATGACATCGGTTGATAGACTGAAATTGTCTATAGTGGCAATGTTTACACCAGGGAAATCAGCAAATGATATAAATCAGGGCTTGGTTTATTGTTTTGTTGATTGGACAGATTTAAAAAGGTGATGAAGAAAATGTTAATATAGATTAAATTTAAACTGTGCCATCTTTGCAGGTGTTACATTGTGAATAACACACACAAGAAAAAAACTTAGGAAAATCTTCCAATATTTGAGAGCTATTATCTTCCTTACTAAAGTATCTCAGCCCTGGCCAGTGTTTCTCAATGGTTAGAGTGTCCACCGCCCCCCCCCCCCCCAACTAAAGGGTCATGGGTTGTATTCCTGGTCAGTGGGAGCATGCAGGAGGCAACCAATCAATGTCTCTCTCTCCCTCTCTCCCTCTCCCTCCCTCCCTTCCTTCCATTCTCCCTCCCTCCCTCTCTCCCTTCCTTTCTCCCTTCCACTCACTCTCTCTCTGAAAAGCAATGGGAAAAAAATCCTCTGGTGAGGATTTACAACAAAAAAATGTATCTCACATCATTGACAAATGAGTAAAGTTCTGATATACACTTTTGTGTGTCATTCACATTGGATTTTGTACTCATTCATCAGTGATGTGAGCAACTTCTTTTCTGAATCACATTGTAATCACGCATTTATTTGCAGTCTAATTTTGTCAAATTATGATTGGATTGCAACTACAGGTTGGCTACAAATACAAGAGTTCAGCAAAAATTAACTAAAGCATTTTGTGATAGTCAGCTGACTATATGAGATAAAATGTGTTGCATAGGTCAATATTATTTGCGAGCTATACATCTTTTATGTAAAATTTTAAATAATTCTTTTCTACAAAGTCACTTGTGAGTTTAAAGCACACCACTGTTTGGAGTCACACCACTATCCATACACAGTTGTGTATGGACAACCTACACCATTCCTTCAGTCATAAATTCTCATAATTGTACAGACAAGGTCCTCAGTGATTCCAAGGTCCTCACTATACCATTATAAGGTACTAGGAGAGTGACATTCCAGACTTGGCCCCTTCTCAATATCCCAGCTCCCAATTCCCAACTTCTTAAGGTCACTTGAACTCTGGGCCCAACTTTCAGAAACCTAACCACGGATCACTCAGTAGAGTGAGAAACTCTCCCTTGGACCATGGTCTAGAAACAAAACAAGCCCAGTTGGAACAGAAAACCTTTCTGAACACCTTGGAAAAGTTCATCATAGTCTCTTCTTAATTACACAGGAATACACTGCTGCACTTATATGACTTTGTTACTGATTTACCCTGCTAGACCTTGAGCTCCATGAAAATAGCGTATCTCTTATTCATCCTTTGCCCAGCTAGAATTCAACCAATGTTCTTGAGCTCATGTATGAATGGCTAATGACAGGGTGATAGAGAGGAAGGATCTCTGTCACACATCTGGTGCTGGCAGAATTAACATCTGTTCTCACTGTTACTTAGGTATTTCCTGTATGGTTCAAGAGCCACAGTTTGATTGTGATGCTATATCCAAATAGATGCAATAGCAAGTCAGTTCAAAAAGTCATCTAAGTTTTTCAAAATATACTACATCTACTTGTTAGTATACAAAGCACATGACCATCATGATTAATGGAAAATATCCACGGAGTTCACACTAACAAATGAACTGTCTTTACAAATACGGCTCCTAAGTACCCAAATACATAAACTAATGGCACTTTATGAGTATAATTAGACTAAACTCTTCAACTTCTGCATTTGTAGAGGGAAGAGCCACCTACTAGTGGTTGTGCGGCTGTGTGCAGTGGGAGCAGGTCCCACGTGTATGATTTTTTCCAGGTGGTATCACATCTGTCTTATTTCAGAGTAGGTGGAACCCATGCCCAAGCACTTGGGCACGGGAGACAGATGCAGAGAGGTGACAGCTACGCTCCCAAGCACAACAGATCCTGAGATCAACAACAGAGACTGCTGCAAACCCACCCACAGCTTAGATGTTTTTTGAAGTTGTGCTGGGAATTTAAAAAAAAAAGTATTCCATGCAATACACTTCAGGTAATTAAGTCATCACTTAATCCAATCAGTGAAATAATAGACATCAAAATAGGACCAGAAGTCTCCTTCGGGATCCATCTGGATAGAAGTATTGGCCTACCTTGCTAATTTCCATGATTGCCACAGCTTTTAATCTCTCCTTTTAATGACTGAAAACCAAATACACAATTTTATCCTTCTAAATTCTCACTAGGAAGTAGCTGGGAATTTTCTGACATAACAAGCTAATTAAAAACACATTACTACAGCAAGGGTTGCCTTGCAACTCACCTGGCATTTAAGGGTTAATCTCACACATTTAATATCCCACCTTAAACAGGAGTAATAGGAGTCAGGAACTGGTTTTTATGACAATTTTCCTAAGATGGTGCTACTTCTTTAGAGCACAACACAACAGTTCAAAAAAAAAAAAAAAAGGCAGTGCAAATGGAGATGAATGGTACACAGGCCACCGAGGTAATTAAAAATGTATTTTCCATCTCCTAGTAATTGAATTGTGTACAAGCTGCAAGTTAATGAGGTCATCTACCCTCCAGCACTGACAGGAAAGCAGGAATAATTATCTTTCAATTTTTTCTTATGTAGCAATTAATTTTAACCATTCGCCTACACCCCACTTCCACTCCCCTCAATCCAGTCAGTCAAAGTCATGGCTAACCCGAATTGACAAGCAATTGATACGGTGGCGGCACGGAGCCGCCGAGGCGGGCAAGGTAATCAAGGGGCTGCAGCTGTTGAGGGCTAAGCGCTTCCAGGTGAATGTCGCCTGAGATTTCCCATTCTGCCACTCGGAGGATGTGGGACACACAGTGGTGGCTGTCAGAACATCTGGTGCCAGGTGGGCTGGGAAGAGGCACTGCTGACTTGGGAAGGTAACAGAAGGATGGACAAGGATTGATGGATGGACAAGACTTTGAAACAAAATGTCACTTATAAAAACTGTGATCCAAAAAAACGGGGGAGAAATGCTCAGCCACTCGTGAAACTTGTCTTGGGTTCACAGCACCATCAAACTTCTTGGACATTTTTGGCTGGTGGACTTTGGAGTGGGTTCCTAATAGCCAATGCTTCTATTGGCACAAAAGTTTCTTCTCTTATTTAACTCAACAAAAGCTCTCTGATCTTTTTAATCATCCTCATTGTGAGCCCACTGTTCTGGTTCAGGGCAGAGCTGGGGAGCGATTTTTATTCTGAATCTGCTGCTACCTGGCCCAGAATGCATCATGTTGAGCTAGGCACTGACTCGAGTCTGTCCATCTGTGATGCTAGTCTGGCCGATATTCAGATCAAGTCCTAGTGACTCCACTCCACCCCCTACTTTTCTTTCTAATTGGTGGAAATAGAGCAAAACCTCATTTTTCAACCAACATGAGTAAATATGAGACAGACACAGAGAGAGAGATGGAGAGAGAGAGAAGGAGAGGGAGAGAGAGGGAGAGAGAGGTCAGGTCTTCATTCACTTACCCTATTCAGACTTTAGTAAGCACCTAGATAGCTCTTAGTACTAAATGCAGTGACCAGATCTCTCAATTTACATCTGTCATCCTGAGACAATTATTAGTGGCATATACTTTTACTCTTGAAAATGTCTCAGTATGGGAGAAACCAAGATGGTGGCATAAGTAAACACCTATACTGCTGCCTAACACAACAATATCAAAACTACAACTAAAACACAAAACGAACACCATCCAGAACCATAGGAAAGCTGGCTGAGTGGAAATTCTACAACTAGAAGAAAAGAGGAAAGCACATTGAGACTCAGAGGAGCTGCAAAAGGCTGAGGTATGGAGACTCGCACATGGAGAGGGCGGGCGGCTGTGTGCACGGGTGGCTGAGTGTGTGGCTGGCTTTCTAAAGCGGGAGGGAGAAGGAAGCTCCTGACTGCACTGAACTCCAGTCCTGGGCGAGACGCTGGGAAACCAGACTCATTTGGGGGGAAACTGGACTGTCAGAAAAAGAAAAAGCACACTGAGACTCAGGAGCTGCAGAAGGCAGAGGTCCAGAGGCATGCACACACAGAGAGGATGGACTCCTGAATGCACAGGAGGCTGAGTGTGTGGCTGGCTTTCTAAAGCGGGAGGGAGACTGAAGCTCCCAACTGTGCTGAACTCCAGTTCCTGGCAAATTTCTGGAAACCCCGGCTCATTCAGGGAGAAACTGGACTGTCTGACAGCGGGCAAAACTCAAGGATGGCTTTCTCTCAGAGGTGCTTGCAGCCATTACCGAGGGACACTGAGACCCAGGGGCTTCATAGGGCAGGGCTGACAGGAAACCAAGGCTGTCTGCTCCCTCTGAAACTCCGCTCCATCCAAGCTGAGCACAGAGGCTTTTGCAATTTTCCAAGTATTGTCTCATAAGAGTGTCTCCAGCACAGAAGTTCTCCCAGCATAGACACAGCTGATCCTCACAGCCAATTGGCCTGGAGGTCAATTCCTCCCAGTGACACCAACAACAATCAAGACTTAACTACAACAAGGCTGAGCACACAGTCCACAAAGGGGTGCACCAAGAGTGTCCACCTCAGGTAACTGGGGAGGCTGAGCCACTGTGCCCTAGAGGACACCTACCACACAAAGCTACTCTACCAGGGAAGAGTAGCAGCGAAAATGCGGAGACATGAAACAGATCACAAATGAAAGAAATGGAGGAAAACAAACAACTGGATATAGAGTTCAAATGTCTCAGTATGGACAATAACTTATACAGCCACCTGGCCTGAGGTGCCATGGAGTGAAAGGTGGGATACAGAGAGGGGGGTTTGTACTTATTTCTTGAGATCAAGTTGCCATGTCTTAACTCTCCTTTCCTTCTGATCCCAGAAGCATCAGGGATCACTGCAGCTTCTCACTGAATGAGTATCGATGACTTTGTAAATCCCACAGGAGATTGGAAGTCAGTACAGGGAAGCCACACCCTTAGGCAGCGTGGTTTTTCTGCAAGGTGTTGTGCTGAAAACACAGATCTGAGATAAGGCTAGTTTCTCCATCCACGAATCAAGGTGGACTTTGGAAGAATGTGGGGCCAGGCAGAATACCTGGCTGGAAATCTTCACACTTTCCCAGATATTTGCATAAAGCAAATTTCCTTGTGAAAGTTTGGCCTGATTGTTTTAAACTAGAGGGAAGGATTAGCCCAGAGCAAAATGGAATTTCTCAAAGGCTGTCCATTAAGACAACAGCCATAAACTGAGTGACAGTGAGCGGAGCAGAAGGGCAAGGTTCCAGAACCCCTTTTCTTTGTTCCTCAGGCTTTTGTTGAATCCTCATTCTCATAAAGTCTCCACCATTCCCCCAAGGGGACTGCAGAAGGAAGGGCACTCTGGATCCAGTCTAACTCTGATCAGTGAGGACATGACACAGGTGGCCTCTGGGATCCAGAGCCGAGAAAAGAGTCCCCCCTCAGAGCCTGCGAGGCTCCTATTGTGCCTCGAAGCACCTGCAGAAGGAGAATGAGGCCCTGACCAGTTTGGCTCTGTGGATAGAGCATCGGCTTGTGGACTGAAAGTTCCCAGTTCGATTCCGGTCAAGGGAATGTGCCTTGGTTGTGGGCACATCCCCAGTGGGGCGTGTGCAGGAGGCAACTAATCGATGTTTTTAACTCTCTATCTCCCTTCCTCTCTGTAAAAAAAAAAAAATCAATAAAATATATGTTTTTTTAAAAAAAGGAGGAGGAGAGTGAGAACAGAAGCTCCCCCAGGCCATTTTGCAAAGGGGAGCAGCTCTCGTTACAGGTTGGCAGCCCTGCAATTGAATGCACATCTGCAAACCCGGAACACAGGGATGTCATCACAAAGTGCCCTTTGTACCATGGTTACTACAATTTCTCTCACTGCCCCTGCCTCCCACAAATAAATCTTTCTCCTAAGAGGATAAGGAAGCTAGGATTGATTTAGCTCCTACCATAGGCTAGGCCAGTGGTCAGCAAACTCATTAGTCACAATTTACATGTATTCACTCACTGGCTTTTCATAGCAATCCTCAGTTGACAGATGAGGAAACGAGGGCTCAGAGATGTTAAGGGATTTGTCCAAAGATACTCAAGTAAGTGGTGGGCCCAGGATTTAAGCCTGAGTCTGTCAGACATCAAAGCCCTTGCTTTCCCTTGACATCCCTCCAGCAGGCAGGACTAGGGAGGTGAAGTTCTCATGCTTTTGCTCTTGCAGGGTGGCTCTTCTCTAGCATCATGCCTGTTACCAGGTCTAGCTTTCTGGAGAAGTGATATTCCTATTGATGCCTGAGTGTCCATTCTTGGTGATGATTGTATTAAGCACTGCCCTCTTCCTCCTCTATAGGCAAACCCCACATGGGAGGGAACACTTATCTGTCTCAAATGTCTTGGTGTAAGTTTGCCAGGTCACTGTTATCCTAAATTACATTGTCACCAGGAAATAAATTCTATGAGAAAGTAAGAAACAGAATGAGGGAGGATTATACATGTGAACAGGCTGGGGTACTGTATTAGAGTTTTGCAGAGAGACAGAACCAATAGGTGATAGATAGTTATAGATATAAACATTGTTAAGGAGTTGGCTATGTGATTGTGGAGGTTTGGTGAGTTCAAGATCTGACGGGAGAGGTTAACAGTCTGGAGATTCAGGGAAAAGCTGCAATTCAAGTCCAAAAGCAGTCAGGCTAGATACCAGAAACAGCCGATGTTGAAGGCTGTCTGCTGCAGAATTCCCTTTTGCTTGGGAGTGGTCAGTCTTTGGTTTTATTTTTGACTCTCAGCTAATTAGATTTGGAGGGCAATCTGCTTTACGTCAAGTCCTCCGATGTCACTGTAAATTTCATCTAAAGCTTGGTCCAGCCATGTGGACACAAAATGAACCATCGTAAGAGGGAGAAGCAACAAAAGCTGGTGTCATCTCAGAGCATTGCCTGGGCCAACACCTGCAGGAAGTAAGACTGTTGTGCAGCTTCTAGGCCTTGCACCATTTTTGTTTTCCTCAGAATCCCTGTCCCTATGAAACCGAGTAAATGTGTAGATAAAGCATTCAGAATGTTTATTTAAAAAAGACATATGGTAAAGGGTGATGTAAAAAATGCTTTTATTTTTTAAGCATTTTAATTTCTAATACAGTAAATCCCACATAAACAAAAGCTCTTTGGGATCCTTTTTAAATCTCAGAGTAAAGGAGTCTTAAGACCCAAAACTGAGAAAAACCACGGTGGTTTATCCCCAGCTGTGTCCGGTTCGTTTCTTGCACTGACCTCAGAAAGTACCATCAAGTTTTCTTGACAAAGAGGCACCACCACAGCAACTTGTAACTACGTTTGGGAGAATAATTCTAGCTTGCCCCAAATACTAGGGACATTAAAATCACAAGGGGCTTGGCTACAGAGGAGTCCTGCTGATTAATGACTTTAACAGCCATCACTGTCGTTGTCAAAAGGTGCCAGCCCAACCTCACATTGGTGAGGCTGCCCTCGCTACTGTGTTCAGGAGCTCATAATGGCCAATGTGGGGCTCCTCGGCAACAAAGATGGCTGCAGGGTGACTTGCTAACTACATGAATGACAATACTAACAATGCTAACTATAGTGATTATGCCCACAAGAGCAACTATCCCATGGGTTTGTCTTGCAGAAGAATGTGAAAAAGTGTTATCTGTGACTAAAGAAACACAGACTTCTCTCTCAGTTCCCTGGAACTCCCCGCTCCCCTGCCTCCCTTTTAAAACTCTTCTGCTTGGTCTGGAACTTTGGGGGTGGCCATCTTTCCAGACTTCTGGCTTCCTGAATAAAGCAACCTTTTCTTTTCACCCAACACTTGTCCCTCAAATATTGTCTTGGTAGTGGCAAGCAGACTGAACTTGGGTTTTTCAGTAACACCTTCAACCTCCAGAGACTTCCATTCTCAAAGCCCACTCACGAAGGCATTGAGCCACCCAAATGTAACAAAATTATTTGAAGTGATTAACAAGAAAATGTTTTGCACCTTCTGCAGGAAAAAGGCTCTGAACGAATAAAGAAGCCAAAGGCATTTTCCTACAGCTAATATCAGCTGTATAGTATTGCCACACAAAGAAACATCGTACATAGGGACCTGAAGCCAGAGAATGTGCTCTTTGATGCTCATATGAACATCAAAATCATGGATTTTGGACTCAGCACTCAGTTTACCAGCAATAAGTTGAACACCTTTTGTAGATCGCTCTCTTAATGCTGCCCCGAAACTATGGAGCCTGAGAATGAGTCTATATGCCATGGTCCTGGGAAAGGACTTCTGGGAGCTGCAGAAGCAGATACTGAGCAGGAAATACCACGTGCCATTTTTCGAATCTTTAGAAGGGGAAAACATCTTAAAGAAATTGATGGCCCTCCACCCCAAAGACAGAGGGAATACAAAAGCACCTTAAAGAAATGATGGCCCTCCACCCCAGAGACAGAGGGACTTTAAAACAAATCACGAGGGACCCAGGAAACTCAGGCTTTGCAGTGAGCCACGCTGTGACGACATGGATCCTTAGGTGACAGAGGAGAGGGTGAACCTGATGTTTGAGCGGGACCAGACCCAGCACTCATTAACCTGCAAGAGGTATCACAGCATGACGGCCACATACCCGCTCCTGAGCGCCAAGAAACCCAGAGCAAAGTGCCACACAGTCAGGGTAAGGGCCTTCTGTTCTCCTATCTCTGACAGCCATAATCCCTCCCCAGCTCGGGAGATTCAGCCAGACTTCTCCAGATTCTGCCAGGCAGATCAGTAGCCTGAGGGCCAGAGCTCAGGCAGAGTCCCAAAGAGTCTGTCAGTCCTCTAGCTAGCCTGGAGTCCAGCACCACCACTCCTACTCCAGCCCTGTAGTATGGCCCTAGAGATTCCTACTCCACCCACAGCACCACCAGCAGCAGCAGCAGTGGAACTCCAGGGCCCGAAGGGGGTGGCTAGGAGGTTCTTGGACTTCATTTTGAGAAAGCTCTGCCTTACGCTGTCCAAGAAGCGGCATGGCCAATAGAATTGAGTGCCTGTATTTTAAATGCTGAATTCAAAGATGAATTCAGGGAGGCCAGCCACGTGGTGCGGGGAGATAGACCAGAAGCTATTAGGTACAAAAGAGTTTCTGGAGGAGGTGGAACATAATGTACACAGTGTGTTCCAAGACTCCTAAACAAGAGAACATGGTCCAGCAGACTACAGGGTGTGCATGGGATTCACATCAGGAGGTTACCTGGCATCTCCGAGGCCTTTAGAAGCATCTTACCCAAAATACCTGGTGAGCTCGGAGGGCACCCTGGAGCCCTCTAGGGGACAACAAGAGAAGCAGCCCCCACTGCAGGTCCACCACTTAGCCCCCATCTGGGTGAAATTCCAGAGACTGGCCCGTTTTTCCCAGGGCCCTTCTCCCATCCCCTGCTCTTCTTCTCTTCCATGTTTGTGGGCGGGGAACAGTTCCTATTCTAGCATTCAGTTCTCTTCCAAGTCTTGCAATAAACTTGGTGCTTCAAAAAGATATATGGACACTCTTGTTTTGCATCCTCTGCACACAGAATTGAGGTTGTGCATCCTCCACTTTGAGAAGCGTGTAGAGATGTAGTACTTGGAATTGACCAGAACAACTAGATGGAAAAGAAAAAGAATTCTCACAGTAACTCCCAACAGCAACAAATGTGGTTCTGAAGGGGAAAGGCAGTGAGCCAGACTGTAGGGCAGAAAGGCTGACCTTGTGCAACTTTCCTACACTCACATTACCTAACATTTGCAGAGAAACCCAGGGGAATTTTTGGTCCTGTGGTCTGTGTTAATTGACCACAATAGGATAACTTAAGTGCAGATTTGTTTCCTGACTATAATGCAGGAGTTGGGCCTTTACCCTCGGGGTGGGGTCCCGACTCCTGGGTTTGACCACAGGAAATGGAAAGGAAGCATGGAGGCAGAAGGAAGCCTAGGATTAGCAAACATCTTAGCTGAGTTTGGTGGGATGCCTCATCTGAAGTCGTAAAGTAGCATGGTGGATTGGGAAAGACAAGCTCTGAGTTCAAATCCCACCCCCACAACTCCCCAGCAAGCCCCTTATCTATTTCCAGCCTCTGTTTTCTCCTCTATAAACTGAGGGTGTCCTGTGTAAATTACAACACAAGTGCTGGGTTATTTCAGATGTCCTGGTTGGTGGAGGGGTGCAGGGGAGGGGGGCGACGCGGGGATTTGAAGGCTGGGCCCATGGCAGGTGGGAGATGAGGTAGAGGGATGCAGGCGTCACTGATGGGACATCATAGCTGTCTAAACAATGGGGCCAAGTGTGTGTGCATTCTAATATCCAGAAACAAGGAGCTACCATTGGGAGATTCATTAATTAAGGTCATTAATTAAGGTCATGGATACTCTCTCTTGTCAATTATAACAGTCTGAACAGAGGCCTTCAAAGTATTAGCGACATAATTGCCTGTCATAGATGGCTCTGCTCGGTTCATAAAATACAGGGACCTCTGCACACCTATGATTTTCCATCTGCTCCAGTACTCACTCTCTTGCTCAGTGTTTCTCAGTAGCTCCCCATGGCCTATGGCCTGCCCAGCTCCAGGAATAAGATGTAATATGAGACTTTGCCCACCTTTCCCCACCTGTGCTGTATTCTTGCAGGAATGAACTATTAATCCAAGCACCCAGGTGTCTCATGAATCTCTGTACCTTTGCATGATGTGCTCCTCTTGCTCTTCTGTCCCCTTGGCTTTGAACCCTCAGCTACCTTGTCCATTTCTCCTTTACAGCAGGATGGTATTGATGCATTCTTCCCGACAATGATTAATTTGAAGGTATCATGGTTGGTCCAAGCCCAGTTGGTGCAGAGACAGGAGTACATGAGCTGAGTTGCAAGGGAGATGTGGGAAGGACAGTGCTGGAAAAATCCTGCTCCGAATTGGGTAAGGTTCTCTACAAGTTCTGGAAAAGACCTCTGGTATGCAAGTGGGGAGTAGGGTCCCCCAAAGCCCAAAGGAAGACGTCCCCAGGCATGCGGGGCAAAGACTTTTGGCCTCCCCTGTAACAGCTCCCGATGTCAGCCTGTGAATGGGGGACCAACCGTGTGATCACATGAGCATGACCTTATAACTGTCAAGCAAAGTAAGAGAAAGGGATGCTGGGCGTGGGGGAGCTGGGAGGGTGAGTGGTGACCTTCCCTCCTTGGGTGCTAATTGCTGTGAGTCTTCTAACTGCCACATGGCACGTATCCAGCCTCAGGCACCCACAGTACACTGGGTGCGGGGCTGAGTGCTTCAGCTCTGTCATGCAGACAAGCTACCTCATGCGGCTTCCCAGGGTGCGGGCAGCATGTGCGGTCTGGCTCCTCACTTCCTCACTATGGCCCACTTACCTACCTACTCAGTCTTGCTCTTTAAAATGGGGACATCAGTTGCTACCTGAACAGAGGCAATCCCATTAGGATTAATTTGGCTTAGTCTGTAGCCAGCCCTCAACAGACACTGCTAGAATGCATCTGATCTCCATATTAGACTGGGGTCTTACATATTAGACTGGAAGTTCTTCCTTGAGGCTGATCTAAATCCCTACTGTTACGGTTCCAGGGTGCTCCACTTAGCCATGGGAAGAAACAGTAAGACTTTTTTTTTTGACAGTGACAGAAAACCCAACATGGCATAAATAGGCTAACAAGGCAGGAGAAAACAATGTCTATAACTAAGAAGTCTGAATGCAGATAGCTTCAGGCAAGGCTGTACCTGGTACTCAGTGATGTGAGCAGGAATCAGCTCCCTGGACCTCGTGGCTTGTTCACCTGCTGGTGTCACTGGCAGGTGAAGTTTCCGTTATGAGAGCAAGAGGGCCACCAACTGCCACAGGCTGATCTAACTTCCGCACTCCAACCGAAATAGAACTTCTCTTCCCCAAAATTCCAACTCTAAGGACTGACTCATGGGACCTGACTCGAAAAAATGTTTTAAAGATGAGAGATAGTGGACATGAGTCTACAGTGGCAGGAATGATCCACTGGAGAGGGAGAGAGACATCATTTAGGACAGGCAAACGGCCAAAGGAACCATGACCTATAGTCTAGGGCAGGGGTGGGGAACCTTTCTTCTGCCCAGGGCCATTTGGATATTTATAACATCATTCGAGGGCCATGACCTATAGTCTAGGGCAGGGGTGGGGAACCTTTCTTCTGCCCAGGGCCATTTGGATATTTATAACATCATTCGAGGGCCATACAAAATTATCAGCTTAAAAACTATCCTGCTATATTTGGTCAAGCATTTAATAAACTCACCCCTAATGCCTTGGCAGGGCCAGACCAAATGGTTTTGCAGGCCTTATTAGTATATGGCCTGTGGGCCGGACGTTCCCCACCCCTGATCTAGTTGCTGCTGATAAAATCATAAAACCTCCGAGTGAGAAGGGACTTCTGAGTTCCCCACACCTTCCAGCCATTATAACATCAAGGTGAAATGACTTAGGCAATGCTCCTCAGCTGGTTAATGGCACAGCAAAAACTACAACCCAGATCTTATCAATTACTTACTGTTTACTGAGCACTTACTATGTGCCGGGCATTCATTTTACAGAGAAGAAAAGTGGGGCTCACCCCCTTCTCAGGAAGAACCGGAGTGTCCTAGCTCTTGAAAGGTGGTCCAGGGAGGGGTGGTTCTGTGTGTATCTCTGACACATAGCTACATAGCCTCTTAAAGGAAACAAGAGTGGGATCATATCCTTGGGATAGTGCATATGGCACAGCACACACACGTACACACATGTGAAAGTGCTCACAAACAGCCAGCATGGCTTCCCATGGCTCTGTGAGGAGGAGAAGGGATGCCAGCAGGAGCCTCCACCATCACCTGCTAATGGCAAGCCGTTCCATCCCCACGCCAAGCCCTGGAACCAGTGCAGGCTTAGACACAAAGAAGCCTGGCTTCATTTTAGCAGCCAAATTGCTATCTAAAGAAAAGACTTCCCAGGACAACCGATTCTCTGAGGAGAACACAGAAGGGTGGACAGGTGGTTTCCCACTGAAAAGCACCACCAGTAACTTCCTCTCCAGACTCAGACTGCCGGTCAGGCCCGAAGGGGAAAAGAAACGCTGGCTCCAAATAGAATTTTTGAAATGCAAATGTACCTTTTAGATGTTTGGGTAGTTTGTTTTAATCCTATATAATAAAGAGCTAATACGCTAATTAGACCAAACAGCAGAGTGACCATCCGGAGGACCTTCCTGACGAAGCCGGGGCTGTGAGGGGCTGTGAGGGCCGAGCCCTTTGCATGAATTTCAAGCATCGGGCCTCTAGTAGATAAATAAATTTCTTGGAGAAAGGTAAAATGATGGTGAAGATGATAGCTATGACCAACTAACCTTGATAATGATGGTAGCTGTAATAAATGGAGCACTTACTACATGCCGGGAATTGTGCTTTACATGCTACCTCTAATTTGATCTTCGCAATAACTCTATGAAGGGTGTTCTATTCATACCACCATTTTATGGAGGAGGAACTGGAGGCTGCAACAGGTTAATTCACTTCTCAAAGACACCTAGCAATAGGTACAGTCACTGGGGTTTAAACCCAAGTCTACCTGATTCCAAAGCCTGGGCCCCAATCAGATTGTGTGTGTGTGTGTGTGTGTGTGTGTGTGTGTATGTGCGCGCGCGCGCGTGCGCGCAGCTGTGCATGCGTGGGCAATTAACTGACCAAAAAGCAAGAACTTTAGGACACACAGGAAATCAAACTCTCTCCTGTCTTTCCCCACTGACAGGCCCACTGGCCTGGAAGCATGCAGGTGCTCCATTTATTACAGCTCCCCTGTACCGGAGGGGCACTTTACCAGACTGTCTCAGCTTTCTAGACATCAGGAAGACACGGGTCCCCTGGTGCCCTTCCCAACTCCCTTCATGAGGTCCACCCCCTGCTTTCCTCTGCATCCCTTCTGATATCTTCAATCCCACTTAGAATAAAATCCAGAGCTCTTCCCTAGGCCCACAAAGCCCTGCATGACCTGGCTCTGGCCTCCCCTCCACACTGCAGAGGCCCTTGTCAGCCCAGACTCTCCGCCTGGACTACTGTGTGAATGGGGAAATAAGCCTTTCTCTTGTTGAAGCCATGGTACTTGGGAGTCTCCTGTAACAGCAGCCTAGCCAATATCTAACTCACACTCTTGGTCTCTGACCTTGATACTTAAACTTCCTCCACTCTCCTTGAACCTCTGGCCTCCCCTGTCCACCTAACCCCACACACTCAGCAGACAACTTGATCTTCTATTTCAAAGAGAAAAGGAAGCCAGTTCATGGGAACTCTCTCAACTTCCACGACTTAACCTTTCCAGGTGACATCAGCACCCTCCTGCTCCTGCCCTCCCCGCTGTGACTCCTCCTGTCCTGGCCAAAATTCCCATCAGAGCTTTGGGCCCCACGCCCTCCCACTCCTCAGGGAAAACTAATAAGTTAACCTCTCCCTCTGGACAGTGTCCACAGCTGTACTTAAAATAAGGGTGCGTTTCCCATTTTAATGATAAAAAAAAATACACACACACACGATTCCTTCAGTTGGCATTTACTTTTCTAAGTCCCCGCTAGCCCCCAATAGGAGTTGTGCCCCAACACTGCAGAGTCCTAGTCAATGTCTCAGTGACCCCCATCTCAAGAAACCCAGTCTTCATCCTCTTGGCCTCGCAGCATGTTTGCCCTCCTTCTCATTCCCTCTTTGAAACTGTCCTCAGGACACCCTGCCTCCTGACTTTTTCTCTCCCTCACTTATTTCTCAGAAGAAACCTACGAGGTAAGACTGTTCCTATCCACAGTCTAGAGATGAGAAATGGAAACCTAGAGATGTTAAGTACATTCCCCAAACTGACACAGCGAACTGACCGACACCACAGAAATGAAGTCTGGCGAGTTGATGAAGAAAGGGGGTTTATTAAAAGGACTCTGGAGAGACCACAAATCTCTGCAAGGGCTGGAGACAGGTTGCCAGGAATAACACTTGAAATCACATGACAGAGCAAGTCCCCCGAAGACACCTCTATCATGGCCACTATCCCTCGCACGCTCTGGATGATGACTATCATGGGGTCACTGTCATGGCTGCCATCTCACACAGGATGTAGCCACACTAGGTCCACCACCCTGGCCAGATCGTATTCTGCACAGTCCCTACCTCAACACATCAGCAGCTGCTGAGTCACGGCCAAGGGCAGGTGCATTGGGCAAAGTCTGGATCGTGCACCAGCATCCTAGCTGCAAAGGACGCTGGGGAAACAAGTATGTCTCTGCAATTTGCAGCTTCTATAATGTGTGTGTGGCAGGGCAGGGGTTTCCTGCAGTCATATGAAGCATGTCCAGTTGCTGACAGACAAAAAGAATGACCAACAGTCACTAAACAAATGAAATACTTGGTCTAGTACCTGATGTATTATCCTTCACCCTTTATTTTACCCAACTCTGTGTTGAGCACAGTGTCAGAGAACACCATAGCATAAAGATATTCAAACCACCCCACTTCCCAACACCCTCACAAAATGTCCAGCTTTCCCCACATCTGTGTCCTCATTCTTCTCCCCAAGAAGCCAATAGATATCTGATAAACAAGTCTCTGTTAAATGATGATGACTGAAAATGGGTTACGTAATGTCTGATTCTCTCTGGAATCTTTCTATTTTCACAGGAGATTCCAGTGTTTCAACCCCCAAAATTTCAAGCAGCTGTGAAATTCACCAGGGGAAGATTTGGGTCAGCAAGGAAGTCTTTTGACTCAGACAACTGCTCTTCAATAATAACCTTGGATAAACAGGTATCACCAACTCCTTACAGTCCTTTCCCTTTGAGCAGACCTCACAGGCTTTCCCACGTTTTACTTCACCTCATCTTCCCCCAAGCCCTACGTGATATTTAAGATAAGTGTGAATTTCCTAAGGGACTAAATTTGGTAAGTGAGAACTGAGATTTACTGACCTAGGTTTACAGGCCTAGGTTTACTGACTCTTAATCAAATGCTTTTCACTTTCTGTGAATCCCGCCTGTCCTCCAGGTCAAGAACAATTCCAGTGGTGTCAATGAAAAAGGGAGCAAGGGTACCCAAAAGACAGTCCCCGGAGGCAGGAGAGGCTGGCAAGGAAGAAGAAACAATCCCAATATGATCCCTTTCCTAGAACACATCCCATTCGCTTTCACTCTGAGTGTTTTCAAATGGGTTCTAATTCCAACACATGCACATTCACCAGGATGACTGAGTATAATTACTGCCTTTTTGTCTCAAAAATTAGGGGATGTGCAACAACGCCAGGAGGAATCCAGGAGCTGGAGGCGGGGGCAATCTGCAAACCCAGTGAGCCTTTTGAGTTGCAGCAATGGGGAAAGTGTGCTGTCCCTGAGCTCCATGATTAAAGCAACTGCAAATTAGTTTCCGCAAAGGTCTTTCCCCTTAAATTGAAAACACCGTGTAATGGAATTTCACAGATGCTGCTTTGGAAATGACTTCATACCTCACTCTGCTCAGAGCTGAGAGGTGGCCGCATGCAGTGAATTGTAAGAGGATGAAGCTCTCCAGGGGCTGCCCAACCTTCCTCCAACTTCCACATAGAGACACTCAGGGACTGCTCACCCCGTCCCTTAACCTGGGAGGGAATTAGTGAGCTCAGAGCAAGGGAGTGATCGGTAGTCTTCTCCTTCCCCAAACCAGTAGTTTACCTGCCATCCATGCCTTCTACCAGTCAGGCTCCTAGGGGTGCCTAACTGCACCTGGAATGCCCAGGTACAGACATTTTAAGTATAAGGCTTTGGAAAACTATGGGGTTTCCGGGCTCTATTAAGATTTCCAAGAGAAATGAAGTCAGGCTGACACAGGAGTACTGACTGTCACACTGTTTTCACTGACCACCTTAGCTGTCTTGAGGGCACCCTTCCAGAATGCAGGAATCCCATTTCCAAATTGTCAGCAGCTCTACAGTGACTCAAACAAGTGGCATTTCGGTGTCAATTTTTCAGACAGCCCAGGTTGTTCATTCATTCATGTAAAAAAATGTCTTAGTACCCACTATGTGCCAGGCATGGTGCCAAGGCCTTGGGAGACAATATTGAGCAAAGTCACAGCTCTCATGGTGATTACAACCAAATGATGGAGACTGAATTACACTTCAAATAATTATTCCAACAAATGAAAAATCTGCAATTCCGACAATGCCATACTGTGGTTGGTATGGAGAGAGCCAGGAGATAGAAATTGGACCTGGTCAGGGCATTCAGAAGACATCCCTGAGGAAGTGCCCTTTCAGCTGAGACCTAAAAGGTAAGGAAGAGATAACCAAGGGCAGAGAGATGGGGTGGGGGAAGGGGAACTCTCAAGGCAGAGAGCACAGCATGGGGTCCTGGGGGACAGGGGCGTGCTGAGGACTGGAAAAAAGGCTGGTGGACAGTAACCTTGGTGAGAGAGGGTGAGTGTGGCCCCAAAGGAGCCTGGAAAAGGGCTAGACCCTGCAGTTTTGCAGGACATGCAAAGGAGTTTTGCCTTTATCGGAAATGCAAATTGGATGCCATGGAAAAGTTGTAAGCAGGAATAAGGGTAGAAAGATGGTATCATGTCATTAGAAAATATATTCCTGGCTGCAGCACAGCAGCCATATTGAAGTGGGTGGGCAAGAGCTGTTTGTCAAAAACCCACCCAGAAGAGTAGGTATTGAGAGCCTTGGCTGCCCTGGCAGTGACCCGACTCACGCACAACCACAAGGACAACAGCACAGCCAACTCAACTCAGGAGTCCAGGGCACCAGTCACCCACCCCAAACTCTTTCCACTGAAGCACAATCTAGTAGCACAACTTCTAAGGTGCGATGCTGACACGTGGGCACTAAGTTGGTAAACGAGGCAGCATATCCCTTCACCTCTCTGGGAAACTACCCATCTACTTATCACGGAGAGTAGTAAGAAACTGACTCCAATAAATGGGTCATCAGCACACACCTGGTGATCTCTTTCCAGCCGTCTCTATTTGCATATCCTCAGCCTAAGAGAGAAGTTCAAGTGTTTGCTCTTAAAAATGATAGTAATTTAAAATTTTAAGCTCCGGTCAGTACCTCTGTGCTTGTGACTGGAGATGTGGAAAAGAGCTGGTTGCCCAAAGAGCCAAACTCTTTGAACAGAGGCTCACCTTATATGAAAATAGGGCTCAGGGCTGTGGCCAGGTAGCTCAGGTGGTTGGAGCATCATCCTGATACACCAAGGTTGAGGTTTAGATCCCCAGTGGAAGGAAGGAAGGGAGGGAGGGAGGGAGGGGAGGGGAGGGGAGGGGAGGAGGGGTGGAAGGGAGGGAGGGAGGGAAGGAGGGGAGGGGAGGGGAGAAGGGGTGGAAGGGAGGGAGGGAGGAGGAGGGGAGGAGAGAGGGGAGGGGAGGAGGAAGGAAGGAAGGAAGGAAGGAAGGAAGGGAGGGAGGGAGGGAGGGAGGGAGGGAGGGAGGGAGGGAGGGAGGGAGGGAGGAAGGAAAATAGGGGGCTCACCCTATGTGTTAACATCTTTAAGTGTTAAGTACACAGTGTTCTGTCTTACTTTGCGCTGCTACAACAGAGCACCACTATTGAGAAATCTGACCCAGAAGGAAGCAGAGACACAAGGTGAGTTCTCTAGTGACTTCCTGGACAGACCAACACACACACACACACACACACACACACACACACACACACACACACATACACAGTGACCTGTATTGGATAGTGATTTAAATCAGAAACTACCTTTTGTTAAGACACTGAGATTTGGTGGTAATTCATTATAGCAGCTAGCATCATTTACTTTCACTGATAGAGATCAATCTCTCTGTGGAGGATAAGTGTACCCTAGCAACAGAGCCATATCACTCAACAGATACTGGGAAGGTTTCTGGAATAAAGAAGTGAAGGGATTTATATTTACTTCAGTATAAATAAATGTATAAGATAAATAAAAAAATATTTCATATTAGAACCACCAATAAGTTTAACTATGACTCCTGGCTGAAGAGCTTTTGCTTTGGTTTTAGTTATCTAATTTTCAAAGAATTAGCAAATATGTTTCATTTTCTTTTTCTCATCATGACTTGAACCTCATACTTATAAGTGCTGCATTTTTTATGCACCAGCTAAAGAGCAATTAACAATAAAGTCATTGTGGTTTACTATTAAAAAGCAGCAGCAGCAAATGGCAATAGATGCCTGGTCCCACCCTCCAAGTCATGAGGTCAAGAGCACAGCAGCACTTTGGGGAAGAAACTCTTAGCACCTTAGCAGAGAAACACAGCAAGAGCCCAGAGCTGGCCAGAGGTGAACCAAGCTAACCTCTCTTCTTTCCTTTCCCTCGTCCTTTTCCCTGTGACAGGGACTAGTTGACAATAATCAGCAAGGTCTGTTTAGTGTATGGTCTGGTCTTGCTGTGACTAATAAGATGATTGGTTGTATATATCCTCTTTATGGTTGTTCATTATATCACCCTAACATAAAGTAATTTAATTTCAGAGGGATAATTAGGACATTTCTAATCTAACTGATAGTCTGAATGAAATGAGATTCTCAGAGGGAGATTTGTGTATCAGGAGACTGGTGACCTCCGGCCCCAATTTTCACACAATGTATTCATCTGACAGCCCAACTTCCTCGGCACACTGTATCCGAACATTTCTGAGCCTGTGGGTTAGAGAACACACCCGCAAATGAGATTACTTTATTTATAATGAGGTTCCCTTGGGCTCAAGAAGACAGATCACAATATTTTCACTGAGAGCTGCAGACTGATAAGAGTCACCATAATTTTAATGGAAGCCCTGAGATGCCAATATACTATAAAGGCAGCATGGCCCTGCCTAGGGTCTCAGATGCTATTCAGCAAAACTGAAGACCAAGCCCTGTCGGAGGCCTGCCTCTCTCAGCAGACTCAAGGCCACTACAGCAGGGAAAACCTCATGCTGGCTGAGGCTATAGAAAGCTCATTCTTGCCTGGGGGAACTACAGAAAGAGTCTGCTCAGCTAGCCTGAGATGGGAGGACGAGGGAAGAGCCTCCTGGAAAGAGGAAGCAACAGAGGTTAGTTGTGGGGTGTGTGTAGGTGTGGTAGCAGGGCCAGCATTCTGAGCAAGCAGAGTAGCCAAGAGACCATCTACCTGCTACCCAATCAACATGCCTTCAGGGCCAGACCCGCTCACTTCTGTCCTCCACACGGGCTCCAAACCTTACCATTACAGTCACTCTTTCGCACCAGTCATCAGATGCAGGATGCTGACTCTCATGAAGGAAAATCTGCTGCTGAAAACAATTCCTGCTATCTGTTCAGTCATTGTGCACCCACGTGTGCCAAGCACTGGTCAAGTCCAAAATGGATAAATCCCCTTTCTAGGCTCCTTACTTTCTTGTGGTTGTGTAAGCCTCCTTGGTAAATTCCTTTTAGAATTTAATTTGAGAGAAACGCCTGATTCTCTGGGGAAAAAATAATGTACTCCTTTACCAGATGGTGAGTATGCAGCTCATCTTGTTCCCTTTGTTTTCTTGGGAGCCAGGAAGCTCAGCGATTACTGTCATGCTCAGATGCAGTATTAGGTTGGTGTTTTGTGTCTTTTTCCTTCTTACTTTCTATTTCTAGTGAAAAATTTTTATTTAAATACATCTTATTTGGTGAAGTATTTAAAGTTCAATTTGGAAAGAGTATATTTTATTTTAAAAAATAAGCAAAGATAGAAGCATTAAGTTGCAAAAAGCCACTGTTAAAAATTATTTGGTACTTACTGAGGGCCTGTTAATAACTAACCTTCAGAGATGAGGGAAGGGAGATCAGAAGAGCTGCGTATTTGCCTGAGATGACTCGTTTAGTAAGGAGCAGGACCGGGCAGGGTTAAAACCTGGGCAGTCTAGCGTCAACAGCTGCCCTCTTAACCACTGCTTCTCAGAATGTAAGACTTACTGTGCTAGGCAGCAGCCAATGAACGTTAAACCTATTGGACGCCCCTGCTAGGCTGCCTCACATCCTCTGAAGCCCCTTAGTCTTCCAGCCCCTGCAGCAGCCGGCAGCACTCAGGCCTGACCTGACAGCGCCTTGCCTGGGCCGCGTGAAGAGTCTCTTTCCCTCCCAACCTCCTGGGAGGATGCAGAAATCTACTTGGTCACTCTGACGCACGCACACACTTGCAAACCTTGGCCAGTGGACAAATGCCCCGTGTTTCTGTCCTTTGGTCAGGGAACTCTGAGGCCCATTCTGCAGGGCTCCGCGGGCATCCTCGGGAATTCAGCTGCCGTTGCCCACCATTGATCAGCTCAGCAAAGTTCACTCCTAGTTCACGCCTCGTTCCTTCTCCTAGTTCACTCCTCCTGGTCCCGTCTTGCTCTTTGGGATCCATTTCTGAAACTAACTACCTGTATGCAAGACCTGGTCCCAGCACTGCTTTAGGGGGAAATGGAGGCTAGAACACTACAGTGCCCAGCTTGAGGAGTTCAGATTAGAGTGACAAGTCACTGCAAGAGGAAAATTTCAGTAATACTGCACTAACAACCTACGGTTAAGTGGCCAGAAGAGTGACTCACGCTATCCAAATACAAGAGCACTGAGAACGTGGAATAAGTGGAACAAGCAGGGAACTACCATCGAGTTTACTGGAACACAGCCACATATGTATGCTCGCGTTGCCTAAGGCTGCTTTCCCGCGACAGCAGCAGAGCTGAGCAGTTGCAACAGGAGCCCATCAAGCCCCCAAAATTTAGTATCTGGCTGCTTTCTGAAAGAAGTTTGTGGATCTGTGATTACAGAAAAATCAAGGATCCTCTGGGAATGCAGAGAATGGAGAGGTGGTGATTGGGAAAGTCAGGAAAAGCTAGGAAGAGTCTGATGGTCAAAGAACAGGAGCAAGGAAGAGCATTCCAGGTAAAGGCAACAGCTGAACCAAAGGCACAGAGCTGAGAATCAACACACTGCTTGCGAGGAACCACAGGTAGTTTACTGCAGGAGAGGAAGGAACTACCAGGGATGTGATGGGCCATGAGGCTAAGGGCAAAGATGGCTTGAAGGTCTCTGTGGCTGGGCCGTTGCTCTCATTTTAGGCTATTTCCTTCAATAGCCAAAGATGCCATAAACAAGAGTGACCGCAGAGTCTGGTTTGGGGTATCTTCTACTGAAGGGAGTTTATGTGGAGTTTGTGACAGTTATGCTCTTGTGATGAATGGTGGGGCCCCCTCTCATAAAGCAACTCTCTTTGCACCTGGGCATGTTTTA
Organism: Corynorhinus townsendii; assembly: GCA_026230045.1. Taxonomy (NCBI): domain Eukaryota; kingdom Metazoa; phylum Chordata; class Mammalia; order Chiroptera; family Vespertilionidae; genus Corynorhinus; species Corynorhinus townsendii. The sequence goes on along the minus strand of JAPDVU010000008.1, from coordinate 21,871,510 downwards.
CCTTAAAAGATGCTTCCACTTTGCCCTCCTCAGGTGCATGGCTCAAGCTGCGCCAGCTCCGACCTCCTGCTCCTGTTGCTGCTAAACCAGACACAGCTGACTCCCACCATTTTGGTTGGACCCTCCCCCGCCCCCCAGGTGCTCTGGCAGGTCTCCCCCACAGCCTGCTTGGCAGTTTCCGGATATGAGGACGCAGTAACGTGTGGCAAGAAATCCTGGAGACTGAGGCCTGGCACACGGCCCCAGGAGGCAGAGCTTTGGGAAAGAAAAACCCCGGTGAGCCAGCATGGCCCGAGAAGGAATGATCTTGTTTAGCTCTGTCAAGTCACTGAGGACTAAACATGTGCCAGACCAGGCAATATACTCCAAATAAATCAACGAGGGGCTCACAGTCCAACGGGGGAGACAGACATGCTCTTTTCATGGGGGAGACTGGTGCCAACTCCCCTCTGGTGGGGAACAGCCCCCAAGAGGTAATGCATGGGAGGATATGAAAAGCTTAATAAACATCCTAAGGGCATTAGCTTTAATGGTTACTGTGGAGTAAACTACAGGTACCACATCAACTGCTGATTCGCAAATACGTGCGTAGAGTACTGAAAGATATCCCAGAAACAGTTTCTTCTTCCGCTTAAGAGTTTCAAGATTTCCCTGACAATACTTGTTTATACTCTTGACTGGTTTGGTAAACCATTTTTGAATAAGCAGTGCAAAGATAAATTTCAGTCCCAAAAGGACAGAACTTAAACATAATTTGGAAAACAAATTGATTAGGAGAATGCAGAAAACCAACACTGATTTTTTTTAATTTTTTTTTTTTTAAGGAAGAAGAATAGTTCACATTTACTAAGTATGTACATTTTGTCAAGTACTGTGCTGAGGGCTTCCCACGCATGGTCTCATTCAATCTGAGATAGATGCTATTTTTATTACTGTCTCCGTGTTACAAATGTGGCAACCAAGTCTTAACCAAGTAACTTGTTCCCCCACCATCACTGTAGGAGGCAGGTGTCACCTGACCATTTATCCACAGGGGCCACACCCTTAACCACCACACCAACTGTCTCCCCTTACTGGCCAGTCCCCTGTTCCCGCCTGAGACATCTTTTTCAGAATTTGGCCCTGAAGAGGCTTCAGGATAAGTTCCTTCAATGTGATAAGCAGGGCCCAGATCTCTGACAGCTGTTCCCTGCTCTTCATCATCATCTGAAACAATCAGGAAGCATTAGAGAGTACTTTTCCCTTTACAAAGGTGATAATTAGATAACAAGCTGAGATTAAAGTAATTACAGTTAGACAGCTGGCGAGCCAGCACAGTCACGTTGAAATATTGTTGGTACTTCAGCATCTGGTTCTAATAACAGCATAGGCTAAAGGATTTTACATTAATTACAGAACATAATTTAATATAAACATATTTAATTGCAATTGATGAGCAATAAACTGTTCAAGAATGACTTAACCCCTTTCGCGTGTCAAAGTGATGGGAACTTTGGGCAGGCTGCGGCCTCTTCTGCTGTCTCTCTCACCCTCCCTCGCCATGCCCTCCACACTCCCTGGTCTCCTCTCCTGGAGAAAACCCCCCTCAAAGGAGGATTTTCCTCATTGATTATCCCGTGGATTCTTGGCGCATGTACAGTGCTGCTCATCCTGGGAAAGCCCGGTGGAAGGAGGAGAGTGTGCCAGCCTGGCTGGGATGCATTGCTTGGGCGTGACCAGCTGCCCTTCCTCACAGTGGCTGGCGAAATTCTCACACCTTTATGTGGTGCTGGTTTGGCTTCTGACAGTCAGTGAGCAACGTGTTAAAAATAATCCTCAGATCTCTTAGCAAAAGTATAAAGGTAAACCACTTTTTTGTCCTGACTAGGAAGTCCCTGGCCACAATAGCCAGGGTATTTTCACAATTTCGGAATCAATGTGTAATACCTGGAAATTTCTTCATGAGATGGGACACTTTCTATTCTGGTAGGAATTCATGCTGCCAACCCCCATCTCTACCCCCACAATCTCCACCAGAAGAAAGAGTCAACCAGCATTTTTTTGCACATCATCTTTCCAGAAGCTCCAGTCACTAATGGGACACATTCAAAAGGCACAAAATCCTGTTATGAGCTACATGTCTGTGTTCCCCAAAATTCGTATGGTGAAACTTAACTCCCAATGAGATGGTATTAAGAGGTAGAGCCTTTGGGAATTAATTAGGTTTAGATGAGGTCATGAGGCTAGGGTCCCCCATGAAGGGATTAATGTCCTTGTAAGAAGATAAAAAGACTAGAGCTTGTTCTCTTGGCCATGTGAACAAGAAGGCGGCTGTCTGCAAACCAGGAAGAGGGCCCTCATCAGAACACAACCATTCTGGTACCCTGATCTGGACTTCCCAGACTACAGAACTATGAGAAATAAATGTCTGTTGTTAAGCCACCCAGTCTATGGTATTCTGTTATAGCAACCTGCACTGACTAAGACATACCACTAGGTCCCAACTGCGTTGAGATGATTCCTAAGAGTCAATACAAAGAAGTTACAAGGCTCCTTCCTAAAAAAAAAAAAAGTGTGAGTAGCCCTAGAGCGAGTTGGAAAATTCACCATTAAGTTTCCCTATGTGACAAATGATGTGGAATTACAAGGAGCCTCACTGTTTTTATTTCTTCCTGTGGATTTCAAGGTATAAAGCACACATCCCCCTAAAAGCTAAAGTGAGTGCTGAGAATTTTATTATTCATAATAAACTTCTAGAGGAATTACTGACAGGCACACACAAAGTAAAATTAGTGTGAAGATTCAGGACCACATATCACCAAGGGACAGCCAGGCACTCTCCAAGTGAAAGTTGTTCTATGCATAACCTTTTGGAAGAAGAAGTTTAAGTTTCCTGACACAGCAAATCCATGATGTAAGAACTATCAGGTATTTTTTGTAGATTTAGATTTATATTCCTGCAGGAGTGAGGAAGGGACAGGAAAGGAAGAAGCCAATAAAGAAGCATTTGCTAATTTAAAAGTTACCACTCTGTCATAAAAATTAAAAAGTTTTATGGGTCAAAGGACACTAGCTAGAAAGTGAAGAAAAACCACAGAATGACAGAAAGTATTTATAAATCATATGTGATAAGGGTCTAGTACCTAGAATATAAAAAGAACTATTACAACCCAACAATAAAAATACAAATAATCTAATTTTAAAATGGGAAAATAATCTGATTCGATATTTTTCTGAAGACAATATACCAAAGGCCAATAAGCACATGGAAAGACTCTCATCATTAATCATCATCCAAACCAAAATGAGCTCCCACTTCACACACCCCAGGATGGCTGTAATAAAAAAGATAATAACAAATGTTGGTAAGGATGTGGTAATTTGCTGGTGGTAATATAAACAGCACAACCATTGTGGAAAAACAGTTTGACAGTTCCTCAACATGTTAAATACAGTTACCATAAGACCCAGCAACTTGATTCTAGGTACATACCCAAAAGAATGTAGAAGATGTCCATACAAAAACTTGAACACAAATAGCAGCATTGCTCATAATAGCCAAAAAATGGAAGTAATGCAAATATCCATCAATTGATGAATAAACGAATTGGTATAATTATATAATGCACTATCATCCAGCCATTAAAAGAAACAAAGTATTGACACATGCTATAATATGGATCAATCTTGAAAACATCATAGTAAGTGAAAGAAGTCAGACACAGAAAACCATATATTGTATGATTACATTTATATGAAGTGTCCAGAATTGGTAAAACTATAGAGACAGAAAATATTCATGGTTGTCAGGAGATGGGAGAAAAGGGAACATAAGAGTGATGGCTAATTAAGAATGGGTTTGTTTTTTAGGGGTGTGGTGATAGAAATGTTCTGTAATTAGTGGTGATGGTCGCACAATATTTTGAATATACTAAAAGCTACTGAACTGTACACTATATAATAGTTAAAACAGTAGATGTTATGTTATATAAATTTTATCTATCTTTTTTTTAAGATACCAATCTGAGAATTTGAGCTTAGTCCCACTAGGGAAGCCTGGGAATCTGTGTAAAGTGATCACAGATATTCAAGAGGTGAGGGTGCTGGGGTATTTATACACCAACTCCCATCACTCAGTGACTGCAGGTTGCTTCCAGGAGGTATTAATTCCTTGCACTTTTGACCTAACTGCCAAAGGATCTCTGTGGCTAGAGATAGTCCTTAGGCAGATGAATGTTGGTGCTGACAGACGATAGGCCAGTGTGCCCCGAAAGGGTATAGGCAGGAGATCCAGGCAGTGCACTGACAATCTGCTACTCTCTCATTGAGTTGTCTTGGGATTAAATAAGAAAATCTGTGTAAAATGTTTCACAGTGCTAGACACAGAAAAAAACTCTTAATAAATGGGAGCTATTTTCACAGAAGATTCAATAAGGCTAAATAATTTGATCAAAACTGCATAGCTAATGCAAGACAAAGCGAGGATTTATGCAGGTCTATCTATACCATGCATTCTTTCACATAGAGAATTATACTAACCAAACTTGCAAACATACCTATAGGATGGCAATCATGTCTTGAGGACATTCAGCAACTATAACAAATATCTTTATATCTTTACTCTCTCCCCCACCCCTTATGTGCCTTCAGTGGGGATAGCATCTGCTTGTCTCACAAAAAGGCCTTGAGGGCAGATGTTTTGTCTGCTCAAATTGCCCAGGGTCTGAAAATTACCTGGTTTGTTGTGTAGGTGATTATTTGAGATTCAAAGCCTGCACATTTGCTGACAGTTGAGTCCAAAGGACCAAGACACAGTACACCTGAGGCTGCAGGAGCAGTAGGACGCCACTTGCCTCACCCACATGTCGGTCCTCCTGTTCTCCTCTGAAATAATCGGACTTTCAGTGACGCAATGAAAGAGCTGCGCTAGCTGAGGAAAATGGAAGGAATCTCTTCCCAAAACGCCCTGCCTGAACTCCCAGAGGGTTGACGTGAGGATGTGGGGCTGCAGAACCCAAGCCTACCTGATCAGGTAGTGGTTGATAATGGTGTCGAAGTAGCTGTAGTACACAACATTATTCACGTGGCCATACTGGTCATTGTCCTGCCACCTCGTCTGGATGGGCAAGAAGTACCCATAGGCCTCCTGGTGACGATGACAATCTTCAACCCACTGGTTCTCTGATGATATAGTCAAGGAACGGACATTCCTGGGAAGCATCCTCAAAACCCAAGAGGCCATCGTCGGTGATTGCTGCCTTGGAGGGTACCTTCGAGTAAAAGAGCAGCATAGGATAAAATGGTCTGCATAAATCTTTAGCTTCACAAAAGTGACTGTATTAAATTTTGGCCATTGGTTTCAAAAGGAAATTAAAGTTTTTCCCCTAAGAAATAAATCTTTCCTGATAGTCCAAGTCCTTGTCACAAACCTATTTACTGTTTTTATTATTGTTATTGATTTGAGAGAAAGGAAGGGGGAGAGAGAGAGAAATACATCGATTTGTTGTTCCACTTGTTTATGGATTCATTGTTGACTCTTGTATGTGCCCTGACTGGGGACCAAACCCACAACGTTGGTGTATTGGGACAACACTCTAACTAACTAAGCTACCTAGCCAGGGCCAAACCTATTTACTTTTTAAAGGACTCCTTACTAAAAAGGCTTTGGCACACACCGATAAAAACAAATGAAGTCTTTGTTTGAATTTGACTAGTGGTAATTTTTATAGAGGTCTTCTGTTCCACAAAGTATTTTCAAAGAGGGTACTGATTCTGGCAAAATCTATAACACTACTAAGCACATAAAGATAGAGCTAAGGAGAACAGAACAGAAATAAAATGTTTGCCAGAAAACTTTATCAAATGGGCCTATTGACTGTAAGTTTCTTTGGGGTATTAATTTTATTTCAGAACAAAAGTATTGCCCTATGGAATTTTAAAATAAGCATGAACAAAGGGGTAAAAGAAACAACAACCCAACAATTCCAGCTGTTAACACTTCCATGTGCATTATTTTAGCCTTATATTTATATATCTTTATAAATATTCTTAAATTGCACCGTACAACACAAGTTGTTTTGTAACCTTTTGTGCTTAACAATAGATTATTGATATATTTAAATACTCTCCTACATAATTTGTAATGTTGAATTCCATTGTATCAAAGCACTACAATTTACAAAATCCTTTATTGCATACTGAGGATTATGATTCTAATTTTGTTGACTTGGATTGGAATTTTTCTAAATAAACCTTCACACACACACGTGATTATTTTCTTAAAATAAATACCTAAAAGCAGAATTGCTAGGTCAAAGGGCAAATAAATTATTAAGGATTTTGATAGAAACTAGTGCCCTCCAGAAAGGTGGTACCAATTTATACCACCCCAGCAGTGGCAAATTTCCTTGTCAATTTTAAAATGCTGTGTCAATGTGACTGTGTTCTCTCATTTCCATATAAATTTAATGAAATGTGCTAAGTGGAAAGATGACTACTGCTACCACCTGTGATGGAATAACTAGTATCAGAATAACCTTTCTGTTTGCGAACAACTATAAAAGTGAGATAAAATGTAAAAGAAGAGCCCTGTGAGGGCGTGAGGAAATAATCACGGTAGCGGGACTTTATAGGTTGCAACCCTGGGGACAGGGTAACACACTGCAGTGAGCTTGCACTTGCTTCTGTTGTTTCTCATCAGGGTATCTGCCAACTTACTATGTGGGGAATAAAGGCTGCAGAGATAACAGCAACCTAGAGCTTGCAGTGGTCTTGCTGTGTTGGAAGAGCTGACAAAAAAAATTGAAAGGCCAACATCCTGAAGAAGAGTGAGCTGCAGAGAAGTGAGCCTTATAGTGCAAATTTCCCCAAAGGCATTTGCTGACTCCTAAGCTGCATGTGCTCCAATGAGACAGAGAAACCAGCAGAAAGCAACTGCTACAAGGCTAACAATCTAGGAAGAAAATAGGAGTCTCACTGTGCTGAGGACTGCCAAGAAGGAAGGTAAAGACCCCAGACTTTCCATTTTGACCCCAAAAGGGCCACCTCCTTAGAGTGAAAGCAAACCCTAAATGGACCAGCCTTGAGCAAGGCTGTCTATCCAAACATCATCTGTTAGCCAGTGGAAACCTAAATCATCTCTGTAGGAAAACAGCACCATCCAGAGTCTCCACAACTTTTTAGACACAAAGTCTAACATTCAGTCAAAAACTACCAGGCCTATTAGGAAAGAAGAACAAATGACCAAAACCCCAAAGAAAAGACAATAGAATAGTCCCACAGACTCACACTGATTTTAAAATAACTATGATTAACAGGCATCAAAGATAAAGGAAGATTATACATCCCAAATACATAAAGAACTCTAAAATTGAGGGAGGAAAGATCAAAAACCAATAAAAATTAAGCAAAGGTCACATACAATTCACAAATACAGATTTTTAAATGAACTTTAAACGTATGAAAAGATGGACAATTTCAGGCATAATAAAAAAAAAAGAAAATTATAACTATGCTGAGATACCTTTTCCCAAAGATTAGATTTGGTAAAAATTACACAGCTTGACAACACATTCTCTTGACAAAGACACAAGGAAAAAGACACTCATACACTGCTGGTGGGCGTGTCCCGCCTTATGGGAGAAGAATTTAACAATATCTAACAAAACCATAAGTGAGCTTATGTTTTGCCCACATCTAATGTTACCTTGAAGACACACCTTCACCAGTACAAAAATACATATGAACAAGGTACATCAGTGTTTGTAATTGAAAAATATTGGAGGGGAAACTCACATAGGACATTGGTTGAATACACTATGATACATTCACACAATGGTATACTATGCAGCTGTACATGAAAACGAAAGAATATGTGATATGGAAATCTTGGTTGTCAACCAAAAAAAGCAAAGTGCAAAAGACTATATATAGTATGCTACTTTTGTGTAAGAAAGAAGAGGAAATAAGGTAATATAAAGGTATTGATTTACACTTACAAAAAGCAATTCAGGAAAGTTGAACCAGAAACTAATGAGGACACATTAACAGGGTAGACCGGGGGCTGGGAGAGAGGGTGGATGGAGGGGGAGGAGTAACACTCCTCTGAATACAGCTTTTTGTGTAATTTTGGGTTTGGGAGCTTTAATGTTTTATATACTCACCCACGATGATAATGATTATGATGATGATGATGAATTTAAATTAAATTAGGTTTCTTTCCCCTCCATTTAAGATGGAGGGGTAAGAAACCTAAAATGGAATACAAACAGAAACAAGTGAGCCTAACTATATGTCAAATGAATAACATAATTACACAGAAGAGAAAAAATGACTACTTTTGAGTACAGAGTTTTGACTATACACCCTCAAAGACAAAAATCTTCTAACAAATATTGAACATTGGTTAGTAGGTATGTTTTTTATAGTGACAGAATCTAAGCCTGGGCAAATGAGTAAATATACTGGGGATATTTTAGCCAGATTTCTCACTTACAAAAAGGATTTGCAAACATAGGAAAGAGAAAGACCAAAACGAACCTTCAAATGTTGAGAAGATTTGGGAGTCTAGTATGAATGCCTAGGTTAGGGATAGAGATAGAGACAGCTCTCTTTTCCTTGTCCCTCAGAGCCCTGTGACACTCCAGCAGCAAGTGTCCAGATTTATTTTCTAAATACCATTCTACACGAAATGGAACCAGGGCCCCTTGAAGAAATGACTGATCCCAATGCTAGGGCAGGCCAAAACCGGTTTGGCTCAGTGGATACAGTGTCAGCCTGCCGACTGAAGGGTCCCAGGTTCGATTCCGGTCAAGGGCATGTACCTTGGTTGCAGGCACATCCCCAGTGGGAGGTGTGCAGGAGGCAGCTGATCGATGTTTCTCTCTCATTGATGTTTCTAACTCTCTCTCTCCCTTCCTCTCTGTAAAAAACCAATGCTAGGGCAGATAAAGTAAAAGATTACCCTGGAACATCTCATTGTACCAGAAAGTAAGGAATGTTCGAAGAACGAGGGGCATGACAAAAGTAATCTGTGATAGAAATCAGAAGATGGTTACCGTGGGTAGGGACAATGACCGGGAAGTGGCACAAAGGCGGCTTCTGTACTGTTAGTGATATTCTACACTGTGGTCTAGACGGTGTTTGCATAGGTATGTTACTTTGTAGAAATTAATCAAGCTTATTCTTTTATGAGTGTATTATATTTCAATGAAATGTTTTCCCAAAACTGTGCTACATGGAGAGAAGTTATCTATACTAATAAAAGGGTAATATGCAAATTGGTAATGACGCCCTCACAGTAACAACCAAATAGCAGGCTGGGTGGGGCGGCAAGGCTGGCAGGGGGGTGAGTGAAGGATGACCAAACAACTGACCAGCAGACTGTGTGGGGTGACCAGGCCGGCAGGGGAGCAGTGAGGGGTAACTAGGCTGGCAGAGGGGGGCAGTGAGGGGCAACCAGGCCAGCAGGGGGGTAGTTGGGGGCAACTAGGCCGGCAGGCGGGGGGGGGCAGTTAGGGGTAATCAGGCTGGCAGGCAAAGGCAGTTAGGGATGATCAGGCTGCCAGGGGGGCAGTTAGGGGTGGTCAGGTAGGCAGGCAGGTGAGCAGTTAGGAGCCAGTGGTCCCGGATTGTGAAAGGGATGTCCGACTCCCGGGGATTGGGCCAAAACCGGCAGTCGGACATCCCCCAAGGGTCCTGGATTGGAAAGGGTGCAGGCTGGGCTGAGGGAATTCCCTCCCCCCTGTGCACGAATTTTGTGCACCGGGCCTCTAGTAGGATTATAATAAGTTAAATCTCTAATGTCCGTAGCATGTGCGCGCGCTCTCTTTCTCTCTCTCTCTTTCTCTCTCTCTCTCTCTCCCCCTCCCTCCTTCCCTTCCTCATTATTCAGGGAATTTATCTCTTGCACATTCACTCTAATACAAACTCAGAAAACTTGAAGAAGTCAAGATTCTTCTTTATCCACATAAGGCCCTGTTATATTGGTTGCTTTGTGAATATGTACATATTTATATGGCCCCAAACAGATAATGATGAAGACAGACTTAACTCCCACATAGTGGAAGCACAAGTACTGATGTAGAATCCTTGATGACCTGAAAATAACCTGCCATCTAAATGACATTTAAAAGGAGAAAGTTCCTAAACTTGCACATTTTTGCATTAAATTTTCCCTAAGGAATCAACCTTCATCATCTGTACCTTTTGGTAATACAAGGCTAATATTCATCCATTTGAACACATACAAAAATCTCAAAATAGAAGAAATTTCTGTGTGAGTGATATTGAGTACCAGGTGGCGTTTTGACTGACCACTATGAGAAAGTCCAGGGAAGTAATTTTTAAAAATAGTTTTAAAGAACCACATTAAGTAGCAAAGCTCACTGGCATAATCCAAAGAAAATCCATTTTGATACCTGCTTCATGCTCAGATTTTACAAATAATATTAAGAGCTTTCCCAATCCTTTGGGAATGAGCTCTGACTCCACAAAGAAAGTCGCCACAAATGGGCACTTTCCTGAAGTCTAAGTGTGTGGGGAGGAAGATCCTGCCATGCAAATAAATTCTCAGGAAGCTGTGAAGATATTAGCTATTTTGCTCAATTTATTCCAAGCCGAAATATAATAATACATTATAAATCTGTTTTGATTTTACTTAATCTAATGAAAAAATGTTCATCTTTTTGATAAGTACTCATTAGCCATTTTTTCCTGACATAAACAGACAAGAAAGATGTTCTTGTGCTACATTTAAAATGCAACTCAGCTAATTACAGTGCAATGACTCAAAGAACAAAATCAATGCACTAAAGTTTCTCACTTGAATTGTCTTTAGAGTGGAATTTAAAAAATCTAACAAAAATATTTAAAGGGCCCTAGCAGTGTGTTTTACCCTTAGGTTGCATAATGTTTGAGTAAACAAAGGCCACATTTTAGTATGTGATAAAAATTTTTTAATTTTCTCAGGTCAATTGCTCTCTAAAAATAGTTGCTGAATTTACCAACAAAAATCTCAAGATAGAAGAAAGCCCTTTCTTGGAAGGGATGATAAATTTGCATAAGCACATCACCCTATTTCACCTGTCCTTTGTGAGACCAAAAGCTGCAAGGAGATAATATTTGGTTAGCGATGGAGCCAGAATAGGACCAGGGAATAGCAAGAAGTTAAGAGATCTGTATAAGAATCAAACTTATAGACGGGTCAAACTTATGCCCAGGACTTTTAGGAATATCAGATAATCTTGGGCTTTTTGAATCACAGAGTACTGATCTACTGAAACATTACACTGAATGAGTCTAACAAAATTAGTGCCATTTCCCAAAGCGCTTGGTTTATGCTCCAAGAAGAATTTTGACTAATCTAACTCCTTGGGTATCTTAAGTCTGGCCACATGACTCAAACAATCACTTCATTGATTTTTAAAATTGTATTCTATTATGAAATATATTTACCTGAAACTAGAAACTTTATAATGATTGTAGATCTATGACAAATAAATCATGTGTATTGTACCCACTTGTTATGTTCCAGCTCCCATGCCAAGCACTTCACATACATCATGCCATTTAATCTTTACGGCATATCAATTCTAATTTTAAAGATAAGGAAACTGATGCGAGATGTTAAGTAATTACCCCCAACAACTAATCTTTGTGATGTTTTGCCTGGGAGTTTGGGTACAATACACATAATTGGGTGCCACAGAATTTTAGTAATTAGTTTATATGTACCATGAGATGAAAAAGGTTGAAAATCGCTGGTATAAGAAATAAGTTTCTAACATCCAAAACATTTAAAATTCACAAAATTGAAAACTACAACAATGTGGGGGTAAACTGTCTGTTGTTACAAGTTGACAAACAGCATAAATCCACACACTCACCCTAAAGTCCCCCCCCCCAACATGGATTATCACTGCGAGGGAGATGGGCTGGATGTCATAAATTCACTTCCAACTGTATGACTCTGAATTTGAATTAAAATCTGCTGTAGAATATGAACAAAAGGATCATGCTAGCCATCAGGAAGGCCCTCCTCTCCTGTCAGCTCGACCTCAGAAGACTAGATTATAAGAACTGAAGGCAGTGACCTAAAGCATCGCAAAGATAAGGGATTCCAGAACAGAGAAGACTCAGTTGGCCAGAGGCCACAACCTAGAGTGCTGCGTTGTTCTGCTCAACTCTTAGAAGCCAAGTGCAAATCGAACCAACAATCAATCAATATTCATCGGATCCAGGATTGTAAGAAACTTCAGACACGGTCCCAGAAATGAGACTGAGACGTGGGAAATGGGCTGTGAGATCATTAAGCATGACAATGACCATGAACCTTCCTTTTCACCTTAGGAGCTGGGCTGCCGGGCCTGGGTTTCATCCAAGACATCGTACTTCAGTCCCTTTTCTAGACAGTGAGGGACATGCTTTGAACAGCCACAGCAGTTAATTCTGAAGACAGTGAGTGTACAAGGCTGGTGATGGTACTCACAATCCTGGTTCCTTTTACAAATTATTCAGTCTGGGAGCCCCTGGACTGAATATTTTTGAAGTTTGCACTGGAGTTCTTGGAAGAAAAGTACACCAAAGCCAAATAAATAAACACATCTGAAAAATACCTGTTATTCTCAATTTAAAAATGTATTGTTATTTATAAAGCTACTCTGTTTCCCTACAGATGAGTGTTAACTTTGTCCCCAGTCAAAAGCTTTTGTATGCGTTTCGTCCCAAATTGCCAGGCTGCCTACAAAATTTGCAATGAAGCAATTAGAAGCCACAGAGTAAACACAATGTGTCCTGTAGAATGGCAGGCGCAGGAAGCAGATCAGAAATATTCACACTGTCTGTCAGGCTGTTTCCTGGCTTTTCCTCTGCGTTGTTCATGTATACTAATGTGTGGACGAGAGGGTTGAACACATTTTGCTAAGAATGAAACCCTAAGATTTATATGTAATTCCTAAGCTTATCCTTGGGAAAGAAGCCGCAATCTGTTTTCAGACAAGTGTAAAACCCTTGCAATTCCCTTTGAAAAACAACGTCCAATCTTCCCTTAAATTGAGATGCCAGAGCAACTAGATTGTGATTTAAATCAGAGAACAAAATTAGTCCAGGTACACCGGGGTGGAAGGAGAGACGGTGCAGACACTGGTAAATGGCCTATGAATTCAAAATGTCGAATCTTCCCCCTTCCCCAGCCAATTTTGACTTCCAACAAATTAGAGAAATAAATTGGCAGTTCACCTATGATTCATGGGTAAACAAACATTTTTCTCCAGCTACTTCATGACTATCTTTAGAGCTAAGCCTTTTAAAATTCCATGAAGAACTGGGTTGTAACAATAACTCTCAGAGTTCACAATAATTGTTGGCAGGGTTCTAATGAAAAACAAAAATTTCCACCTAATTCAGGGGCGGGGAACCTTTTTTCTGTCAAGGGCCATTTTGGATATTTATAACATCATTCGCAGGCCATACAAAACTGTCAACTTAAAAATTAGCCTGCTATATTTGATCAAACATTTAATTAACTTCCCCCTAACGCCTTGGCAGGGCCAGACCAAATGATTTCTCGGGCCTTATACAGCATGCAGGCCAGACATTCCCCACTCCCCACCTAATTCCAACAATTCGCCATAGTAACATAGAACTTCATATTATTAATACTGGCGTGGCCTGAGGGAGAGGTTGAATCTCAGTGAGAAGCAATCTGACAACGGCAGCTAAAATTCTGCATTTCTGATCAAACCAAAATGATTCAGGTTTCAAGTTGGGTTCAAAAAAGCATAAACACGGACCAACACCAAGGAATGACTTGGCCAAACATCTACAGTTGCAGCAGAAATGAACTGACTGTCCTGGTTGGATAGAGTCTCTGCTGGCTAAGATTTTATTGTGCTCCAGGAAAATGGACCCATTTGTTGGTCCTTCTGACAAAGCTGGACCAGGACACCTGGGCATAATCATACTCCCAGATTCATCAACTCTTCTCCTTGAATTCTATAACCAGCGAAGATCTCTGCTGGCAGAGAACTGGGGTTTGGGAGGGGATCATTCTGATTGGAGGAGTTTCTATTCCACAGAGGTGTCTTTATCTCAGTTAATATAGTAGTATCCCACTGGCAGGTTGGCTGAAACCACACCTATCTCTCCAAGACAAGGGCACTTCAGGACTCAGCCCAAGGTGACATCTACTTAGTCCAAAACTTTGCCATCAAGAGAGCACACACTCTGCCTATCAGGGCTTGTGTGGCTCCCCATCTCCGCTCCACCACCACCCACTCCTCTCCTGTGGAAGGCATTGATCCCGGCAAGGGGATCAATAGCCAAAGATGAGAGAACCTTCTACAAAATAATTTTTGCAAAGGTTCAGGTGGGGAAGCGGGGGGGGGTGGGGGGGTGGAGGGATGATTTTCCACCAAATCTTACAACCTAGCGTTAAATTCTGTCCAAGTGGGCTTTTGTCAAAAATTGGTCCAAATGCTGGGAAGTGATAATCAACTGAAACCAAAGTGGTCCTTCTTTACACAAAGATTTCAAATTCACCATCCTTTTTATGGGAGACGTGGGTCGGGAGGTGGGAACGTGGTTTTGTAAAAGACACAGCCAATCACAAATGTGCTGATCTAACTTTGTCAATGACATTTCATCCCAGATGGCAAGTGAAGGAGACACTAGGATTTAAGGCGCCCAGACACTTGACAACAGAATATGAAGACATTAGCGGGGGAGGGAAAAATAAACTGAACAAGAATCCTTAAATTGCATTATTTCAAAGGCATATAGGTCTACAAGCAATCTAAGATACAATGTTAAGAATAACAAGCATCTGAATCTCAGAATAATATGAGCTTCTAAATGCAGAGAATGAAGATACTGACTATATCTGAATCTGTTCAGAGACTTTATTCCAGGGCATGAGGCTGAGCTGCTGCAATGTACACAAGTGGGGTGCAAAGTCAATGGGATTACATTTTCCTAATTATTTTCTGCTTGAGCTTTACAGCACATACACAAAATGAGATCAGCCGGGACTTGTCTCTCTAACAAATCACTCAGATTTAAACATTGCTCAAATAAACAAAGGGGGGTGGGGGAGAGGCACTAGGGTTGGAAAAGGCAGCGAAGGGCTTCTTCAATCACCGTTGCAAGGAACAAAAACCTGGAGGGGAAAAGAGTTGTTGGACCGCCACCAAATCTCCCCCACTGGAGACAAGAGCCCATCTGCTGAGCTCGGCAACTTCACTTTAACTACCATTCAGCTCGCATCTCTGCAGAGATCTGTCTGCAGAGCTGGCAGATGGACCCCTGCTTCCCTGAGTCGCTGTGTTATTTGTTTAATAAATTTAATTAATATCCATACTGCATTGGATTGCTCCCAGAAAAGGAGCCCAAGTGCTCCCTTTCCCCAATAGCTACATGATGAGTGATTTCCCAGCAAAGAGCAGATAACGGTACCCCGGGGCCCCTGAAAAAATGAAAGTACCATGTGCTTACATTACTTTGCATGTGTTAATTTTCTGCAGTACACTAATATACTTTGGATGGGTATTTTAACTTTACGGAAGTATGCAGTTCTATAAAACTTTCTGATCAGTGATATTTGTTGGAATGTTTTTAAAGGAATCTAATTTAACCACGTTTTTTGCTGTTGTTTTTTAACCCTCACCCGAGGATATTTTCCTACTGATTTTTAGAGAGAGTGAAAGAGAAAGTGAAAGACAGAGAGAAATATCGATGTGAGAGAAACACATGGATTGGTTGCCCCCTGCATGCGCCCCGACCAGGGCCCGGCCGAGGAGGAGCCTGCAATGAAGGTACGTGCCCGGGTCATGAATGGTAAGGAGGTTCCCTTTGGCAAACAGCTAGCTCCACAACCGACCGTTGTTAACAAATTGAAAAATCTCCCTGATCATATTGAACTTGAATTATTTCCTAAGCTGAAGTATGTGGTAGTTGCAAACATGGAAACAGAAAGGGTCTTAGACAAAAATCAAGGCCGTAACAGGCTCCCCCTTCATTAAGTGGAGCGCCACGCTGTTTGGTGATGGAGTCTCTGCGATCAGCAAGTATGAATGAAAACAGTGTTTCCCTCACCCTGCTATCCAATGTCATCCTCCCTTTCTTGTCTGTATAGTTCATCTTAACCTAGATTCCCCACAGTGCGTTGCAAGAAAGAATAGTCCTTAGAGGATATAAAAGTCTAGGGAACATTATGTCAACGAAGGTTAAAGGGGGGCTGCTATCGTGACCATGGCCTCCGGTAGCAGTGACCTCCCTGCAACCCATCTCCTGTCCCGCTCCTTCCTCTTGCAAACGCATGGAATTCAGCGTTGTTCCTATACCGCTTCCCAGAAACATCTCTGTGTTGATAAAAAATACAGAGGTTATTTGCCAGGGTTTCACCTGCACCTTTCATAGCCAGACATTGGAAACAAAACAAACAGGGGCCTGCTATGGAGCTGAACCTCAGCACCTGCTCCAAGGCTGCCGGGGTTGCCGCCACCAGGACGGCCACCAGCAGCCTGGCTGAAGACAGCCAGCCGTGTGGAGATGTGGAAGAGAGAGGGAAAGACAAGAGAAATAGCTTTCCAGGCATCAGAGCAGCTCCCTACTGGACCTGCCTCTTGGGGTCAAGCTGCCTGGGATCCCAGGGAGCAATACTTTACACTGTAGTACAAAGTTAAGTGAAAGGCTTTTTCAACCTTCTTATGGTTTTAACCTGATTACTCCTTATTTTCGACTTTTGGGAAACCAATATAATAGTCTCGGTGATCCACATTTCAGAGCATACCATTCACGCAAAGATATCCTGAGGAGATTAAACAAAGATGGCTACTTCGCCAGCAATAATGAAGTTGCATGGACCTGTACGGATATCTTAGCAGTTGAAAATTAGACTTGGAAAGAAATTATGAAAGAGAACAACAAAAAATTGCTTGCAAAATAAGTAAATAAGCTACAAGAAAGCAATAAGCTACCTGGACTTTCTGATGTTGCACAGTTCCAAAATTGGTTGTTATCGGAGGACTCCCAAACTTTTAAGGACCAGGAGTGATTAGTAAGGCTTAGATATTTGGATATGATAAGGAACAACATGAGCTCACAAAAGAGCAGCACCTACTCTGGCTGGACAGAGAAGAAATACGACAGCAGGAAGACACAAGAAGAAAACAGTCTTCACAGAAAAATGGAAGAGGAATGGAAGACAAAAGAAATGTTACTTCTGACAAAGATTGGAAAAGTTGTTAAAAGAGAAGCTAGGATAGAGGAACAATGGCATAGGAGCAGAGAAGAGAGTGACAAGAAGACACAAGACCTTTTAGAGAACAAAAAGGCAAGAAAATGGCTTTAAAAGAGAAGAGATGGTAACACTTTCCCCTGAACCTCATTGTAAAGCACTGCTTAGAAATTATGAGTCATGGTAAAAAGGTAAAGCCTTTCTCCTCTAAACTAAATAAAAGCATTTATTGTCAACCTTAGGAAATAAAAGTCAAATCAGTCTTCCTGCAAGCCAGTGAATCAGTTCCACAACCTCCCACAAGATTCTTCTCAAATAATGTGCAAAAAGAACCAGCACAGCTTTTGCCAAAGGAGCTGAAAAAATATCCCACTGTGTTTCTGTAATTCACTGATGAGTTTATGAGAGTCAATAATTTTCTTGTCAGCAGAAAGATCCAATTTAACTCTCTTCCAGTTCGGTTTTGTGTTTAAGTGATACCTTGCAGTTTAAATAAGAAGCCTTAACCAGGTAATGAAACAAGCCAACCCTTGGCTTCTTACTATGCAGTAAATGAAGGGGGCTGTCACAAATCCACCACCACGGTGTTCCAAACCACCTCGGACCTCTGCACAGGGACTCAGTCCACAGTCAAGGGATTAGCAGGCCTCTTACCCCATCAGGCTGAGCAGAAAACGGAAAGGGAGAGGATGAAGGGTCCAAGCCTACTATTTCTCCCATGCCTTTCTCCAGTGTGTTCATTTTCTTTTTTCCTGTCAAGAAAGCAAAGAAGCCGAAACCGGTTTGGCTCAGTGGATAGAGCGCTGGCCTGCAGACTGAAGGGTCCCGGGTTCGATTCCGGTTAAGGACATGTACCTTGGTTGCGGGCCCATCCCCAGTAGGGGGTGTGCAGGAGGCAGCTGATCGATGTTTCTCTTTCATCGATGTTTCTAGCTCTCTATCCCTCTTCCTTCCTCTCTAAATATAATTAGATTATAAATTATATTATAAAATAAAATATATTAAAAACAAAACAAAAAGAAAGCAAAGAATCTTTTAAAATACTTTCATCATAGTGGCTCATAGGAACTCAAGAGAACATAAGAGTTCACGGTTGTCTTTAACACAGATAAATAAATACCACAAGCTACAACGAGGTGAGCACCTGTTTTTCACTTAAAGGCTAACCTAACCGTCCACTTCAATCCGACCAGCCAACATCAGGCCAGAGCTGGTAGGTGTACTGATCTGACCAGACACGTAGACCATAAGGTGACTTGTCACACACCTAGAACCTTTCTAAAGCCAAAGCGGCATAAAGAAGCACATCTTGCTACTGGGGGCCCAGAATAAATCCAAATAAAGCACAGATGCTCAAAGACACAAGGCAAAGCTATGGTGGCTTGAAGCCGAGAATACTGAGGGTGGTTCCCAGGGAAGGAGCTTGGCGGGGCCACGCTGGCTGCTCAGGGTCACGCGATGCCTCTACAACGGATTGCTGCAAAACAAGCACTGAACACTATTTTCTGTTTTTGACCTGTTTCATAAAAGCAAACCTTCTTCTTTGGGTTAGGGAAAACAGGGACTCATGCAGGCACTTCATAAGAGTGAAGTGGTAGAAGGCAAACTTTACAAAAGCAGGGGATACCAGTATCACAGGGCTATGCAGATGTCAGCAGCAACTATCGCATCCCAGCATTTGCATGTATGCATTCCTATTACAAGTATCGCATTCAGTTTTGAAAAGCTTATCTATCTGAGGTCCACATCTGGATCCTTCCTACGAGAAAAGGTGAAAAAGTAGTACTAGTAAATGTGTGTGTGTGTGTGTACATGTGTAGACGGTTGTTAAATGTTAGGATTTGAAAAACGAAAATATTACAGGCCTGGCTTAGTTGATTGAGCTTCCTCCCATGCACAAAAGATCACCAGGTGAATTCCCAGTCAGGGCACATACCTAGATTTGGGGTTAGATCCCAGGTGAGGGTATGTAAGGAGACAAACAGTCGATGTCTCTCTCTCTCTCTCTCTCTCTCTCTCTCTCATCAATAAAAACATTAAAAATCATCCTGAGGAAGTCCAGAGGGTCAATCAACATGGTCCCCCCCCCCCCAGGCCTAGGGTGGGAAATGTCTTTGGTCCAAATGGCACTTAATAAGCACATCTTTTATAAGCACATCTGTTTTATTCACAAGTGGCCTCATGCAACCTAAAACTACCAAAATGTGCCACAATTTACTACAAAATGTAAACAGAATAATGTACCCAAGTACTGTGTTTCTTTAGGCAGTTTGTACTAACTATGAGTAGGTATATTATCCTGGCATTCACAAACATGAGTGAGAACTGGGAGACGTGACCATAAAGATTCTTAAAGACTCCGAGCCAAAGTAAACAAGCCACGTGTGCTCCTCATCAGACACAGTAGAAGGCTGAGACCTTCACTCTGAGTTTTAAAAGATATTCTAAAGCTCACTTTACTGCAAGTAGGATTTTCACAATATGAATTTCACTCAAGCACAAACTGAATAGAACCACGTTGGTATAATCCTCACATATTTCTGCCAGCTCGGATCCTGGATGTTGAGATGTGACCACTTCACCATGGGCCTGAAACCCCAATCTGTTTCACGTGGGTCACCGCACAGCCATCAGATGGAGACACTATGTGGTCACTACCCCACTGAACGGATCAAAACCACAGACGTCGAGGGGAAAGGCTATAGCTCTCATTTCCAATCTCCCGAGCCACCTCCGTCCCTATGCAATGGAATATCAATAGAGAGATTAAATGAATTGTTTGCTTAATTGTGCTGCGCAAGCTGAATAATTGCACACTTTCCAGAAAGGCTTTGTAACCAATGAGATGGCGTTGGATCTGCCAAAATCTTTACCTTGAAGCCAACATCTTTTCTTTCTGCAGATGAGAAGAAAATACGGGCAGTCCTGGTGTTATTTCCAGAGGAGGCAAAACCATGGCAGACACATCAAAAATCATGTCTTTCAAAATGGAAAAATCCTATTTTTAAAATATCAAACATTGTGCAAAAAGACTAGGAAGATGGAAAATGGAATATTATTTACTTGTTAAAGTCTTTAGGATGATAAAAAGCAATTAGTACCAACACAGAAAATACTGACATAAGATATGCTGGGTGAAAAAAAAAATCCTTAAGAGTAGTAACAAAAATATTATAGCCAAAGAAAACTCCATATTACTTTTTTTTTGATAAAACTTTTTAAAATTTCTTTCTTGATTAAGGTAGTACATATGTGTCCTTATTCCCCAATTGCCTCCCCACTCCCCTGCCCCCCACTCATGCCCTCACCCCCCTGTTGTCTGTGTCCATTGGTTAGGCTAGGCTACATCAAGAGAATAAGGCTAAAGGAGATGTATTCATAACTCTTTCCCACAAATTTGCTTGAAGCACAGAAAAACACAATAAAAGTTCTCAAAACAAAACATTTGCTTCTTGCCCAGCCGGGATGGCTCAGTGGTTGAGCATTGACCTATGAACCATGAGGTCATGGTTCGATTCTCAGTCAGGGCACATGCCCAGGTTTTGGGTTCAGTCCCCAGTGCAGGGGCATGCAGGAGGCAGACGATCAATGATTTTTCTCTCATCATTGATTTTTTATCTCTCTCTCCCTCTCCCTTCCTCTCTGAAATCAATAAAAAAAATATATTTTTTAAAATTTGCTTCCGGTAAAGAAACTATTTGTAGCACTTTATACTTATTTTATTTTCATTTAGTTATTTTTGAACAGAAAGGCCTCAACAACATAGTTCAAAATTTACACATCTCTCTCCCTCCTATCCTGATCTCCAGCCATCCATCCCTCCTCCCAGAGGCAACCCCTATTCCTGGTTTATGTTTCTTTGAAGACCAGGTATCTAAATATTCTTTATACTCAGTTTATTTTATCATAATTTTCCTTCTATATGATCTTTTCTCCTCGAAAGGTTTATGTTTATACAGTTTGAGATTCTCCAACTGCTATTTCTTCTTTGATGCCATGATTCCCCATAATACAGTCCAGTTGACATGTCTCCCTAGTAAGATTAGAACATTGGAGGAACAATATGCTCCCAGATCAGATAAGAATTCAAAGATGTGATTCTTTATACAAATATCCTTCAAAAAGCCCAAGGGATTTAAACAAATGTAAAATATAATGTGTAGCTGCCACCAAAACAAGGTTCTAAGAGTGTTTGAGTGTTGACAGGATAGTGTCACCCTGATTCAAGTGCTAACTGGTTTGGATTTTGGAACATCCATTTCATCTGATTTTTCAGGTTTAGACTGCCCACAGCAATATTGGCCTGAATACCTCTGAATGGCTTTGGGAGTGAAAAATAGATGATGGATGTTGGGAGAGGAGATAGGAGGGTGCCATGCGGTTGGAGAAGCCCCCCACCAAAAGAGTCCTTGCGATGAAAATACCCAAAAGGAAGTAATATGCAAATTTCAAACATAATAGATCAATATTATTTCCCAAATCTGAGACTAAAGATAGTAAGGGGGAATGAACAAGACCCAAGTTCTAGTCCTGGTTTTGTCATGAACTCCATGTACCTTCAGCCTAATCACTTTTAATTCAGTCTCATTTATAAAATGGGGACCTTGGCCTTGATAAGCTCTATTGAGTCCTTTTTACCTTTAACCTTCTCAGTCCAAAATCACCGTGCCAGGTGAGACTGTGTGAAATTGTCTTAATGAGAAACATTACAATTGTTGTGTGACCCTAAAATGTTGTCAAATGCACTTCCTAATTGATGAAATTAATACCTTATCTAATCAATGGGCTATTTCAGTGACCTAAGTGACAGTGATTGACTCTTACATCATTCTATACATCAAAGGTCCCAAAGAGCCAGAAACATCTGGGTGAAACAATACCTCCCCTCCTCCCCCCTCCCCCCCCAGCCCGCACCCCTCCACACACACACATGGCTGGATATTTAGAGGAACAAAAGCTTATGGTTGCTTACAAAGTCCTAATGTAGATTCAAATAATTAAACCTACAAACTCAAACACAGACCTGGCTTAAGAACTCTTTGGACAAAAACAAGGATGAGAGGGAGGGGGAAAGTAACAGCAAGCTTCTTATAAATCAAAAACTGTGGCTGGAAAATAGAAACCCAAAAATAAGGCTGCATTCATGTAAGAATCTAGAGCAGGAGTGGGGGACCTTTTTTCTGCCAAGAGCCATTTGGGTATTTATAACATCATTCATGGGCCATACAAAATTATCAACTTAAAAATGAGCCCACTATACTTGGTCAAACATTTCATAAACTCACCCCTAATGTCTTGGTAGGGCCAGGCCAAATGATTTCACAGGCCTTATATGACCTGTGGGCCGGACGTTCTCCACTCCTGATCTAGAGGAAAAGACAGGAAGAGCTAGCTCATTGCAGGTCCCCTGTTGAAGGGGATATTTAACAAACAGAAGTAAATTGAGGTGAAGGCAATCAAGGTTGTCCAGATATATATATAATTTTGTGAAAGATGGGAAAAAGGAACTGGGGTTATGTAGCCGGGAGCTAAGAAGACAGAGTAGAGATATGATTGGTATTGCAAATATATTCTAAAACTTTGAGTAGGAAATGAAAACACTGTTGAATCTCAAAATCCTTGAAGAAATTATGTGTGTTCTAGGTTGACTGTCATGAAGGATGTTAAGGAAGGGAGTTATGGCTAGATGGGAAACTGGACCAGGTGGCCCTTTCAATAATACCATTTTATTATACCACATATGAATACTATATGTTCATATTAGTTGTGAGTGGTTAATATGGAATGACCCAGGTATGAAACAAATGGTCCCTGAGGAAAATGATGATGAGTGCATTGGCCAGAACTTTTTCAACTGTGAGTGGATGAAACCAACTCCAAATAGTTTCAGGGGGGAAAATAAGAAATTTAGTGGCAGGGGCAAATCTCACTTCAAGCACGAATGATCAGATAATATAGTCGGGAATCTTTCCCAATCTTTTGGGTGAATTTCTCTGATCTGGTTTCAGTCAGGCAGACTGTCACCAGGCAGAAGCCCAGCTTGGCCTCTGTTTCAGACTTCATTCTCTAGTCTCAAAGTTGTAATTGACTTGGATTATCCAGCCTTCCCACACAAACCCATTGTTTACCCAATTACTGTGGACTTTGATTCACCAGATTTGGGTCAAATGAACTGGGAATAGGGAATAGTTGATTTCTACAGGAAAAAGAAGGCATCTGCAGTAAGGATTCTGCAAAGATAAAAATAATAAATGTCCACTACAATGACAACAATAAAAGTGATAGATCTTTTCATCGAAACTTTAGTGGAATTCTGGGCCTATTCTGAATTTCAAAATAGGGAAGAGAAACACTGTTGTATCTTAAAATCCATGAGAAAATGAAGTGAATTTGATGCCAGGCCTTAATCTAAAATTCTAATACCCAGGCAAATAACAATTTTAACATGTCTGTTTTTTCAAGGATTCCCTCCTTTTTCCTTAAGATGCCTCTGTTCACAGATAGCCTCATCAGGCAAAGTAATAGCAAATGAAGAGAAAAACATAAAATGTTTATTGAAGTGGATGAAGGCATGGCATGTGCAGAAAAATTCTTCATTAATAGCTGAAGAAATCTTTCTCTATATTTAATATTTAGGTGACATATTTCTATTTCAAGAGAAGTAAACAGTATAGTCATGAATAGCAAACAGAAACACAAACTCATTTATTTGTAAAATAAACTCATTTTCTTTTCATATCAATGCAAAAAATGACCCAATGCCATATGTTCCATTTGCCAGGATTCTAAGACAGCAAAGCTATACAATTTCTAGATCATTAACTTGTCTTCCTAGTTCTCCATGTCTTACAGTTCTGCTAGGTAAGTATTCATTCATTCACTTTGATAATGCTACCATTTTTTTTTATAGGTTTGGTATTTCATTTGCTCAATTACTCCATGCAGAACTACAGCAGCTAGGGTGGCAAGAGGCTGGGGGAGAAAAGGACTCACCCCACAGTTTCTCTAAAAGAACAAGAACTCAAGACTACACTTCTAATGGTTTCAAACAAAAGAGGAGTTTGCCTTTTGCTAGTCTCAAGTTAGAAAAGGCGTCTGTACCCCCTCATTTTATATCACTGGGGCTAGGCTGAACGCCAGCGTGCTCAGGCTAGCACAATGGTATAACATAGCAACTTGTCAGCTATGTAAGCAGTGGGTGGCAAGACGGAGAAGAGGAAAGTGTCCCTGCAGTCATATGGGACTCGTGGAAGGATGCCTGGAAAAGAAGAGAGGCAATTATGGGGTTATAGGTTATAACATCAGAGAAGTAGAATTCTGCAAATAAATTTCAAACTGTATCTACAGCTCCAGTAATGACATATAGGTAATGGCCTAGTAATAGATAATGACCAATAATAGGCAATGACTTATAACATTCTGAATGCTTGCCTTGAAGTTCTTGAAAGAGCTTCAGTTGCAAAAGGCTGAATTGGGCATGCTAAACTGTGTTTATTGATATAGGGAAGTAAGACTCATTTGTTTTCTCATATGTTCAAGGACAAAGTTTGAAACTAAAGCGGTTTGGGGAGCACTGCTAAGTATAAGGGACAAACTATATGGACAGAGTTTGCCTCATGATTGCATTTGTAACACTAAAAGCTTTTGTTCATTTATTTAGTCAATAAATAATAATGGCAGCCAAGTATCAGGAACTGTTGTTGGCCAAATTTCTAATCGCTCCACTCATAAATTCCACATTCTAAATATACTGAGTCACTCACAATTCTCAGAACACTCTGTGCACTGTCCAGGCCTCTACATATGGTGTTCCCTCTGCCTGGAATGTCTTTTCCATGTCCCACAAAGAGAGAGTGCGCGCGCGCGCGCGCACACACACACACACACACACACACACACACACACACACACACCCCGTTCCCTTGTCTAGCTTCTAGCACAAATATTTCATCTTCATTCACTCAACTCAAAGGCCATTTCTTCCAAGAAGTCCTTGCCACCCCCCTGAATAATATGTGCTACTCTAGTCTGTCTCACTGCACAATGGGGCCTGTTTGCATGTCTCTTGTCAAGAGAACTCTGGAGAGCAAAAACTGTGACAATGAGAGGCGTTTCTTTTTAGTGGTTAGACAAGCCCTGGAAATAACTCCTTGGATTCTGATCCTAGGCCCATCTCTTAATCACTGCATACTTTGAGGCAATAACTTAATCTCTCTGGGCCTGAGCTTGCTCATCTTTCAGTGGAGATAACATTAGTGCCTATCTCCTTGTGTTGTTAAAAGGATTGATCCATCCCTGACTGGTTTGGCTCCATGGATAGAGTGTCAGCCTGCAGACTCAAGGGTCCCAGGTTCGATTCCAGTCAAGGGCATGTACCTTGGTTGCGGGCACATCCCCAGTAGGGGGTGTGCAGCAGGCAGCTGATTGATGTTTCTCTCTCATCTCATTGATGTTTCTCTATTCCTCTCCCTTTCTCTTTATAAAAATCAATAAAATATTTTTTAAAAAATAAAAAAAGGATTGATCAATACATGTAAAGTGCTTACATTTTACATAGTGCCTTCTTGCTCATAGCTCAATAAATGTCAAATCTCTCTTGTGTAAAGGTAGGAGAAATTTACCTATGTATACTCCCATTATTTTATAAAAGGATATTACAATGAAATAACTTACCCCTTTAAAAATCTTCAAAGATAAAATTAAGGTGACAAAGATGTATAAAAATAGAGCCAAGTTAAAAGAAAAGCAAGTACTGGAAGAAAGTATTCACAATGCAATTTACTGACAAAGGATCTGTTTCCAGAAAAAAAAACAACAAAAAATAAAATAGAAACTTCCTATGAATCAATAAGAAAGGCAGAGATTACTACTAGAAAAACAAGCAAAGGATATTAATTATGAATAAGCATTTCATAGAAGAGGAAATATGAATGACCTAAATAACTATGCAATGATGCTCAAGGAAACAGAAATCAAAATGAGATACCAGTTACTATCCACTAGATAACACCAAGTGTAGGTGAGGATGTGGGAAATAGAAACTCTCCTACAGTGGTGGTGGGATAAACAGACACAGCCATTTGGAGAGTATTTTGAGAAGGAAAGCTGAAGATGTGTAATTCCACTCCTGGGTGTCTACACTACAGAAGCTTATGGTCATGTGAACAAGGAGACATGTCCCCAGATGTTCTCTACAGTATGATTTTTAAAAATTTATCTTTATTGTTGAAAGCATTACAGATGTCTCCCTTTATTCCCCCTCCACCCGGCCCCACCCTCCAGTAGGATTTTTAATAGCAAGAAAAGTAAACACAACTGACCATCAGTTATATGTATATGCATCACAATGAATAAATCTCAAAAAATATAGTGTTAAAGGACAAAAGCAAGTTGCAAAGCATACTGATAGTAAATACAAACTGTACAACTCAAAACAATACCAAATATTATTTATGGATACATACAGAAGTAGTAAATATATAAAACCATGTGTGGGAATGTGACATGGACATGACATGCAATCTTTAAGGTAGAGAAAGGTGTGAAAGAGGGGGGTGGGGCTTTGACTCACACTGGTCTGTTTTCTTCAAAAAATAGTGACAAGGGAAATTTCAGGCAACAATGGCATAATATGAAATTTGGATTGTGGGTACATGGGTGACTAGAAAATTATTTTCTTTTATAATTTCTTTAAATATTCAATCATCAAAGTTTTACTTTCAAATGAACTTCAAAATAAAAGTAGGCATTAGAGAATCAATGTTTCCAGATGTATGCCAAGAAACGGGATATTCAGCATCTATACATATATGCATTCCTCAGAGACATTGTGGGTTCAGTTCCAGACCAGTGCAATGTGGCAAGTACCACAATAGAGCAAGTTGTAATCTTTTTGCTGGGGGAGGATCTTGCCTTCAATCTGTAAAAAAATGCAACACCACTAAAGCACAATAAAGTGATGAGCAATAAAACAAGGTATGTCTGTCTGTAATTAATACCTTCACTTATTCCATTAAATGGATGACTGGTTGAGTGGATGGATAGAGGCAGGGAAAGAAGGATGCATAGATGGATGGATGGACTGACATTCAAATATGTAGACAGAAACAGAAGAAATAAAGTAGCTTAGAGAAAAGTTTTAATAAAGTTATATAAAAGGAAGTGCTTAGGCTTTGGAGTCTGCAATCCCAGAGTTACCTCCAAAGCGCCACCTTGTGAACTGCACAACACCAGAGGGCACTATCTACGTAGACAACAATGTGGATGGTGCCCCCTGGAGTTGTGCAATGCCCCAGTCCTGATGGACAAATGCCTTAACCACTCTGAGTCCTCATTTCTTTATCTGTAAAATGAGCCTAATCATAATTGTGTCACAGGGTCTTTAGGAAGTCTAAATAAAACAACGTACATGAAGTGCTCAGCACAGAACCCAACACATAATAAGGAACGAGAATATGATCATTATCCAGGCAGTACTAAGAACGTGAACACTAAGTCTAACATTTTAGAATAGGTTAATGTGCAACAGTAGCCCTAGGAGCTGACTCCTTAGAATTTAAAAAATCATCTACTTGCAGAGAAAATCAACATATGCACAGTTATATATACCTAGTCAGTTTGGTTGATCTTGATGACTTAAGTTTCCTGGCAGGCACAGGAGTGTGTTAAAGCAGCAGCCTTCCCATCGCAGTCCTGGGGTGCACTGGAGTAGCTTAAGGGAGTAGGGTTAGGCTGGGTTGCTAAGGGCCCAGATCCTCCTCCCTCTGCTGCCATCAGAGCAAACGGCCTTCTGTGCCCTTAGAGCCAGGTGTCTCTTAGCTAAAGCAAACAATGTAAGACTTGAACCTTAATCCGATTTTATGTAAAACTTTTCTCAAAGCATCTATAAAATGTTCCTGGTGCATAAACTTCCACAATCTCAGCCAAGATGTGGGTCTGGTGTGCAGGGAGAAGGGGGTGGGGAGTGGGCAGGAGGAGGCAGCAACATGGGGATGGGAAGAGGTCAGTCCTCGTGGGAGCGGATACCTGAGACCAATCCTCATGGGCAATGATGAGGGAGAGTGCAATGCTTGTGAGGAGACAGGCCTGCTCTCCAGTGAAAGAGGTGGAGCGCCATGAGGCCGAGACCACTGTGCGTGGGAGGGAGGCACCAAAGGAAGCAAATGCAGGAAGAAGCAGCAGTGCTCAGACACAGGCATGCCCTTCACCAAAGGGACCGAAGGCTGAGAATGGCCCTCCAGAACTCCTCCTTTCCTCTTCTGGAAAGAGAGCAAAAAAAAAAAAAAAAAAAAAAATAAGCAAGAGGCTTTGTCCAAATAGCCAAGCCATGTTAGCATAATAATTAGACAATAAGTGAGGAGAGAATCTATAATGGACTGACCACTCAGAAGAAGAGGACAAAGGAAAAAAGAAGAAAGCAGAGTAAGACTTCACTTTATTTTTGTTTTAAAGATATTTTAATTGATTTCAGAGAGGAAGGGAGAGAGAGAAATAGAAACATCAATGATGAGAGAGAATCACTGATCAGCTGCAGGGGATGGAGCCTGCCATCCAGGCATGTGTCCTGACCGAGAATCGAACCATGACCTCCTGGTTCATAGGTAGACTAGAGGCCCAGTGCACGAAATTCGCGCATTGACAGGGTCTCTAGGCCTGGCCAGCGATCAGGGACCGATCAGATTCCCCACCTCCCTGCCTCCCTGCCTCCCCACCTCCCCGCCTCCCCACCTCCTCCTTCCCTCCCTCCCACAGCGCCCCGCCAAAGCCACTGGTCACCCGTCATGCTCTGTGCCACCCCCTGGTGGTCAGCGCATGGCATAGCGAGCAATCGACCTCCCGATCTCCCGGTCAAACTCCAGAGGGGACACTTTGCATATTAGCCTTTTATGTATTTAGATGTTCAACCATTGAGCCATGCCAGCCCTGCAGAGTGCGCTTTAGACCATAACCAAGCCGCCACCCCCTGAGACACAACTTCCAGCTCCCTCTGTTCAGGCAGGTGGACACGCACTTATATATGTGGGTCTATAATTGGTTTCATTTTATTCCACAGTAAAATGAGTTGATAGTGCATCCATATTGTGACATTCTCTAGCAAATGCCCTAATTAGGAACCCTAACTACCTTTCCATTATCTCAAAACTGTCCAAATCTGGGTAGACCCCAAAGACCATCTGGAACCTGGATATATGCCCAGGCAGCAAGAAACTGTCCTTCATTAGACCTCTCCATGGCCCACCTATTTGAGAGACAGAAAAGGTGACGGAGAGTTACATGGTGACTACACTGGAAAATAGCATTCCCTGCTCAGACATTTGGTTTTATGATTTTATCTGCCTTGTGATTGACCATGTTCATAAAACTTCAAAGGAGATTTTTCTGGTGCTTTGGCTATTTAAAATTAACTGGGACATCAATGCATTTATTTAAGTATGCATTGATGTCTGCATGCATATGCGGAACACATCCAAGGAACAGTAGAAAGGACTGCTATTCTTTATTTTATCTTTAAACTATCTGAGTTTGAAAGGGAAGCTTTTAAAAAATCAAGAATAACTTCAAAATCCAGAGGGAGGAATTGCCAATAAAGTAAAACCACTCATGTTGATTTATCATTGTATTTCTGCAACCATTGCTTGCTTCAGTAGCTTGTCACTGTAGTGCATGGGGAGGGGATGGGGGGAGAATCATCTGTTTCTCTTGTGGCCTATAAATCTGATATGGATTTTAAAAGTCAATCATAAAGCTCCCCCAAGTGGATATGTTTAAAACTACACCAAGAAACCAGTCACTGTCTCTGGGATGGCAATCAAAACTGAGGCCCCAAATATGTTTGTTTGGTTTTTTCTTTTTATATTTTTATTGAATTGATTGGGGTAACATTGGTTAATAAAATTATATAGGTTTCTATAATACAGCATGTGTATATTGTATTGTGCATTCACCACTCCAAGTCAAGTCTCCTTCCATCACCCAAATATGTTTTTGACGGACAGCAGTGACCTAGCTTACCCATCATTTTGTACATAATTTTATAAGATCAGCATCATGGGAAAAAGAGTTCTATAAATGTTAAAACACAACCTACAAAAATACTCCCCCTGGTTTCCTGTGAACTTCCCTGGGCCTAGACGCTGCCTAAGCTATACCAGACCTTACCTGGATTCAGAGGATCCAGGGATACAGTGATTTACAGCTGCTTGGGATGGAGCCCCCCTGAGACACCACTGGAAAAGCTCCATGGTCCATTTAATTGTGTTCCTTATTCCACTATCTGGGTTGATTATACCGAATTACTTGGCACCCCTGTTAAGCCTGTCACTTAGATTCTAGAACAAATTAAGTTTGTTGAAGGCTTTGCTCTTTCTCTCTATTAAAATATTCATATCTACTCTAACAACCTGATAAAAAAAAATGGCTAAAAGCCTTGCTGGTATCCTCAACAGGGAGTGCCATTTTTAATGAATCCACAAGCGTCATAAATAAAATATAACTGGTCTTAATAAAGAATTGATAGAGCAGCTCTGGCCTCAGACAGGTGTCAATGGGGACGCTACACACAGCCTTGGGAGACTAAGTGCAGCAAATGAGTCTCCCAGAGCCTGGAGGCCCCATGCGACCAGCCAACTCCAAAGGCAGAATCAATGAACCTAATGAGTAACTTTCCATACAACAGTTGAATCTCAATGGGGGAGGATGAGAGAGGGGGGTTGGAAGCCTTCCCGAGCATGTATAAGAAAGTAGGGGGAGGGGAAAGGGCCTGGTGGTGGTAATCATAATAGCTAACATGTTTTGAGCATTTACCACATACCAAGTATTATCTTCCCAACAACCCTAGCAAACAGGGCAGTATTAACCTCTCTTCACGAGTAAAAGCAAATGGAGTTTATCTAAACAGCACCAGGTCTGATCCAACCTAGCTTTGTCCCTAAACCCAAGTGTGTAGCCACTAAAGACTTGATGAAAGCTTTAGAAACTTTGCTTGAAGGTCTTAACTAAAAGGTCTTAACTCCTTATTGTTTAGCAAAAAGTGGGACATGAAGTCAGCAAATATGGCATCACTTGCTTCGGGGGCCAGGACACCAAGCTTCATGGCTGGAATCCTGGCCTCCTTCCTACAAGGCAGCAGACTGCTCACTCCAGCCCTACCAC
Source organism: Corynorhinus townsendii (assembly GCA_026230045.1). Taxonomy (NCBI): domain Eukaryota; kingdom Metazoa; phylum Chordata; class Mammalia; order Chiroptera; family Vespertilionidae; genus Corynorhinus; species Corynorhinus townsendii. The sequence continues at coordinate 21,840,147 of JAPDVU010000008.1, read as the reverse complement.
AGAGAGCACAAGACTTAGAATCCCAAGTTCCAGAAAATACACTATAAATATACTCAGAAGGCCTTTGGAATCTAAAGGGACCTGCAGCCCTGGATCAGTCATTTGGGGATTGCGCTACATACTAAACCAGTTATCTCAGCACTCTGAGCTGGCAAATCGCCCATGAAATAAGGAGGATAGCCTTAACCATTCACACCCAGCCTTGTTCCAAAAGGATTGAAAACAGCTAATAACACCTACTTCACTGAGTGGTGGTCAGAATGAAATAGAATTTTATTAGTTATTTATGACAATAGCACTTGATATGGGAGAGTCTCCATAAAGTGCCCAGCACAGTGCCTGGCTCACAGTGGGCTGGCAGTAAACATGTCCCTGGCCCCTTGTCCTGGCTGGTTCACACACAGTCCCAATCCTCCCACAATGCCTTCCCCAGGGCTCCCATGCCAGAGCCACACTCTGATAAGGCTCCCATTGCATTGCTGTCCTCTCTCCCCACACAGCTCTTCATTCCTTTCCATAAACTCATGGTTCAGAATGGAGGTGGGAATGATACAGGAGAAGGGAGATCAGGAAAAAGGGGTTGAAACTATCCTCGTTTCCCTCTCACTTCACAAGTTCATTCACAGGAAACATGCTTAATTCACCAACAGGCTATTGTTATAGGGAATCCCCTGCAGAAGAGGTTTCCCTCATTTCAGTCCAAGCCTCCTTCCCAAGTAGGAGGGGCAGGAGGACAGAGGGAGGCCTCACCTGAGATAGCCCAGTGTGTGACATCCCACAGAAGACAGAAGTGGGGAGTGACATAGGAGTCCAGATAAGCAAACCTTTGCTCTTTTTCAATCCTATCATTTTCCTGTTTTGTTTAATCACAAATTTTAGACAAGTATCATTTTCTAGAACATTAGCACTCCAGTCTATCCAAGCTAAAGTGTGTAACCTCAGTTTGTTCATCTATAATCCTGGGATAGTGATAAACCATATCCCATGAGATGGCTGTGTGGGTTAAATGAAGTAATATATGTAAAAGGCTTGGCATGTAGTAAATGCTCCATAATAAAATAAACTTGTGCTAGCTTCAAAAGCCGGCTTCCAGTTAGAATGCCACTATTGCTAAGGAAGAATATATAGGGTGGGGCAAAAGTAGATTTATAGTTGTTTGTGTGAAAAATAACACAATAATCTACACTAATAAAAGAGAAAGGTGCAAACTGACCGTACCTTCGCAACGCCCACCATCCAATCAGGAGTGAGTATGCAAATTAACCCAAAAAAGATGGCGGGTTAATTTGCCTACACAAGCGCTGAGTGGCTGGGGTGGGACATTTGCATTGTCACCATAGCGATGGCTCAGGTGTTCTGCATCACCCCAGCTGGGCCTCTGGGCAGCGTGGGAAGGTGGAAAGGCGGCTCTGGGCCAGAGCAAAGGCGGTGCCGGCAGCCAGGGAAAGGAAGGCCCATTCTTGCACGAATCCTCGTGCATCAGGCCTCTAGTTAACAAATAATAGTGCAAGGAGGAATCTGCAGATCATAAGACCAACATCTACGAAGAACAGGCAACCTACTTCCATAAACCAAGATGAACCAACAGGAAGTGATGCTAGAGGATAGGGACTTGAGTAGGAGCCCTCTGAGAGAGATGATTAATATTCACAGGCCCAGACCTTATATCCCTGTGAATTACACAGGAGGTAGTTAGGGGACGTCACTATAGCTGCCACTGGCCCTGCGAAGATTTCATCACACTCACTGTCCAAGCCAGTGTCACCTGATACACATCCTTTCCAAGGCAGCCGAGCACCCGCAAGGAGCTTTTCTCTGAACCCAAACAGAAGGCAATAAGTGGGTTTGGGACTTTTGAGGTTTGTCACAGGCATGCTCAGTAACAAGCCCTGCCCGTTTCCCCTGGCTGCACCCACCAGCAACTCCTCCACCTGCCCAACTGACCCTGACACTAGAAGCCAGATGCGCCCCAGAGAGTGCACAGGTGGCAGGTATGCTTCTATTCATGGGAGTAAGGACAGGTCACTTACAGGAAGTGAGCGAGTTTATACGGAAATGTCCCTCAAAGACATTCTTGGTGTAAGAGTGACATGTGGTACAACAGAAGCACAAGGTTTCAATCAAAAGATTGAAATCTGTATGCCAATTCTTCTTATTCACTCTGCTAACTTGGTCAAATCAGGTAACTGCTCTGGTTCCATCCACTCCCCCATAAAATGGAATGAACACACACTTTATTCTCCAGTTTCAGTTGCACTCACATTTGTAAAAAAAAAAAAAAATGTGTCAACTTTGCTAAACTCTCTACTCTACGCATACAGGTTGTTATTGTTACTACACGGTGTAGGGTTGAAGGAAGGGTGATAGTTACCCCCCAAAACTGTCCACCAGATAATAACAATAGCTACTATTCATTGAAGTTACCAAGTGCTTTTGCTAAGTTCTATAAATCTACTCCTCCCAAAACCCTATAATGAAGGTCTACTACTATTCCACTTACAGAGGGGAAAGGAATACAGAAACGCTTGGCCATTTGCACAGAGCAGCAGAGCCGGATTCTGAACTTAGGCAGCTCAACAAGGCCAGCAGACAAGCAGCCTTTTGTTTTTAACTCCACATATGGATGGACATCAAATGCAAAGTTCGAAATGAACAGCGGTGGTGGAGCTCTGTTTATGTTTGGGTTTGTGTGGGGGGCGGGCAAGGGGCGTCCTTTTTGCTTAGTTTTAAGTGGCTGTGTGAATCACTGCAAGAGACTGAGTTGCCAGCTTCTGTTTGTCCTCTTTATAATGTGCTAACTCTTTCTAGAAAGCCTGTGCCCACGCTGGCCGCCGGGATCAGCACTGTGTTACCCGCTCCAATGTTGCACTTTCATCACATTGGCCGTGGCTTATCCAACCTGCTTGATGGGAAGGATCAGGTTGCTGTGTCTCAGATCATCAGAAGGAACAAGCAGCTTGTCTAGAAAATACATGCATACATGGTCTGTGCAAATTAGCTACAAAATGCAGAATTTTTGCAAAAGCAAACATGCCCCCAGCTAGAGGGACAAGGGTGTTTGGACAGGATGCTAACACAATGATCATTTGCTGTATCAGTGAATGCTTGCATTTTCCTAAATGAACCATGTTCTTTTTCTTTTTTTTTAAATATATTTTTAAAATTTATTTCAGAGAGGGAGAGAGATAGAAACATCAATGATGAGAGAGAATTAATTGGCTGCCTCCTGCACGCCCCCTCCTGGGGGGGGGGGCAGATAGAACCCACAACTTGGGCATGTGCCCTTGGCCAAAATCGAATCTGGGACCCTTTAGTCCGCAGGCTGACACTCTATCCACTGAGCCAAACCGGCTAGGGTAACCACGTTCATTTTCATTGCCAGGTCTTGGTTCAAGCTACTCTTTCTGATTGAGTTGTCTTTTCCATTCCTCTGACATCCTTGCTTTTATACAAGAATCAGCTTTAGTGTTCTCCTCCCTTGGAAATCATCTTTGACCCTCTCCCTGAGCTGGATTAGGGACACCAATTACCAAAAGGATCCCGGTTGTAATGGAGAAGAACTGGGACTTGGTTTCGCTTTAGTAAGCACATCTGAACTTACATTCCAAATGAGGGTTCAACCCTTAAAGAAGCCATTTGGTCCATTTTAAGAGATCAGCTGGGTTTATGGTTTTAGTAGCCCTTTTAGAAGGCTACGAAATACATTAAATTTTCCAGAGCACCACACCACTAAAGGAGGCATTGCTTTTCTGAGCAACACTGGTCTGTATCTTGAAGATCATTGTCAGCCCTCCTTTCATAGATGTGAAAACTGAGGTCCAGGGAAAGTTGAGGTCATCCAAAGCTCAACTAGGACGTTGGTGGCAGAGTTCAGATAAGACCCCAACTCATCTTCAAGCCAATCACATCCTCAGGACTATCTTTTCATCTCACACTAGAAAACAAAGCCAGCAAATGCCTCCCAATACCTATTTTACAGTAAATCTTATTCCATGCTCTGTTCTGTTTTTTGCTTCACAAGTTAAAGAACTATATTATGCTGAAAATTTAAAGCAAAGGTGGAATCTTGTGAGAGCTCCAGATTACTTCGTAAGACATATTCTCTCCAGTGAACACAGGCTGGCCCCAAAGTTCCAGGGAACCAGTCCTCTGTCCAATGTCCCTTGAACATCACTTATTTACATATCATTATCTCAATTTTTGTCATATTTGAACATCACTTTTATTATTATTTTACTTATTTCTTTGACTCACTTTTAACACATCTTTCCTTAACTCACTTTTTAAAACCTAAGTATCTAGTTTAAATTCAGTCTAAGCAAAATAATCAATAATCCAAGAAATCATAGGTTTGGTATGTCATACTGTTTTTCTAGCACATTTAAGATGAATAGATAATTATTAAAATAAAAACTATTCATGTGTCACTTAAAATCACTCTGCATATAACATTCTAAGAAATTGTGCTTTTACTCTAGAGCATAGTTGATGACATCCGACGGGGAACTGTTTCCTGGTATTCTCCATAGTTTCTATCCAGCCTTCTGTATGTACCTATTTTATCTGAAATGCCAGTCAGTAGTAGTAGCACATGCAGATCCAAAACTAAAGCTTATCCTTATACTAATAGCTTTTCTCATCAACCACTAGATCACTATGCCCTTCACACATTTGATCTGTCTCTTTGTCTGAAATAATCCTTTACCCTAATGCTCTTCACTGACTATTAATAAATTACGAACAAACAGCAAAAATAATTACCCTTTCACCTAGGAAAACACTGGTGACTCTGACTTAATGGTCTACCAGTGACGTATGGCTTTACCCAGCATAACGATGCAAATGCGTAACAGGATATGGGTAAGTTATTTTCACACAAGCTTGTCACACAAATTACATGGGCCTCTATTAGCTGTTTAATTCACAGATTTTAAAAAAAAAATCCACTCACAGTACCTGCATCATTCCTGGATCTCCTAGGGAAGGCAGAACCAACCCACAAAACCACCGAGAATGAAGTCTGCGAGAACAGCAACTTTTCTGTATGTGTGAAAATTCTGCTGGGAGTGGTGGAAATCGTGTTGGTCAGTCATCCAAGGATTCAGAAGTCTTCAGAGGGGGGAAGGATAATCTGAGATTATGAGAGAAGCCTGAATCTGGATGCCATATCAGAGCAGGAGCTCAGCAAGTTAGCCAAGTGGTTTATGGGTCTGCCAAGCCTGGGCACGATGAGGCAGGCGGGGTGCTGCTGGCGCCATGCAAAGGCGATGCTAAGGTTGCCTGCTTTCCATCATCAATCTCCCCTGGACAGAGCCTCAGAACGGTGCCTTCCATGCACATTCCTGAGGAGCAGTGACTGGGGATGGAAAGCTGAGGGCCCTGTGTTGCCAGGGGCTCTGTAGCCTGAGGCTGCAGCTGTTTGGGCAGCTTTAGCCCAGGGGTCTTGTTAGCATTTCAGGAAACTAGCAGATGCTTTTGCAAACTGACCTGGTTTTGTTCACAGCTCTTACACCTTACTGTTGGGATATTTTATGTTTTCCCTAATAAAAATATTGATCCAGTACTTAGTATGTACCAGGCACTGTTCTAAGCATTTTCCATATAATAATACATGCAGAATCATACAGAGTTTGACCTGGAAGGAGAACCCTGGACCTATATCAGGAGAAATGAGTCCTTTGCCACCTATTAGCTGTGAGGTCTTGAGTGAGCCTGCCTCTCCCGGGCCTCAGTTTTCCCATCCAGTAAGATGGTGAGAGACGAGAGATGATAAATAGGTTTCTAGGCAAAGGCCAACTCTGAGCCAGTTGAGTTGTCTGGGACATGATGTTGATTGAGTGGGATTCTGAGCCAGTATGGGAAAGTGTCACAATCCATGATAACATCTGCCACCACGGGCACTGGAGGTGGCAGGTAGCATGTCACCCATTGGCCATCTCTGACTAAAGCATTTCTCAGGTCCTTTCCTGATCAAATTACTTGAATTTATGGTTCCAGACCAACTGTCTCACTAAGCATGGCTTCTTTATAAATTAAACAGAGAAGGAGAATAAGAATTCACTTTGGAATCTCGGATACTTCATTTCTGTCATAATGTATGTAGCCTTCGACAAGGAATTTAATCTCCTCAAGTCTCAGTTTACTCATCTACAAAGTGAGCAAACAAATATTTAACCTTCATAGTCATCTTAAGGATTAATAAATGGGTAAAGTGCCTGGCATACCGCGGATGTTTGATTAAGTAGAAGCTACCTTTGGTATCTTCATCATCATCATCACTAGCAGTCTATCAACCCCAAACTGGATTTACAACATTTTCTGACCCATGATTTGTAACTTAGAAAACATACGCTTACAATGAAAATCGATTACCATAATTTTTCTTTGGAATACACTTGAGCTCCCTCCCAAGAAAATATCATTCTGATTTTTTAATAGAAAATTATGAAAATAGAAGATATTATCATGAACTCCTATGGACGCATCACTAAGCTTCAAGAATTATCAATTCATGGCTACTCCTATTTCTATATTACCACCCTTTCACCCCTCTTTCAGGCAACCTGGATTTTTTTCAAAGTAGATCCTAGATATCATAATATTTCACCTGTATATCTACCTCTAATCAATAGAAACTGTTCATTCTCTGTAATCTTAAAAATATTTGCTTTAAACTGAATGAAATGGCCACAGGAAGGCATAATTAGGACATTATTTCCTGACACCTCTAATAATATTCCATAGAGGTCACCAACAAGTGTATGTATGTAAAAAAAATAATAATAAGAGGCCAGCTCAGGAGGCCACGTGGGGCCTGCGGTATGCCTGATTTATGACAGCTAGACAAAGTGAGTTATTTCATTCTTTCAGATATTTATGACACCGCTAAAACACTGAATACATCAACATCAGAATTAATCATGAATAATATTTAATTAGTGCTTGACAAGGATCAATTTGGCAACTCTTTTTGTTCTTTCTCCTTCCCCTGAATAGAAAAATAGTCATAAACTAAAGTGTTTTATTTTTTCCATCTGCTTCTGGTAAAGCGCATCCCCGAATTGCTAAGTTAGCTGAGATCTCCTGAACTTTCATATACCCAGGTAATTAGACTCAGATGCTGTCCGGACTGGGATTATAAATCACGTCTGTGTGTGTAAGCAGAAATCGGGCTGCTCACACCAAGCGCGGTGTCGCTGTTTCTCATGGACCTGCCCATGGAGCAGGAAGCCCCACGAATCGGCAGAGCAGAAAGAAGCTTTTGTGGACCTCCCATGCCAACGAACCCCTCTCTCACCTCCTGCAGCCCCAGAAAGCACTGATTTTAAGCTAAATTCTTTAATTACCAAAGGAAAAAGTCCTTTTAGACACTCAAACAAAAATTCTGCCCAGAGCTACACTAGTCATTATGAGACAGGAGACAAAGGCTGGGCAGAAGGTAGGCGGTGATGGCGTCCTTCCAACCAGATTAGATTGTTAACATCCAAAGCACTTGGTGCCCCAAACTTCTGTGGCACTGTGTCCCGATCAGGGAGTTTTGTTCTACAGCGGAACCATTAGGAGAACTCTCAGTCCATCATTTTGGAACAATATATGCATTCCTTTAATTTTAACAGAACAGCAATATTTGTTTCAGTTAAGTTAGTGTTTGAAATTGTGGAGCCAAAGGCTCCTTGGTTCTGGGAGGGGACGGAAAGGAAGTGTTAACTGATTGTTCTTAACTTAAAGGGAGGGGGTGTCATTCTAAGGGATCCCCTTTTCTTTCACTCTGACTCATACCAAGTAAAACTACCCATCATCTACAGAGACTTGGAGAATGGGAAACCAGCTAATTTTGTTAAGTTCTATGTGCCAAGCATAGTACATCCTAAAAGAAGCCTCAAAACAACTCTGGAGTAGAGGGATGTAGTTATCAATTTACAGACAAGAACACAAAGGTTCAGGTGGAAATAGGTTTCTGGAGTCACTGAGCTAACACATAAGAGGAGTCCAAACGCCAGCCTTTCTGAACCTATAGTCCAAGTTTGCACCACACAAGCTGATCCCCTATCATGGATCTTCCATCCTCATAATTATAACTAATATTTACTGAGCACTATTAAGAGCTTCAGGTCAGTGGTTCTCAACCTTTCTAATACCGAGACCCTTTAATACAGTTCCTCATGTTGTGGTGACCCCCAACCATAAAATTATTTTCATTGCTACTTCATAACTGTAATTTTGCTACTGTTATGAATCTTAATGTAAATATCTGTGTTTTCCGATGGTCTTAGGCAACCCCTGTGAAAGGGGTCGCAACCCACAGGTTCAGAACCGCTGCTGTAGAGCCTCTGCTGTAGAACCGCTGCTGTAGAGCCCTCCCTCAACTTTCTGCAACATCTACCCAGGCAAATTGGGCCACACTCAAGATTTTATGAGAGGTAGGATACTCTGATGCCCTCAGTTCCTATAAAATTGTAAATACTGCTGACTGCCTGGATAGGCTCAAGAATTTCACACCATGTAAGGGCACAAATAATTAGAATTCAGAGACCTCCAACACTAACATGCAGCACACTCACACACACACACACACACACACACACACACACACACACACACACACCTCCTAAGAACTCAGGCAACCATGGGTACAAACTACATGTGAGTGTTTTTCACAAGGGGGAGGAGGAAGCTCTGTGGAGTTTATCATAAAAAAGCTAAGCCATAAGAAGGTAGGATTGAAATAAAAATTCTCTCTGCTTTTGCCCCCCCTGTACCAAATGCTGGGTTTCCCTCCTCCATGGCTTGGGAGATGAGGTCAGCGGATCTTGTTTCTGCTCTACTGACTTTTCCACATGCAACCTGATAGCTTCTGGAAGCAAACCAATGATTACAAGATCACTAAAGTATGTTACTTTAATTAAAGAAGGGTCTTATGTGGAGGGGACCCTTCTTTAATTAAAGCCTGTCAGTGGCCAACCCAACCAAGTACCAGGTGAGAATCTCCTGGCCATGGCCGGTCTCACCAATCCCTTCTTCCACTTCAGCCTCCGCATCACAGCCTGACTGGGCCCAATTCCACTTTGAACCCTCATCCAACTGGATCAGCCCACCTAGAACCTCACATGTGACATTTTCCAGATCTGCCTTGAGAGGTGAAAAGTTAGTGCATTAAAGCAGTAATCCCCCCAAGAGCTGAGGCCTGAAATTTAATAGGGCTTTGAAAAAGAAAAGGAAAAGGAAAAGGCATGAAAGTCTAGACTGCCAAAAAATAAATTGGCATTGTTGTAAAATTGTGTTTCACAGCGAGAATACAAATATTATTCATGTTAAGGCAAGGGTTGACCCAAGATGTGATTTATAGGCACTTCAAATGCAGTACAGGAAGTAAACGGAAAAATTAGGGTGCAAGGTCACCGAGTAGGCAAGAGTCAACTTAAGGGTAAAGTTAAAAACTTTAGGAAGGGAGCACACAGTTCAGCTTGCCATATAAATTAAGATCTGTCCTCACTTTGAAGAAATGGGGGAAAATCAAATATTAAGGTAGGTATGTTACTGAAGGCGCTTTCTCCTCAACGTACGAGAAAATAGGAATACTTGTTATAGGATGAGAAATGCCAAAGGGATGTTTCATAAAGAAAACGGCAAAAAGGTTGATACATTCCTAGAATACTGTTATCAGTCAGTAAAGTAAACAAACAGGGTTTCAAGTGAAAGGGCGTTACAAGCACTGTGCTGAACAAGAACAAGGAATCCAGACCAAGGTTTATTTTTAGGGATGTGTTGCTTCATTTTTTACTAAAGTAGTCTAAATTGATTTGGACAGTTTCCAAACTTATCCATGGCCAGGAGAGGGTGACTGAAGCACAAAGAGGTGTTCAATTGTGGAGGTTCAGGGACTCAGCTCTCTCAAGCCACCCTGCTCTCTGGCCATTCTGTTTAAAATACAGTTAGCACTAAACGTGTCTCCCCCCACTCCGTAGCCTTCTCCCCTCACCCGGGGAATGTGGATGTTTCTCAAAGAAGCACTAGAGGGTGGAGCTTTGAGATGTTCTAAAATTAATAACTGGGAAACCAGCCCCAGCTTTTTGGCTTCTACAGGGGTAATCACAAGAATGGCTGTGACCAAACTTCTGGGAAACCTGTGACCATCTTCCTTGTGCCAAAATCCATGAACAAAACAGGCAATACCCTAAGAGACCTGTGTGGCTCCCAGCAGAAACCAGAGCTATGGCAGCCAAGGGCTAAATTTCTGCCCAATACAAGGCATCCCAGTAGGGGGCGATCCAAGCTGAAAATGATCAAGAAAGCTCAGCCTCAAAGACCTCTAACTGGCCCAACATCCTCCACTGACTCTTAAACAAACGGGCAGGGGCTTCCCTCACCGCTCACTCCACTCCCAAACCTGGGGCTACATTTCACTGCAGTCCTTTACCCACTGGCCAAGCCCCTGATGCTCATTTTACTGTGATTTCATCTGCATATAAATATGGGTGAGAAAAGCTAGGAAATCAGGAAAATCAACTCCCTAATGCATCCGTTATTTGCAGCACTGCTTTAAAACTCACTGTCATCTGTTGGCCTGTTAGCCTGGAGCAGCCAGCGTCAGCGTTGGAGACAGCATCCCCAGGGCTGCTGTGAGGCAGAGAAAAGGGCTACTCAGTCCTAGGCTCCCACATACGGCTCCCATGAAACCCAGCTGCTCCAGCCTCTGAGAGGCATTCTCATGCTGGGAGACAAGGGAGTGTGTTCTTGGGGCCCTGCGTCCTTTCACCACTCCTGCCCTCTGCCTGGGGACTGAACACCAGGGCAAGCTAATAACCAGTCATCATCACCCAGCCCCCTAGTCAGGGTCCTCATAAACCTATGTGCTCCCAGCGTGTCTATCACAGAGAAATCTGATCCCGGTGTGGATGTTGGTCCCAGCGAAGGGTGTGGGAAGGGGCAATGGCAATTTTCTCTTTCTTTCCAACTTTGAGTTCGAGTCTCAGGCCAGGTATAATTTAAAATTTCATTCAGACAGCCTCTGCAGAACTGCTCTGAGTTTCGGTTTCCAAACCTGTTGAAAGGTGAGCACAGGGTTAACTACCTCATGGAATCACTGAGGGGCTGGGAGGCAGTAGGGAGGCAATTCTTGTTGAATTGGCCTGCTTTCCCACCAAAGACTTTCCCTCCTGTTGTTCACCTTTGACCACATGTTCACACCCACACCCAAGCGTGCAGCACTCAGAAGCTGCGTGCCCTCGAGCAAGTCACTTAATAAGGTAATAAGAGTACCTCTAGGGCTGGTGTGAATGCTAACGATATAATTATGTGTTTGCCTAAGTACCTAACATAAAGGGTACTTACTCTGTAATAATTACGACCGTTATGAAAGGAGGTATTTGGGTAACTTGTCCATTGTCTTAGTAGAGAAAAGATACTCCTGAGGAAAGATCATGGCACTTAAGGCTCCACCAAGGCTCTGTAATATCCAGTGGATTTCACTAAGTAATTCAGGGCAGCTCTTCTGCATTCTAGCCACTACCCACCACACACACATCCCACCCCCACCACACACACACACACACACACATCTAAGAACTTTCCTTGAAATGGTTTATTCCATTATCCAATGCTGCCTCTCAAGTTTGCTGCCCGTGTAATTCAGGGCAAATCTTACAGCTATTAAAAATCTTCCCTAGAGAGGTTTCGAAGACCAAATGAAAAAACTCACGTAGAAAATGACTTAAAATTTAAAAGTACAATGATAATGATCCCTCCTCCACTGTACGCACAAAAGTAGCCCCCCAGTGAAAGGACACAACCCAGAGCATTTTGTTCAGTGACACATCCTGGTGAGGGAACTGAAATTAAAAAAAAAAAAGATTTTTAACTAATAATTGTCACTCATCATGGTCTCACTGAAATCTGGGTTCAATGATGAACGGTCAAATCATGTCAGAGCTCCAAATTACTTCCTCTTTGTTGCCTCCAGCAGGCATTCCCACCAAACCTAGTGTAACCACAGCGGAGTAAGCCCTGGCAGTTCCGTGTGTAAGGATCGCTGGCCATCGGTTTGTTTCTGGAGGCTGAAAGTGCATGCTATGGACAAGTACATCATGGGTGGGTCACCCCATGACTAGGAACGTGGAGTAGTATATTACCCAAGTTGCTAGAACTAGATAAACAAACCATCAGCACTCAGATGCAACAGCTAAAACAGAGCAAAGAGGATCCTCAGAAAAAAAGCCCTGGAGAGTACTAAGTTTATTTAAAATCTCCTCCCAGGGCCATCCTAATAGTAACTCAGGCAGTGGTTTCTGTAAAGCCCGATTAGATCATCCTGCCCGGCCTTTCAGAAGTGTCCACAACAGATGGAGGGACACAACTTGAGAGGAAAGCCCGGATCACATCCATCCACATTCGTTATTGGCCCTGTTCTCCGAAATGCTATATGTTATCTTGAGCCTGTTTGTTTTTTATCTGTCAGAGTGGTTTATTGTTAGGGAAATGTGGTGTCAGCTGTCTCTTCCCCACCATCAAAGCTGCTTCATTAAAGTTAATAGTGTTTGACTTGCAGAGATCTCTTACCGAGGTAACCCAAGAAAGCCCCTGTTGGCTGTTATTTTTCCGGCAGTAAAGGCACCAAATGGATGCAATAACTGCCTCAATCTTTTAGAAAGAAGAAGAGACAGGGGGAAAAACCCTACTGCATGACTCCATCTAGTAGCTGCTTAATTAATGCACCTTGAATTCATGAGGCTAACTCTTACCATTCAGCTTGGGTGCCGGTCTGTTGTCCTGACTGTCTCTCAAGGCTCTGTGGCCTAGGGATTGCCACTTGCCCAATCTGAACTTCAGTTAATTTTTCTCAGAAAAACAGGCGGTGGGTTATAAGGAAGTCTTTTTTTCCTAACTGGGGAACCCTCTGCACAAAAGTAATCTTACAGTGAAGCCCGGTCTATAAAGCAGATAAAAGCGAACTTTTTCTAGTGAAGGTGGGAGGTAGGCAGAAGGCCCACCTTTTCAGCATCTTTAGCCTCCTCTGTACCCCCCTTAACCCATCCTTATCCCTCTCCCAGGGAGTCCTGAGCAACCTCTGTGGGTGGCCACCCCCACCCAGGACTTCCTGGACCATCATTTGAAATCTACTAACCTAGAGGAATTTACCTTCAAGGTCTTTTCTACTCACTGCCATACAAACTTGAAACAGTTGTGTTTTCTTTGTTTTCTGTCTTCTGATCACCGCTTTGTACTGTGTGCTGTCAGACCCACCTTCCCAGTTGGAATAGTGGATCTCAAGCAATTTCCACCACCTTTGAGCCACCTAGTGCTAGGCATTTGGTTTAAAATGTCACTGTGACTTGGTTTAAATCTCATCGCCTCCCTCCCCTGCAGGGCAGGCTGGAGCTGGACATGTGCCGGCAGACAGCTTCCTCACCCAGCCTCTTAGGTGGGGAAAACCAGCAAGGGAGTCCTGCACCGCAGTGTGCACGTGACCCCAATGAACTTGGCATCCTTGCCCCAACCACCAGTGCAGGCTGCCCCCAAGCCAGCTCCTCTCAGCATCCTGCCATCATCCCTCTCCAGTCCTCTGGTCTGCTTCAATAGGCCAGGGGACAAATTTGCAAACCTGCTGCCCAAGCACACGTAAATAGGGACACCTAAAGCAGGTTTCCCCTTCTTATTTGCATGCCCTCACCCCTCATTTACTTTGTTGAAGGAATTGCCCCCTATCTTCTGTTTCTCCCTCGTGGAAAGGGAAGAAAATCATGAACATTGTTCCTCCAGACTGCTACAGCATAGGAGACTTTCCCCCCCTTTTCGCCTCTTCCCCCATAACCTCCATAAAAGGGCTCCAGGCTGAGACAGGAGGCCTAGTCAAAGACTGGAGGTAGGGGGACCAAATAGACCCCCTATCGGGGGCAGGGGCACAACTGTCACTAACTTTCTTTAAAATGCTGCATTTGCAACTAGGGCTCTAGCTGCCAAGCCCAATCTCATAGAAAAATATCCCACCAAACATCCTGTACATGTGTAATGCTAGATGTCTGCCAGACTATATTTGTGTTTATACATGTGGCCACACTTCAATGGGTACCAGCATAGAGCAACTGCATAAAACTCTAAAGAATCCCAAACCACACATTTAGTTTTCTTTTTTTTTTTTGGCCCAAGTCTCTGAGGGAGAAAATAAAACCAGAACAAATAGAATTATTCATTCATCCACTGATTCATTCATTCATCCGTCTGTCCATCCATTCATCCATTCATTCATGCATTCATTCAGCACTGTCTACCAAGCCTTTCCTTACCCCGAGCAGGTGTTAAACACTTGAGCGAGGCAATGGCAAATCTCTGTTTGGCCATGGTTATTCAAAACCACAGAAATAATCCCCTTTACAAAGGTAATAGCGTAGCATTATTTTTCCATCGTTCATCTGGATCCTCACAATGACACTAAGATGGTTACAGTAGACATAATCACTGTTTTACAACCGAGAAAGCAGAAACATGGCAAGGTTAAGTGACTTGTCTAGTGCCACCGCTAGTTAAGTGCAGGATAGGGATTAAAATGCAAGTCATCTGGCTTCTGGTCCCAGGCTCTTTCTGTTTGACAAAACTGTAATCAAATATGTCCTGTGATTTCCTTACAGCTGCCGTTACAGGGACTGTACATTGCGGATTCTCAAGGATCCTTTCTGTTTCAAATATTCTGTTCCCTTGTCTTCCAAATTTGGCTTGTCAGCCCACTGAAACTAGCTCTGAAAATGTAGTCACTTGTACCAAATTCAGGTTTGAAAAATGTAGCTATCACTGGCTCTCTTTTTTAGTTCAAATGGATGGAAGTTAGATATAGATGTTATAGTATTAAAACTAAGCAGGAGTCACAATTTTTCAATCAGGCCATCCTTTGGTGTAGAAAATTATCTCACTGCGCACATTATTTAAGCTATTCTGAAAATGGCTCTGATGCTCTTTTTCCTGTTTCCAATCCTTCCATCAGGCGTTCCTGTCGGGCTCCTGAAGGCCCCCCTATGCACACTTCCAGTGCAGAAATGTGTTCTTTCTTGGTTCACTGGGATCCTTCAGAATGTCTGGCATGGAAACATATTGGCTTTAATTAAAAGGCTATGATTTCTGTGAATTCCCATTAAGCTAGTGAGAGAAATCTGCATTTTAAAAATACAGTTAACACATTAAGATACAGTTGTGCTGAAAAATGCTTCCTGTTTAAAAAACTACTTAAGCAGATGAAACTAAGCTGCCTATAATAAAAATATGCTCATTTTTAGTGAAACCCTTCACTTCTAAATAGCGGGGTTAGTTTAGTACATATGTGCCCAATTAGCCATAAAAACTCAACTAGACATGAACCATGCAATCCGCCAATCCGCCTGTTGACATTAAAACATAGATCCTATTAACAAGAGTGTAATTTAAATGGTTAAAAAGTGATAAAGTACATAACTATCATCTGATAGGATTTGAAATATGATGCTGCTGCGTACTAATGACAAGTCAGTTTTGAATTATGATTCCAGCAAAGTTGAAAATAGCTCAAGCATGCTAATTAGTGATCCACAAATTCAAGAACTGCATCATAGTACATTATATATTATATTCAGTCACACCTCTTTGACCATGAGCTGAAGCATATTCTCTAACATTCAGAGAAAAGGGCCATGGGAGTTTTTTTTTTAATTTCATTTCCTAGATGTCCTAGAAACACCGCACACAACTTTCCCCACTCAACTTACCTTTAAAATGTGATGTAACTCAAGATAGTTTCCCAAGGAAGAATATTGAAAAGGACCCATGAAGTGCATAGAAGTTCCCAAGCTACTGGGGAAATGCACAAAGAGCGATAAATATCACTTCTCTCCACATCGGTGACCCTCAAACTATGTAGGGACATGCCCACATAGGTATGGGGAAGTCAGTGGTAACAAAGAATGGGAGGAAGATATTGGGATTATTTATCGTTAGCTTTATTAGAGATAAATAAGAGCTTATGTACCTTATCTTTTTATTATAAAACTAGTGACCCGGTGCACGAAATCCATGCACATTAAAAGGGGATTAATTAGAGGAAATAATTTAATATTGCTATTTGCCCTTTCTCTATAATAGAAGTGTCAGACATGAAAGAAAATTAGTAAAATGTATATGAAAACCTTCCTCCTATCAGAGTCTGGGGCTCACCACAGGACCCAGAGTCAAGTCCCCGCCCACCCACATGCACCTCAAAATCGCATGAGACCCAGACCCAGCTGCCCCCCCCCCCCACAATTGGGCAAGATCCAGACCTGGCCAGTCCCACCCTGGTCAAGTCCTGCTGGGCAGGAGGCGTAGCCTCAGGTCTCCTGGCCCCGGGGCCAGGATGGGGGGCATGGCCTGAGGTTCCCCAGCCCAGACCAGGGTGGGGGACGTGTCTTGAGGTCCTCCGTCAAGCCCTGCCAGGTGGGGGACACAGACTGAGATCCCCTGTCAAGCCCCGCTGGGTGGGGGGTATAGCCTGAGGTCCCCTGTCAAGCCCAGCCAGGCAGGGGGGCACAGCCTCGGGTCCCCTGTCAAGCTATGTCGGGCAGGGGGTGCAGTCTGAGGTTCCCGGGCCTGGTGCCAGGGTGGAGGGCGTGGCCTGAGGTCCCCTGGCCTGGCACTGGAGTGGGGGGAGCAGCCTGAAGTCCCCTAGCTCAGCACCAGGACGGGAAGCGCACCTTGAGGTCCCCTGTCAAGCCCGGCCAGGTGGGGGGCATGGCCTGAGGTCCTCTGGCCTAGCACTGGGGCAGGGGGTGCGGCCTGAGGTCCCCTGTCAAGCCCTGCTGGGTGGGGGGCACAGCCTGAGGTCCCCTGTCAAGCCCCACGGGGGGCAGGGGAGGGTGTAGCATCAGGTCCCTGCTGATTGCTCGTTAAGGCTCCTTAAGGGAACTTGGCCTCAGCTGTGGGTGCAGCCATCTTTGTGATGGAGTGATAGCAATTAGCATATTCCCTCTTTATTAGATAGGATAACACTCTATACATTTAGGGAATAGGCATGAGCCCATCATGAAGATCCTATTGGCTCACCAATGAACTGGTGCCCTTGCTTTGAGAACCACTGCTCTCGATACTTATAATATTGAGGCAGAATTTATTTTATTAGCATTTATAAATGAAATTTAAAAATTGATTATTTTGGGGAACAAAAGTAAACTCCAATCATCTCAATTAACTGTCTCGTCTTCGTAAATGGCCACAAAACAGTGTGCTGCAGGCCCCTTGATGGTGCAGTTCCAATTATCCCCCATCCTTAGAGTCAGTTCCTCAGGTCAAATCCAAATCCTATTTGCTCAGGTTCAGCAAATTCCCTCTGGTTTTATATCCATTGGGAAAAACAACAACAACTGTAACACCATTCTCCAAACACCAGGTCACCATCACAAACTTAGAGAATGGGCACGCATAATGTGCCTACCAGAGGATCTGGGCTCTGTCAAAATTACAAGATCAGAGGCTGAATAATGTGATCTAGCTGTTGTCCCTCTAGTTTCTTGGAGGAGAGGGGTAAAATCAGCATGTGAACACTGGCTGGTGAGTCAATCTGTTTAGTTCATGTAGAATAAGCCCACTGGGTATGAAGACTTTCATTCAAAGTTCACCAAATGTTACTGTGGCTTTACAAGACAACAAAAATGTGAAACTTAAGAAAGAGATCCCGTCATAACGGCTTCCTAACCAGATTCAGTCCCTCCTCTCCATTTGCTGGTACACCTCTTCAGAGCAGCATTCCGCTACATCTTGCCTGGATTACTGCAGGAACCTCTTACCTGGCCCCTCCACCTGGAGTCTCTCATGTCTCACACTGCTATGCTATGAAGTCTAATCTTCCCAGGTGGACCAGCCTCTTCCTCCTATGAGATTTTAGCTGTAGCTCTCTTATATCCCTAATTACTTATTTGCTTTAATAGTTACTTAATTATACACTGAATCTTCTCTTACAGACTGTGAGCTCCTAATCTTATTTAATTCATCTTCATGTCCTCAATGTCAGAATACAAGGCCTTACACACACAAGTAGCTGAAGAAAAATGTTAAATATCACCTCAAGCCACAAGGAGGCACCATTGAGCTACTCTAACAGTGGAATCATCTACAGTTCCGTAAAAAAGGTTCTAGAATTCAGAGGCTTTTCTCCCTTGAAAGAGTATTTATAAATCTGTTTTAAGTAAGTATGCAGTATGTATGGTTAGATATATATTCATGTTGACATGGAAAGATGGCTGTAATCTAGTGGATTTTAAAAAGCAATAAACAATAAAATTCATATGATCAGTTTTTATAAAATATCTAGTATTCTTAAATATAAACCCAAAAAAGTATGGAAGAGTAACCACCAAAAGTAAGCAGCTATTATCTCCAGCGGGTGATGGGTATAGACAGGGGAAATATGGAGGTTTTTATTTTCTATTTTGCACCTTTCTGGATTTTTGACAATTACCCATACGTATTAATTTTATGATCAGAAAAATAAAGCAATTTACTTTAGAAAATCTCAAAGAAAAGTGTCTATTTTATTTCTCTTGTAATCTCAACTCCATGTCTGATCTATTTAAATGTAAATACACAACTCTGGGAAATTTCTGATAGATTTAAAAAAAAAAGATTCCCAAACTCTCTTGGTACATGGTGCCCTTAGTGTCTCAGTAATTTTTTATGGCACCTTTAGGATGAAAGCAATTCCTAATAGTTCCATTTGTTAAGTAGTGAAATTCAAACAACTTAATAAGTGTTGTGTACTAACAATTTAGCAACTATTTGAAAAAAATAATATACATAAATTGAAAATCTATATATATTCTTTTACTTAAATAATCACAATTACTTACTAATGGACTATGTACAACTATTGGGCTTTATACAACATCTTAAACTTTGGAATCAGATTGTACACTGCTCCCCTCACTTCCTGCTCCACACTAATTTTCATCAAAGCTACCACTAAAACCCCAGCTTCCCAATGATATGAAAGGAATGTAGCACAATCTAATGTTGAAATCATGAACATGTCACACCTAGAGCTAGTAGTTCTTGGGTATCTCAGAGATGTCCAATATAGTTGCGTTTCCCTCAAAAATTTGAAATATCATACGGCACCCCTGTGAATTTAATGTGTGGCACCTGGGTGCACAATTTGGAAACCAGTAGATTCAAATGATAAAGCTGGTTCCCTGTGAGGCTGGCAATGGGAAAACAACCTCATTAAATTAGCTTTGAAATTATTCCAACCAATTAGCTCAATCAAAATTATTTTGTTTTCCCTCAAGCAAAGTCTTCTGGGAAGGATAAAAGGATAGTGTGGGAAACTGGGCTGAGCTCAGGACTCTAACGGTTGCCACGTCCCCCTATTCTAATCTTTCCAACTCAAAGCTAAGAACCAACATCAACCTCCTAAGTAGCACTTTCCATGGTGACTGGGTCTGGATTTCCATCCAACCTATTGACTTTTCCACCCTCTTTCCAATTGCTTGAGGCATTACAAAGGTCTAGAAAAGCACTGGGGGTTGGCCCATCACTGAACTGCTAACTGCTAACTAAGTAAGCCTCGCTCCATTCCCAAACTAAAAGGGATTTTCTTCTCCCAGGAATCACTAGTTAGTTCCTGGGACCAACTCCCTCCCCCTTCTCCCCGCAACACACCCCCATCAAGTACAGAACTGCTGCTATCCAAGCCCACCTGAAATTGGTATTTAAAATCATTTTTTTTCCTCTAAAATTTGATGAGCCCAATTTCCCATCTTAATTTAGTGAGATGGCTTGCAGTTTTCTATTATCAACATGCTAGAGGCCCAGTGCATGAAATTCCCCCAGCCCGGCCTGCGCCCTTTCGCAGTCTAGGAGCCCTCAGGGGATGTCCAACTGATGGCTTAGGCCCACTCCTGTAAGCCGGCAGTGGGACATCCGTAGTGCTGCCACAGAGGTGGGAGTGGCTCGCCAGCCAGAAGCCCGGCTCCCCCCTGTGGGAGCGCACTGATCACCTCCTGTGTTGAGCATCTGCCCCCTAGTGATCAGTGTACATCATAGTGACCGGTCGTTCAGCCGTTCGGTCTATTTGCATATTAGGCTTTTATTATATAGGATATGTGATTAAATCAAACCCAAAAGGCATCTCCAACTTGTACAGAAGGAAGTTCCATACAAGCAGTATTTAGAGAATTTAATCAAGAACACAGGGATGTGGAAACAACTCAAATGTCTACTGGTATAGCCAGATGAAAGGAGAAACAAACATGGTATGTACATATAATGGAGCCTTATTCAGCCTTAAAAAAGAAGGAAATTCTAACACGTGCTACAACGTGGATGAACCTTGAAGATATGCTGAGTGAAATAAGACAGATGCAAAAGGACACATCACTGTATGATTGCACTTATTATAGGGTCCCTAAAGTAGTCAAACTCACAGACACAAAGTAGAATGGTGGCTGCTGGGGGCTGGGAGAGTGGGGAATTACTGTTTAATGAATACAAATTTTCAGCTTAAGAAGAAATAGTTCTGGAGATGAATGCTGGTGATGGTTGCAAAACAATGTGAATTTACTTAATGCCACTGAAATATATATGTACAAATGGTCAACATGGTAAATTTTATACTATGTATAAAAATTTTTAAACTCACAGGGTTGACTTTCCGATCAGGGAGCCTTTGATTGAACTGGAGTCATGTCCTAAATGTCACTTGGACAGCTTGCAGCAGACCCAGCGATGAGTGGATGTGGATGATACAGTGTTAAAGAACACACCTGGCGTTTTAAAACCCAAGGACGCTGTTAGAAAGGAAACATATCTAAACAAGCGCAGTAGCAAGAGCAACAATGTTAGAAACAGGGCTTCCCCCTCCTCCAGGCCGACAGGAGAAAGTGTGAAGTATTTCTTTAAAATTTCAGAATTTCCCAACCCTTCAGACATGAGTAGAAAATTCACAGTCATCTTCTTTTCAAAGTTGGTATTGCACTTTTCATATGCTACGAATAGGAGGCATGACAAAACAGGACCTAGAACCGGAGCTTGAAGAAATGGGCAAATGCAAACTGACCCGGGTCCCAGAACCCAGTGTCCTGGGCATGAGGCTTCCTATGCCAAGCTCTGTTCTAAATGCTTTCCAATATTTACTACATCTAACCCATGACCACCCCATGAAGCGATAACATCATTATCCGTTACAGATGAGTAGCGTGAGGCACAGGGCGGTGTAATAGCATGCTCACACACAGTTTGCAAGCAGAGCCACCAGCACTTGAATCCATGCAGTGGGCCTCCAGAGCCTATGTTCACGGACATATCTAGGCTTGAAACAAAGTTTGAAGGACACTCACATGCTTCATATCTGAATGAACATTTATTAAACACGCACTGTGTGTCAGGCACCATGCTGGGCACCGCAGAACTTCAAGAAAAGCTTCTTCCTTGTTGGCAACTGACAGCTCCCAAAACACTGGGTTCTTTTCACTGCTGTTCCAACTCCACCCACTCCACACGCAGGCCCTGGCCAGCGCTGCCTATCACACCCCAGGAGCCCTGCGTGGCCTTGAGGAAAGGGCGAGCAGGCCCTGACACTCCACCTGGCATTGCCCAGGGTGATTCTCAACAACAATCAATCCCCAAGGAACCACGGGAAATTCCAAACTTTTCTGCCCCTACTCCCAGCCTCTTCCTCACCAAGGCTTCCTCAGAGAAGTGAACCACGTAGGAATCGTAGGAATCTGCAGGAATCCATGGCCTTTGCCAGAGAGCAGGCCAGTTGCAGCCTCGTGGCCCAGCCCACAAGGAAAGGCCTTGCCTTTAGCTCATGTCACTCCCCTAATTATTCCCTGTGCCTGGAGTCCAACAATAACAGAGCATCTTTCACGAGCAGCTCCCACCAGGAACCTTGGAACCTCATGCGTGCAGCCAAGCACTGGGAAGTGCTAAAGGGTCAGGGGGTTTGCACAGCCAGCAGTCCCAGGCCTCTGGGGGAGAATCCCAGTCGGTCTCTAGTCCAAAATCCAGATTTTTAAAAAAATAGAAAAAATGCCAGAGGCCCCAGCTGTCTCCAGGGTCTACTTCCTGGGGCTGGCCTGGGTCACTGTGGGTGGGGCCCTAAGAAGGGACAGCAGCTGCACCTAAGTCACCCTTAAAGGCAAGTGGTGGGGGAACAGGACACTAAACATATTTCCTCAAGGGTCACATTCGCTTAGCAAGAGCTCCCAAGGCTACAACTCTGTACTGCAAACTTTTTTTAAAAAGTACTTACTAAAAATCAGTCCTGGTAGGCATGGGGAGTAAGGGGTATGGGTCTAGGTTATAATAGCAACCAAAACAGCAAGGTCCCTTATATCATTGAGGTGGGAGGGCAGGCAATAATCAAGTTAATACTTTCAGAGTGTGGTTAGTGCTTGAAAGAAAAGAAAATATCGTTGCTGCCAGGGGGTGGGCAGATAAATGGAGGTCTGAGCAGAGATCTGAACAAGAAGGGTCTTGCAAAGCAAAGACAAGAGGAAACAATTCCAGGCCGAAGGAACAGAAGTGCAAGACCCTCAGCCTCTGATTAAATGCTGATTAGGGTTTTAAGAAATGTGTGATGAAAATCAGTGTCCTCAAAATCCTAGTACAAGGTAGAGCAAGTTATTTTCTTAAGAGTAGAAAGATAAAAGTGCTACGTTGAAAAGAAATTTGTCCTTGGCTTTAAATGAAGAAAAAAAAGACTGTGTGAGTATATATATTTCTATGTCTCACAAGGAACTTTTTAAAAAGCCTTTCATGTCCTTTATCCTTTAAACTTTTATAATATGTAGGTTGAAAGCATGATACAATCTTTAACTTTCAGCTCATGAATTGGGAGCGCATTTTTCCCCCTCAGAATTAATGAAGACTTCCGTTCTGTTGGGATGTAATTTACCTCCCTTGTTCCAGAATTTGAAATAAGAATGCCCTGTGCCTATAATTGCAATTTTGTAAATTTAAAAAAGAATGTGTGCCCGAGGAGTAACATGGTGGGAGTATAAACCAGGCAGGGGTTGTTTTTCAATAATTCCTTTTTTGTTATGAAAAGTGGGAAGAAAAGAATACATTGTAAATGACTGTGCAATCGCCTTGTCCTCCGTGCTAATGTGTTTTCCACTGCTGTTTGTATCCCATTTCTAACATCTAGACCACCTACATCCTCTCCAAGCTACAGTTAAAGTTGAAAAGTGCACGAGGTCTTTGCCAACCCTTGAACAGTGAGTGCGCCTGCTCACGTACAATCCACGTGCACTCTTCCTTCTCTCTATGGACAGAATTTCTTGGGGATCCTTCAGGCCCCGGGCCATATTTCTCCCTGGGCTCTAATTAAAACCAGGTGCGCGGGAGGCTGGCCCTTTTGGGACAGAAAAGCCTTCGCGGGGCCCAAAGCTCCCCCTTCCGGTGTGTTTTCAAAAGGGGATTGGTGAGCAGAGCAAAGGGAAAGCTGGCAGCTCGTCCCGGCCGGCAACCGGGAGTGGACTGGTCAGCGCAGGCCCGCGGCCTGGCTGTGCAAAGCGGCCAAGGGCAGAAAGTGAGGCGGGGGGACTAACGCGGCGGGTGACCTGGGGCATTCCCGCCCCCGCCACTCGGGAGCGTGGTGCGCGCGCACGTGAAGGCCCCAGAACCACAGCTCTCCCGGGCGGAGAGAAGAGGCTGAAGGGAAGCCGCAAGCCGCCGCTTATCTGAACATGAACCCCGGGCGGGCAGCGGGTTCGGGCCAGACGCCCAGCCAGCGCCCCGGGCACGCAGAGGAGCCCCCGAGCCCCGGGAACGGCCCGCGCTCCGGCGCCGGTGCCAGAACGCCCGCGGATCGCGCAGCGCTTACCCTCGGCGGCCCGTGTCGCTCGCGTCTCCAGGAACCGGGGCGGGAACAGCGGGTCAGATCGCGAGTGACGTGGTGACCTTGGCCACGGAGCGCCCTTCGCACCCGTCGGGGCCGCCCGGCGCCCCGAAACTCCCAGCTTTTGGAGATGGAAAGCTGCGCAGCGCGGGGTCCTTGTAGGCTTCTCTGCCTGCGACCTTTGGCCTGAGACTACCATCCCCCGCTGTGGCCTGCAGGCAGAGCTAGGAGGGCAGTTGGGCCTTCCTGCAAGGAACTTGGTGCCTCTAAGACTCCAAGTAAAACTCCTTAGAGAGCTTCACCTGAGCAGCCTGAATCCCCCAACTCCACGCCCAGTCTCTAGGTTGAGGACGTTGGCTACTACTAGGGTCAGGGATTTGAGTGTGGGTGCTTTAATCAGACTAGTTTTTAGGATAGGGCCTCCGAAGAAAGAAGAGCATTGTTTGGACACAAAAAGTTATGGTGCAGAACAGAACAAAGACCCGGAAAAATGTTCTTCCAGATTTTGAGTGGCCATTTCCTGTTCCTTCTTGAACCAAAGGGCAATCGGGCCTGCTTCTTCATTGTCTCTAGTTACTGTTTTAAAAAGCCAATCCAGGTACTAGATAGCCTGATAGCCTTGCTTCTTGAAAGGGTTCCATGAATTTTAAGAAACCTCAGGAAAGAGCCATCCAGATGAGAAGGTTTTTAATTTAAATATATATATATGTTTTTCATTACTTCAGAGAGAGAGAGAGAGAGAAACATCCATGAGAGAAACACACCTGCCACCTACATGCCTTAATGGGGAATTAACCCGGGACCTCTTGGTGCAGGGGTCAAGGTTCAACCACTGAGCCACACCCGCCAGGCAGACAAGAAGGCTTTTAGAAAGCCCTACCATCCCAAACGTTTGCCTAACACATGAGGCCCCATAAAAACACCCCAAAGTGAGTCACCACAGCACAGCTGGGTAGGTTCCCTGTCTGTGGGAAAAAGTGCTCTCAGCCTTAACCCCAATGGCCAGTAACAGGGAACAAGGGAATTTCAGAGAAATTTCCAGATAATTTCTGGCAAAACGCTGTCTAAGCCAGTTCCCCAAATTGTGGTCCCTGGACCAGCTACTCAGATTCCCAAGGGATCCTTGTTATAGGTTCAGGATTTAGGATCTACACTATAGCTGCTGAGTTAGAGTAAGAGGAAGGAGGCCCCGAGAGCTGCCTTTTAACAAGCTTCAAAAAGTGTTGTTACAACTGTTCCCCTTCTTGTTAAAAATTTTTAAAAAGTCCAGTAGTAACTGACAGAAGAGCCAAGAAAGCAGACTCCTAAGCTGGTGATAGTGGAGACTGGAAAGAATCCTAATTTGCACTGCAAAACTGGGAAATAGGGCAGAAAAGAGAGCTAGCTTTAGCAGGAAGTCTATTGGAGAAGCAATTAGATATCCTCCCCAACTCTTTATATCTGGGGGACTATTCCCCACCACAGAAAAACAGTAAAGGTTTATTCTCTGGAGAGGATAAGCACATTATAAACAAGAGAATCCAATGAAAATTTAAATACTGCCCAAGCCCTCTTCCCCTGCAGGGTAGAAGCCTGACACACACTCTCCAGAGAGGGGATTGCAAGATTCTTCTCTGGTGACTCTGGCCAGCTAAAGAGAAAAGATAGCGACAGAAGGGGCTCCTGATGAGAGCAAACAAGATCACCCCAGAGCAAAGCCCATGGCTGACAAGCCCTATCCAACACACACAAAACTTGTAGTCTGATTTCTTCTGCCCCACTTGGCAGATACCAAGAATCACCAGATGTTAGAAGCAAGATTCTAATGTTAAATATGTCGTAAGAGTAAACAGAAAAAACAAGGCTATAAAGAGAGAAGAAAACCAGGGTTGTTGTCGATTTTTCACTAAACATCTCAGAGAGATAAAGGAAAATATGCATACATGAAACAAGAGCAGGCTATTAAAAAGGAAAAGAAAATGAGAACAAGGCAAGAGTCCTTGGACATTAAATAGAGGGTTGGGCAAAAGAGGGTTTACTATTGTTAGTACATGAAACAGTTTATTCTTGTATTATTACTTATTAATTACTAAGTGGCCCAGTGCACGGATTCGTGCACATTGAAAGGAAATTAATTAGAAGAAATATTTTAATATCACTATTCGCCCTTTCTCTATAATAGAAGTGTCAACCAAATTCACGATCAACAATGACAGGTGGAAACACACGCGTGCAATTGGCGCCAATGAGAGCTTTATATGTATCGCACATGCGGGAGTCAACTTAGGCTTTTAAATATGTAGAATAAATTTGCTTAATTAGATGTGCTTTCTGATTTAGCTAAACTTTTTCCAGCCCAGTGAGGCACCCCAACTTCTCTTTCAGGTAATTGTCAGCAACAGAGCAGTAAATATCAACATGAAGCAGATTATTATTGTAGATCACACAGGGAGAACAAAGGTAAAATATTTAATTATAGCAGTGTTTAACTCTATTCTGTGCAGTGAGAAAACCTAAAGTCATTTTCAAGGTCCATCATTTCTTACTTCTTTTCCTTTGGGTCAAGTTTCTAAATTTCTAATCTCATTTTCCTGCTAATGAAAAGAAAATAGGATTCCACCGAGTCTCCTATCTACCTACTCCAGGATTTCTGTGAGGATCAAATGAGATGAGGCGTGGGAAAACACTTCACAGACATTTGGTTAAAGTGTAAAATGTTTGTACCAGGCTATAAAGCAAGTTGTGTTACTGGGCTGAAGAAACTGTAAGGAGGCCAGTCACTACGTGACGTCATTACCCGACGCTCACAGCAACCATTTCCGGGCTGGGCTGGGCTGTGGTCTGCATTTTGCGCCACAGGGTCTTGGCAGCGTTGGCTGCGATTTGGTGGGCTGTTGCTCCGGGGTGGTGTCAGGACCTGTGTCCCACTTGGGGGAAGCTGAGTGTTGCTTTGTCGGTGCCAGGTCCATGCTGCCGTTTCTTTGTAAATGGCCAGAGCAGGTCATGGCAGCTCCTGTATTGAGTGTCTGCCTCCTGGTGGTCAGTGTGCAACATAGTGAATGGTCAGATGGTCGGAGGGACACTCAGCATATTAGCCTTTTATATATATAGATTGTATTATTTTCCATGTGAACAACTGTAAACTTACTTTGCCCACCCCGTTATGAAAAAAAACTAAGGGATAAAAGGCATAGATGAAAATAAAAGATGGACCAGATCAACTATACAATAACAGTTCCAGAAAGATAGGACTAAAAAAAAAAAAAATAGAGAGGAAGTTATCATTAAATAAATGAGTAAATTAATTATAGGATTTCTTCAAATTAAATGACATGAGTTTCCTGATGAAAGGACCTCCTAAGTGTCCAAAACAATGGTTGAAATTAAGCCTACATAAAAGAATATCAATAGGAATTTTCAGAATATTGGTACAAATAGATTTTAACTAGTTCTAAAGGAAAAGGAATGGTTGACCTAAAAAGGGTCAAGAATTGAAACAACTTCAGACTACTCAAGAGCAACACTAAAAGTTAGAAGGCAATAGTAGCTCATATTTAAGGTCAACTTTAATTGTCCTGTATTATGTTGTACTATGTTCACAAACGATCCTCACAACAGCCCTCTGAATTAGGTACTATCGTTATCTCCATTTTACAGATGAGAAATCTGAGGTACAAAGGAGCAAAGTAAGTTCCCAATGTGACACAGTTAATAAATGGTAGAGTTGGGATTTGAACCAGGCAAGTCTGGTTCCAGAGTCCATGATCCTAACTGATAAAGCACACAGGATCTGTGCCTTTACATTAAATGGAAAAGTATATCCAACCTAGAATTATAAATTAGGCCAAGTTATCAGTAAATGGGAAAGTAAATAAAGACATCTTTAGATATGCATGTTCTTAAGAACTATATCTCTTCTATACCCTTTCTTAAAAGCTACTAGAGGAAGGATAAATATCACATGATTTCACCTATATGAGGGACCTACAGTGGTCAAATACATGGAGACAGAAAGTAGAACAGTGGTTGCCAGGGGTTGAGGGGAGGTGAGCATGAGAGTTGTTGAATGGTTACAGAGTTTCAGTTTGGAGTGATGAAAAAGTTCTGGAGGTGGATAGTAGTGATGGCTGCACAATAATGTGAATGTATGTAATGCCACTGAGCTGTACACTTAAAAGTGGTTAAAATGGTAAATGTTATGTCATGATTATCAAAAGAAAAAGCTACTAGAGAAGAAGGCATGCCACCAAAATGAGGGAGGGAAGCAAGAAAAAGGAAAGTTGAGATTCAGAAATCAAGAAAGCAAATTCATGAGCAAGGCAAATGGAATCCCCAGGATAACAATGAAGGGAGATCCCAGGATAGCAGCTGTGCAGTAGGCTCAGAGAACAACCATTCCTATTGAAGCAGGTGGAAGGTTCCAGGAGTGATGTCTCCAAAAAGATGAAGTAGATAGATAACATAATGTTGTTTTTTTTTAACTTACTGAGAAGATATGTAGCCAACTAGGAGAGAACTTGAAGCTCAATGAATCCTATATAATAAAGATGTAATATGCAAATGGTGGTTACATCATGAAGCGTAAGGACCAACCGTGTAACAACCAGATTACGGATCAGCAGGAGGGTGGGGCAGTGAGCTACAAGAGGGCAGCAGAGAGCTATAGGAGGGGGCAGGGCAGCAAACTATGAGGGAGGAGCAGGGGGAAGAGAGTGGGGGAAGCTACAGGAGGGCAGGGCAGCGAGCTACTGGTGAGCTACTGGTGCATGGATTCGTGTGCAGGGCTACTAGTAATTACATAAAAACCCAAGCAAACAAACAAAATATAAGATAATTATTATTTCTGGGAAAACTTAAAGTTGTGATAAAAAGGAAAAGTAATCATGGTATATGGCTCAGCAGTGAATTTCATGTATCTACTAATCCTAATGTGAACGCTAAATATTGACCTGACCAAAATTATGATAGAATTGCATCAAGAAGATGAGGGTGTGAGCAATGTGTACCAGGGTGAGGATGGAAGCTAAATTCTTATATGCCTTAGTGGAAATTAAGATAATGCCTTAAAAAAATCAAAAAGTGGCTTAGACATATGTGTTAGTGTTAAATGCCCCCAAAATAAACAGCTAAAAGATTTAAAAGCAGTTGCCTTCAAGAGGAAGAAAATTGAGGAGGCAGAGTGGTTTGAAAACTGCTATGTTTTGTGAACTATTCACCTCTTTAAATGATGTGAATGTATAAGTTTGGTAAAAGTTAAAACTAATTTTTATAAAAGAAGACCAACACAACTCGAAAGCTCCTCCAGATAGTCCAGAAAAGTCTGTTTCTACCTCCTTGTTTTCTCAAATCAGACTTACTTTCTTCTAAGCAATAGTTTTCTGTACGACTCCTCTATTATTCTCTGCCATTGTACACATTTTCCTAAAATGGGCTTTCTTTGAGCTAGCTTGGGAACTTAACAATTGCTTACTTTACTTCTCTGGAGTTCTAACCAAATGACTTAAAACTTTCTTAACTCTTGTTTATTAGTTGGGAACTGTATTATCCTTTCTCACAGGACTTTCGATACAACCGAAAGTATATTTGAAAAAAATCAGAGAATATTGCCATTGCATTCATCTTTGTGCCCATTGTTTGGTACAATCAGGGAGTGTGTGGCTACTGGAAAAGGAAGGGTCAGTGGGGAGAGTCGTCCAACAAAGGCTTTATCAAAGAGGCTCAATTCAAGCTGAACCTGATTTGTAGCTTGTATAAATGGTGGTATCAATCAATACGCTTTACCCAAGTGACAGATACTCAACCCAAACTAGCTCAGCCAGAAACAGAACTTTTGGGCTCACCTAACTAGGACATCCCATGGGGTCTGGCTTCAGGTAGATTGATCCTGGGTTCAAAAGTGTTGCTAAGCTCTCTCCAACTCCATTGTTCTCCTCTACAGCTCCTGTCTTACCTTCCAGCCTTCTAGCATGGGGTGGGTGGGTAACTACATTGGCTATACATCAAAATTCCAGGGGAAGACCCTGATTGGTCCTCCATGGGTTCCAGGGAATGGGTGTTGTGATTGGCCAGGCCTAAGTCAGCTGCCAGAAAAGGGAAGATGGGGAATAAACAGCTGGACTGCCAAAAATAATACCTATTACATCCCAGTATAATTGTATGTACCAAATATGCTCTAGTGGAGATTTATTAGAGCCTGGGCCAATTGGCAGAATAAGTAAAAATGCCTCATAAATGCTAAAGCACCATGAAATGTTGGTTGTGAGTCAGTACTAAATGTAAGTCCACATTGGCCCTGCCCAGCCAAACTGCAATTACTCCTGGATCCTTAACTCTGTGAATGTTTTAAGTTGTTCTTTCCTCCTAACAGATTCATTTGTCACAGTTTCCCCGGGTATTGGCCTCTTTCTTCTAACAAAGTCTGGTTCCAACAGCAGTGAAAAATTTGCTCATGTCATTTTTCAAAGGAAGTCAGGAGAGAAAAAAATGTCTAAAGTTGGAATAGTCTGAAACTGAAAACATAATGGATGTATGTGTGTGTAATCAGATTGTTCTCAGCATCTTTCACTCTACCGTTTCTCTAATCTACTGAGTCACTTTCTTGGCCTTGTTGCGCCAATCCTCAAGCCAAAAATGTTTCGCTGATACTAGCGGCAATTTATTGAGTGATAGGATAGTTGTGATGTACTTTGAGACTGAGCGTATAGCCCTGAAGATTAGGCAATTAATTGGTGGAGAAATATTTTTGCCATCTAGAAAAAACAAACCAGGTTATTTAACAGTCTGTATTAGAATTTCCCATTTTTATAAGCCTACTTCAGACGTCTGAGTTTTAGTTAGCTGTGAGGCACTCATTTACTGCTGACAGTGTGAAGTAAGCTGATGCCTAAATCTGCTTCTGATAAACCTCTCATTGATGTCAACACTTGAATACCTAATGCTATATTGAACTTTGTATTTGAAGATAGAATGGATGAAAGCCAACTGCTTGTGAATCTGAGTTTTGCTGAAAAGACCTCAGACCCGATCCTGGTAATATTCTCTATAATGGACACTAAGCAAATTTTTAAAACATGGCCTTCATTTCATTAGCACAAAATTACCAACACAAGATATGATTGGATGTCTACCCATAGCTATTCCCAATCCACTTTTTCCTTGCCAGCTTCTCACTGAGAATCCCAGGTATTTACTTTCGTAGCCTCCTCTGCAGCTAGCAATGGCCATATGATCCAGTTTAGGCCAGCTGAATGGAAGAGACAGATGGTTGAGAGACTGGGGGAAAGATTTTCCGACCTCAGTAAAAGACAAGATGCATAGGAAGAAAGCCCTTTTGTTTCCATCCTTCCTGCTTCCTTCCTGTCTGTGTCACACTTGAGAATGTAATGCCTGGAGCTCTGGCAGCCTTTTGTGACAAAGGAGAAAAAGCCCAGATCACTGGGGACATCATTGAGCCACAAAACCTACTGGAATGGCCTGTCTTCAGGTTCCATGTAAAGTGAGATTAATAATTTCCTACATTTCAGCCACTGGGCATTCTATCACTTTTAATCAAAGGCATGCTTTACCTTCAAATAAGTCAAAGACATGAATTATTTACCCAGTAATCATTCTATGCTTTCCCCTTCCTGACTGTTCCCAGATTCTCATTTGGGTATCCAGTCTCCTGTGTATCCCACGTAGCCAGTGAAACAGATTCTGCCCCCATTTCCAGAGATGATCATTGGTGGTTAGTTTAAGTTAGCCAATAAATTCCACTCCCCTGGCCTTGAATGGGGAATGATTCAAGAGTCAGCTGCAACTTAAGTTGTCCAACTAGGTGAATCTTCGGATATTTGCTTAGAATGTTGGAAAATAAGCGCTCTCTCACCTCCTCGATGACTCACAAATGAAGCCTAGAACGCGACAGCCACTTTGCCACCATGAAGTAATGAGGCAGCCACCGGAAGAAGCAGACACCGCCAAAGGCAAAACACCAAGACAGAAAGAACCTAAGTCCATGCTGATGTCATTGCGGTGCTAGGCCACCCTCATTTTGGACTTGACATTACATGAGCTCATAAATCTCCTTTATTAAAGTCCATTTGAGTTGGATCTGTTCTTTGCAACTTTAGAACATGTTCTGATTTGATATACTGTACTTTCTATCTGGACTGTTAGACTGCAGGCAAAGAGAAAAAACAAATGGCAATCTTTTAAGAGGCAAAAGCAAAAGCACCCTCCATATCTCCACCATATTAGGTAAATGCATAGTCATTCATCCCTTTCTTCAGTCCTCAAAGCTGGAGACAAAAATGATGTGTCAGACTGTCACATGTATGTGCCCTGCCACTTTCCCTGGGGGACTTCAGGCACGTTACATCCTTGGTTTCTGTGTATGTGAAATGGAGATGGTAATAGTATCTGTCTCAGAGATTGAATGAGATCATTCACATAAAGTGCCTCTAACAAGGCCTGTTCATAGCAAACACTCAGTAGATTCTGATTATTATGATTATCAGGAACCCCCAGTTAACTAGGGATTATGCTAGAGAGGACCAATGTCTCCTGCCAAATCTTCCAAATGATCTATCACAAGATACCATCTTGTTGAAAAGCTCACTCCTTTTTCTTTTCTTTTCCTTTCCTTTCTTTTCTTTTCTCTTTTCTTTTCTTTTCTTTCTTTCTTTCTTTCTTTCTTTCTTTCTTTCTTTCTTTCTTTCTTTCTTTCTTTCTTTCTTTCTTTCTTTCCCCAAAAGAAAGCAAAATAAGATTCCTCCAGATTTCCAAGAAGACTCCACAACCCCTTAGCTCACACACAGATATCTCACTCAAAGCTAAGTCCTGCCTTTCAGAAGGGCCTGGAGCACTTGAAATGCTACTGGTTCTCACCCTCCATGAAGGGGGGTGAAGAACATCCAGTATCTCCCTGCCCCAGGGAACCAGAGCTAGCCCTGCTCGTGATAGGCCAGCCTGAGGAGAAAGCCCAACCTGGTGGGTATTTGCACTTGGCCCCTGCCCACCTCACCCCATATTCCCGCAAGAAAGACCAGAATGGATTAGTAAACCCAGAGGGAAAGAGA
Source organism: Corynorhinus townsendii (assembly GCA_026230045.1). Taxonomy (NCBI): domain Eukaryota; kingdom Metazoa; phylum Chordata; class Mammalia; order Chiroptera; family Vespertilionidae; genus Corynorhinus; species Corynorhinus townsendii. The sequence goes on along the minus strand of JAPDVU010000008.1, from coordinate 21,807,282 downwards.
GAAACCAGACTGAGAAGCAGCCTCTGTGAGCAGGGTCATGAGACGGCTGCACCAGTGACTTCATCCCTGGTCAGGGGTGCCATAAAAGAGAGAAACCGTCAGTGATCATTTCATGTTGCAGTAAAAGACTCGGAATCGGGGCCCAGAAAGCTTGGGTTCCAGAAACATTCTGCTTTGACAGGACCTTAAAATGCCTTCTGGAGTCAAGTCAGAGAGAAAAATTCTTAAGGTAACTGAGTGCAGCAAATAGCTAAGTATGAAGAATTCACTCTAATTGCCAAAAAGGAATATGGCCAAGGCTCCTAAGAGGGGGTTGTGGGCGGGGGTGGGGGGGGCAGTGAAAAAGAAAGCAGAAACATGGTGATAAGAAGAGAAGGGATGTTCATTTTCAAACAGGAGATAAGATATGGATTAAAGTTCATCCTCAGAATAGTGTAGCAAGAAACTTTATAGCCAAACTGACTCCCAACCGGAAAGGTCCCTGTTTCTCGGATCTCTTTGAATTATAGGGAAAACTAATTGGATCTTCATGTTTACCATGGAGGAAACCAAGTGTTACTCAGGATGTAAATCCTAGAGGTACTTTAAAAAGACAACGTTGACCTTTACAAGCCTCTAAACTTATAGATCTGTAAGGAGAAAAAAATGGATTTCCTGACCTTTGACTGGTTCCTTGTCATTTCTTGTCTCTGCACAGAGGCCCCCAATCTCCTTACTCTCCTCCTGGTGTTATTTTTCTGACTGAGTTCCCTGCCCCCAGAGGAAGGGAATAGGCCCATTCTCCAGTCCAGCCCCGAAAGGCTGATCTGGGCTAAGGGTGTCCACCTTCGGGGAAGCCTGCTGCCCCTCAGTGTCCTTCTGTGTCTCTAGGAGCTTGCTGCCTTTTCAGCAGTCCCATTGACAATAGAGCTAACATCGTGTGTGCTGGGTATTGTGGTAAGGCATTTTCATATGTTATCTTTATTAACTCATACTCACAACAACCTTACGAGTTTGGGCCTCTCATTAACTACACATATCTCTCCCGTTTCACAGATCAGGTAATTCCTGCTTCCCTCTGCATGTCCTTTCTCCTTCTTCCTCCTTTCTTAGAGTTCTCAGGGTTGGTGGGACAACTGCCATAAAGGTGAGGAAACTGAGGCCTAGAGACAGAGAGTGACTTGCCACGCAAAGCTCACCGAGTTCCTCAGCCGTAGGGCACCCACCAGCACCCTTCCACTGCCCACACAGCGTTTGTTCTCTCACTCCTTCTGGTCAAGGAGGCCAAAGTGCATCACTGTTCCTCAATGTGGTGGAATTCCCTGGGAATCACCTGTCACCTTTAGTGTCAGAGTCTATACGGAGAAGAGGAGGCAATTTGGAAGTAATTGTGGTATTGGAGGGGAAAGTGAGGTGTGAAGGGCAAGAGGAACGAACGGGCACACCATGAAGAAGCAGACTAGGGGATGGTAGAATCATGGAGCCAGGGATGGACGATGCCACGTGATTAATCAATGTGAATCTATCCCTAATCCTCACACAGAGATGACCCTTCTCAAAGTAGGCAAGGGACTAGGCAGTGTGATTTGAGATATACCTACCTCGGGGCCTGAATAGGGCCCCAAATCATTACTCTTTGCTACTTAAATGGCTTCTAGTTATGTCTCCTGCTTTTAAATCATTTTCTTACCATTATGGAGATTTTTATTCTATTTTTGGACTACCTACACTATTATTTGCTTACCAATTTAGATCAATTTAAAAACATAAATAGGTATATTTTAGGGGAAACTTTATATTAGTGCTATAAGTGAAAAGTCAGTGAAAAGCACTGATATATTACTTGTCGTAAATTGAAGCATGATAATAAATACAATGAAAGCAAGACAATGTTATTAGACTCTAGCTAGCTAATTGCCTGTTAAAAGGAGAGTACCAAGGGTTAAGTGTTAAAGACGGGGCCAAATGAAGATTATCTCCTTCACCTAAACCAGAAGGATTGACAGAGAAATGAAATGCTGTTGAACATCACTTAAATCATCGTGAGAACCACCAATGGTCTTCATCCCAGAGCATGGGGAATTCTGTGGACCCCATTCAGGTCCCCCTCCCCCGCAAAAAAAACCAACACAGTTACACTCAAAAAGGAGCAATTCTTCACAGACCTATTAACCAGTTCTGTGAGTTAAGATGATTCACTTCTCTGGGCCTCAGTTTTCCTCATCTGCAAAATGGGAGGGTTAAGCCAAATAATATCTTGCTATCTTTTCCAGCTCTAGAGCCTACTTCCTCCACTACCTAAGGAAACAAATATCAGATGTGGGACATAGAACAACCTAGATGTAAAGGGCAGCCAAATGCTAACTTGAAAGGTAGTTGAGAAGGGGAGGTTGTGAAAGTGTCACAGATAAAAGTCACCCTCTTCCCTGTCTCACCTAGGGCCATGGAAACAACATGGTCATCCTAAGAATGGTCAAATGGTGAAAATGAAAACTTGGATCTATTCATTTTCAACACTCAGATTTCAGAGCTAAATTATCTACTTTGCAGTGAGAAAATTGGACTTCCTTTTCCTGTAAAAAACCATCATGACTACTTTCTGATATGAAACAACCTGAGTAGACTGGTTTCTGTTGGATTGAGAGGAGTATAGGGCAGTGGTTAGGAACTTAGCCTGAAATCTGTCACTTACCAAGGATATGACTTGGGCAACTAAGTCCCCATCTTCAAAGTGGAGTTAATAATGGTACCCACTTATGGTACTATTATTAAATTGTGGTGACTGGATAAGAAAATATTAGCTGTTAGTATTTCCTACACATCTCTCAGTCCTTGTACTTTCTGTCCCACCCTTTCTACTCCCCTGCCCCTGCCCCACACTAGTCCCTTTTCCTGTCTTGCTGATCACCTTTCTCATACTCCGCTGGTACCTCTCTCTATGCCTGTCTCGATGTCCTTTGCCAGACACAGGCAGCACTCAATAAATCTGTTGAATTGTGTAAAGGCCCCTTTGGAAATAGTTGGAGGCAACCTTTAGATGAAAACAGGAAAGATTTTACAGGCATACTTTCACACTGCCTTCAGACTGGCTGCTGAAAAACCTAACCCCGGAATGTGTTGTGTACAAGGAATATTTGTGCAGTGTGTGCAATCTTTGTAGGACTTGGTTGAAACAACTCCTAGTTTGCTAAATTAATATGGGGGAAAGAACATAATATCCCGCTTCTGTTTCATTTCATCCCAGGATAAGGATGAAAAGAGGATGTGTAAGTTTCCTAGCCGTCCTGGTTTTCTTCTTGGATTCATCTAAGTGTGTTTACAAAATATACACAGCGGACTCCTTAGCAACACACACATGACTAGCCCCTTCTGATATCTGAAAGATATATGAATTGCTGAACTGCTGATGAGAAAGATCCATGAAGACTTCTTTTTAATTGGTTTAGTGAGATTATTTCCAGTCAACAATTCCCTAGTTTAGTGGCAGAAGATATATCTGTTTTCCATAAAAGTTAGATGCCAGACTTTTGAATCACTCGAAATGAAAACCATTCCCTTAAAGAGCCACTTGCTGTCATTTTGTTTTACAGGAAAAAAATAAAAGTCAGGATAGAAACTATTATCACAGAATGACATGCTGAGGAGGCACTAGCAGTGATAAGAACACAAACAGCTCTTATTCCAGGACTCAATTTCCAGCTACCGCTGCAGGATGCACAGCACTGCACTGGAAACAAATAAACGACTTGCCTCCTTTGTTTCCATCAGCTCAGCAAACACTGCTGCCTCCTGCTTGTTCAACGCTTTAGAGTTTGAAAATGCCTTCGCATCTAAGTTGTATTTGTTCTGCAGAACATCCCTGGGAGGCAAATCGGGTGGGGAGGAGAGGTCACCTCAGAAACAACCCAAATGTCCATCAGCTGATGAATGGGGAAATGAAATGTGGCATATCCCTCCAATGGAATATTATTGGGCAATAAAAAGGAATGAAGTACTGACTCGTGCTCCAAGACCAACCTTGACAACATCCTGCTAAGTGAAAGAAGCCAGTCCCAAGGGACTTCTATGACATGTGCAGAATAGGCAAATCTATACGAGAGACAGAAGGCAGATTGGCGGTTGCCTAAGGCTCAGGGGGGATGGTGGAGTTGATGTGGGAGACAGCCAAAGTGTCAGGGGTTTCTTCTGCGCGGTAATGAAAATGTTCTGAAGTCAGTTGTGGTGACAGTTGCACAACCCTGTGACTAGATTAAAAGCCAGTGAGTTTCAAACATGAAATGGGCTGATTGTGTGGTTTCTTATAGCTCAAGAAAGCTGTTTTAAAAAGAGAGAGAGGTCACAGTGTGGAGTCGGCTTTGGGCATGACTGGGGGTTCCATCTCAGCTCTGCCACTCACTGCATGACCTGAACCTCCTTGCTTCAGCTTTGAGGAGTGAGGCCTCCCTTTGCGGGGTGGTGCGGAGGGTCTGTTCAGCGCCCACAGAGCGCCTGGAACAGCGAGGAGCACCTGGAACAGCGAGGAGCGCCTGGAACAGCGAAGCACAGGCAGCTTGGGCTTCATACCACAAAATACCACATGCAGGCGTGCACGGACAGTGCGATTGAAACCTCGTGGCCCATGCACAGAAGTCGGTTTTCGGCTCTCAAAAGAAATTCCAATTGTTGTACTGTTGATATTTGGCTCTGCTGACTAATGAGTTTGCTGACCACTGTTCTAGAGTGTACGGTAGCCCTGGTTAGAGGACAGTCTGCAGTAAGTTATTCAACTTTTCTGAGTTTTTCTGAGCTTTTTTTCCTCGTATTTTGAACTGAAGATATTAATGGTGTCTCTAACATTTTACGCAAGCCAGACAAGAAAATCTGTGTAAAAAGCATTTTTGATATGGGCTTATTATTTCCATTCCGTGAGTGTAGCACCACTCAGAACCCTGAGTGAACCGAAGTGTTGCTTTGTTTTGCCTCAAACAGCAAGCCCTTCTAAATTACAACCCTGGGAAATCAAGATGATAGTAAATTACTCGGGCCATCCCCTGGCCTGGGGGACTTAGGGTTAGGGTTCAGGTAGTAAGTCCTAGGGTAAGTGGACGTGTAGCCAGGCTGCAGATTGATGAGTGCTGAGAGCAGCCGGTTATTTGATCCCCAGGAAATGTTTCTGTGCTAGGGTCACTGTTGCCGGCGTTTGAATCAATAAGGCAGCACCTCTCAGACCAGAAAGTTCAGTTCTATTTATCACGTCAAACAAAGTGAGAGAAGCAACAAGCATGAGGAAAGCAGGCACTGGCGGAGGCTGCTGTCGGCTCCACTGTAGGCAGGAGGGACCGAGGCCAAGCAGTTTCCAGGGGCTCCAGGGATCTCCAGGAATCTCAGAGCTCCACCACCTTTCTAACTTCTCCAGAGAGACGATCGGAAGACACCAATTCATTTCACAAATGAGACACCTTTGTAAGACACCTGCCAAGAGCCAGGCACCGTTCTAGGCACAGAGAATATCCACTGATACATTTGTTCAACAAATAAATACAAGGCACTTATCCTGTGTCAGACACTCTGACAAAGGGAACAATGAATGAGACCTGGGCCCTCAGAGCGTCTCCAGCCTAGTAGGAGAAAGAAGTAAATCTTCAATGGCAGAGTGATGAACAGTAAGTATGAGGAAGGACTGCACACAGAGGAGGAACACCCGGCCCTGCTGGAGGAATCTAGGGTGGCTTCCCAGAGGAGGTGAGTCTTTAGCCAGGAGTTGAAGGATGGGTAGAAGTTATCTGTGTGAAAAAGAGGAGGAGTCTGCAAGCAGAGGGAAGAGTGTGTTCAAAGGTCTAGGTGGGAAGCCCACAATGTTTCTGCAGAATGGAAAATAGTTCCATTTGGTTGTAGTTAAAAAGTTCACCACGGAGACTGGCCAGAAACTGGAGATGGACTCAGCCAGTTTCAGTCCTCCAGGAAGTACCTGTGCCCCCAAACCCAGAGCAGACGCACATCGCAAACAACGCCACAAAACAAACCATCATCCGAATGTGGGTTCTCTTGCTGACCCTATGTTCATAACTTGAAATCAAAACGCCTCCTTCTACCCTCTCCCCCAGACCCCTCTCCAACACGTTGACTTGGCCTTTGATGTTACTAAGAACTCCTCAAAGCGGGAGATCCCCATATCAAAGACATGAATCAAACTCACACATTTATGCTGTGACTTCATATCCCTGGGGTACTGTTCCCAGTGTGCGCATCATCTGGCCCCCGGGACTCCCCCTGGGTTCCCATCCAAAGCACTCTCTTGAGTTGTTTCCCGTAAACCACTATGGAGATTTTCGTGCCAGGAGGCACCTGTCACATGCTGGGTCTGGAACAGAGGAAGGATGCTCAGCAAAGCAAGCAACAGGGCTGCTGGGTGGGGCCCCGGACAGAGGCTGCTGGCTTTCCTTATTGGAGTGAGAAAGACAGAGAAAAGAGGAAAGACACCAGATGCACTGGCTTAAAAGACCTGTCTTGGGAGATACATATGTATTTATACCTCTACACGTGAGTGAGGACAGGGTGGCCTAGAGCAATGCTTCTCAAACTTCACAGGCATGCACATCACCCAAGGAGCCTGCTGAACTGCAGCTTCCGGTTCAGTACATCTGGGGTGAGGCTTGAGGTCTGCATGTCTAAGAAGCTCCCAGATGATACCATGTTATCTGTTGTTGCAAATTACCCCAAAACTGAGCAGTACAAAACAAGGGTTGCAGGTTCAATCCCCCAGGGCAGGAGTCTGGGAGCAGCTTAGCTGGATGATTCCGCGTGGGCTTTCTCAGGAAGTGACAGGCAAGCTGGCAGGTGGGCTGCAGTCTGGGAAGGGACTCCAGGCTCACTGGTGCCAGTCGCTGTTGGCAGGAGGTCTCGGTGCCCCACCCCGTGGGCCTCTCCACAAGACTGCTAGGGGTGTGGCTTCCTGGAGAGGGGAGCCACTGTCTCTTTACACATAATTCCAGAAGCGACATGCCATCCTTTGTGCTGTGTTCACTGGAAGTGAGAGGAACGAAGCCCCACCCCTTGACAGGAAGAAAAGCAACCCACTTGGGAACATTTTTAAAATTTCTCACCTGAGGATATGTTTCCATTGATTTTAGAAAGAGGAAGGGAGAGGGAGAGCAAGATAGAGAAACATCCATGTGAGAGAGAAACATGGATTGGTTGCCTCTCACACACACCCGACCAGGGATTGAACCTGCAACCTAGGTATGTGCCCTGACTGGGAACCAAACCAGTGACTTTTTGATACGTAGGACAATGCTCATCCAAGTGAGCCACACTGGCCAGGGCCATGTGGGGACATATTTTTTATAACCATCACACAGACCATTGCTACTGATCTTCAGTTCACACCTGGAGAGACAAGGATTTAGAACACAATCTCTATAGTCACAGTGCTGGGTTTGGAAAGTTACTTAACCTCTCAGTACCTCATGTGAAAAAAATGGGCATAACAATGGAACTTATCAAGTAGGGTTGTTGATATAATGCTCAGCACAGTACCGGGAATGTGGAAGTGCCCAATTAATGGTTATTATTATTATTCATAATGTTATCATCTGAGAAGCTGACCTGCTTCCCAGTGTCAGGCCCAGGGGTGTCCAGGCTCTGCCCTCACTGCTCCTTGGTCCTGGTCCTATTCAGTGCATATTGTCTTCTGTGTCCTAAAGCAGGAAGTTGTATTAACTGTGCCAGAATTCCAGAGCCCCCCTCACTGTTCTCCAGCCTCCTACAAGGGAACTGGTGGTGGGTAGGTCGGGGGGAGGGAAGCAATATCTAGACAGCATGCAACAAGTGTTTGGGATACAGCACAGACCTGGTAAGGTGGCTGATGTTGAATTTTAAGGGTCATCTTAGAACAAGACCCACTGAATCTGAATCTCTGGAGTCTGGAGGTGGAGTCAGATCATCTGTATTTATAACATACTCTCTAGGACAATTCCTATGCACGCTAGAGTTTAGGCAGATGCAAGAGATTTATTTATTCACCTACCTCCTCCCTCACCTCCCAAAAGAACGGGAAGGCTTGACTTTGAGTTCCTGAGAACAATAATGAGCTGTCCTCTTGGGGCCCTGTCTGAGGACAGAGCTGGACGGGCCCTGGAGTTGACCCGATGCAGAACTTCTGTCCTGGTGACTAATGATCCAGCCCGGCCCAGCCTGGCTGCGGTTTGTCTACAGGCCCCATGACAGGCCCATCCACCCAGATAACCGCAATCTTGCTTTGTGGGATCAAATACTGGCTCAGGATTTATGAGTCCAAGAAAAGATATGGCTGTGCTGGAGAGGGGGGGGGGGGGTGGGGGGGGGCGGCCTCTTCTCCCTCTGGAGCCTTGGCTGCCTTACCTCGCTTCAGGCTGCAGGGCAAGGCAAGAGGGCAGGCTGCTGACCGTTTTGGGTCGGAACCGGGTCAGGGTGCCAGTGAACAGGATAGCAGCTGCTTCACGTCTCCCTTCCACCCCTTCCACTGGTGTCAGAGGCTGAAATCATTGCATGGTACACGCTGGTGCGTTTTGTCATCCTAAAACCGAAGACGAGGTTAAAAATAAAAAAGCTGCATTCTCCCATTCCGTCATCAGGGAATGGAAGAGATGTTTGTCATTGTTATCCCCTCAACAACCGCAGTTAATGGCTTGCTGAGGGCTGACATGCTGCAGGCCTGGGTTGTGACTTCCAAATACGCATCTTTCTATGTTTGTTCTTCCTGTAGGAACTTGGGCCTGTGGCTCAGAGTAAGATAGAGCTTTTAAAAAAATTAGGAAGCATAAGAAACTCTAACCTGAGTTTCCAGGTGCCCAGTTCTCACTGTGTGGCTGAGCAGCATTCATTCCTTGATTTATTTGTTCATTTATTTGTTGATTAAGTACCATTTGCCAGGCACTTGCTTAGGCAACTGAGGAATCAGCAACCAAGACCAACAATGGAGCTTACAATCCAGGGTGTGCCAGTGGAGACAAATAATCAACAAGGAAACATAAATTAACAGGATAATTCCAGTCGTGATGAGCATTTTTACCCATCAATCTGAGCTCTGGTTGGAGAAAGCAAAGAATGAGAAACTGATTCATAATCTAGACTTTAACTTCTTTTAGCATTCTTCTTAAAGGGTTACCTGACTGAGAACTACCTTTTGCCCTCTTTACATTTTCCGTTTTGTTTGGATGGGACATCATGCAGCCTTGCAGCCCAGGAACCCCATTAATAGCATGGTTGTTACTACACAGATTCATCCAGGTCAGATTTTATTGCTTTTGGCTCGAGGCTGCTGCAAAATTTACAGAGCATAGAGAGGTACAATGTGGTCTACTGCACAAGTTACTGAGTTAAAGTGTCTGTGCTTGAAGACACTTAGCATTTAAAGGCAATTTCATAAAAGTCATCATTAGACTAATATATCACAATGGATATTCAACAATGATGTCTAAAAGTTTTCACTGTGATTTTAGAGCAGCCAGCATTAAAAAATAAAAATAAAAAGCCTTGAACTCAGGGTTGGAGTGTTTTTATTTATACATTTTGGGGGCGATGGAACTCTCCGATACCTGTGGAATGCCTGGAAAATGCTCATGCGTATGTCCTCATAAAATTTCAGGTCCGTGAACTCCTGAAGTCCACCTATGGGGTCCCCCTGGGGATCCATGGACCCCAGTTTCCTGCTCTAAAATTTATATTTCATGGAAAGATATCCAAGATATATAAAGTGAAAAAAATTGAATACAGTATATACAGCGTGATTTCATTTTCTATTAAATGTTATATATAAATGAGCATTTGATGCCTGAAGGGAGTGGGATCAAGTGAAAGGATTACTTTTACCTTTTATTTTATAGACTTCATTTTGAAATATTTCATATAGCAAACACGTTACATTTGCAATCATAATTTTCTTGAAAAGCAAGCCTTCAAAAATAAAAATCAGAACCATGACTGAGTCGGACAGTGTGCTCACTGGGCAACTGATCTTGATTGAGAATTAATACATCCAGGAGGCTGTGGTGTGGGCCAGAATAGAAAGGGTGGAATACAAGTCACAGGGAAGGTCTATCTCAGGGCACTTTGGATGTAGGGTTGTGGATATAAAAGAGTTCAACTGGGCAGCCATGGAGAAATATGGAAATGTATTTCTGAAAACACTTGCCTAAAATAAAGAAAAAGCAAATTGACCATGTAAAATGATCTTCTCAAACCACTTCAGGTTACATAAGACCCCACACTGCAGAGGCTGGTGACATGAAGCATTTTGATCAAAGATCTCTGTCCTTAGAGGTTGGTGCCAGTAGTCGCCCACAATGAATCCTCACCAGAAAGGAGCAGAGCTGAAAGAGGAAGTGGGAGTGATAAACCCAGCTTCCTCAGTTCCATACCTGGGCACAGTCCACAGGGAAGGCTGACCTTCGGGAGGTATTGGATCATATATGCATGGATCCTAATAGGGAGGTATAGAAATTGGATATATCATGTTTCAAATCATGACCCTTCTTCCCATCTGACCTGGTGAGTAGAACATATAAAAAGTACTAATTAAAGCACATTGCATTTGGAAACCATTTCCTGCTCCAAGGGTAGGTTTCTGCAAAACTGTACAGCTTAGCACATCACATTGTATGTGAAAGGGGCTCAGCCATGCAAGGAAGAAAGAGACCAGGTTCTCCTCTGAATTAAACCCTGGCCTGTCTTTGCTGCTTCCCTCCCATCATGAACCCACAAGCTGTGGCGAGCAGGCCTAGGCAGCTTCTGCTCCATGGCCCCAGGCCTTGGGAAACGGAGGCTAAATACATTCACTGGATCACTCTGTCTGCTGTGCACTTGGCCGGTCCTCTTGAGCTTGAACTGGATGGGGCCTTAACGAATGGCTCTTCCTCTGGAGTCAGGGGAATGAAATGATTCAATTATCTATTATTAACATGATTTTACTTACACAGGCAGAGCTGCTGTAAGGCAGGGACTGGCCCATTTATGGGTAAAGATGACACTTCTGTCCCATCCTCAGAGAGTAAAAGCATTTCTGGGGTTGAGATCATTCTCACCTCTCTTGACTTCCGTTCCCTGTCCCTCTTTGAGACCAAGGCGATGAGAGAGTATGGGAAGCCCTTGACATCAGCGGGCCATGTGACTTCATTATTAGCAGCTGTAACTACTGCTGTCTTCCATTGATGGAGTGCTTCCCAGCCCACATGGCACAGCCACATGAACCAGTTATCAAATTTGATCATCACAATACATCAGTGAGCCCCAGATCAGTGTTCCCACTTGACAGATTAGGAAACTGAGGCCTTTTACAAAACTGTACAGCTTAGCACATCAAATTTTTCCTGGTCTGCTCATCTCATTAGTAGAAGGGAAGGTCCTTGAAACCAGGTCTTCTGACCCCAAGTCTAGCTGTGACTAGGCAAGTGGCCACAAATAGAGCATAATCCAGCTCTGAACCAGAAAGCATCTGAGGGCATGAGCTGTGTTGGTCCTGGACTTAGCAAAGGAAGCAATCCTTTGCCCCAGAACAGAAATAACGATAGCTAGCTTGCATGTTCATAGTTCTTACTCTGTGTCAGGCAATGCTCAAACCACAAATATTATCTCGCCTGATCCTCACAACTACCCTACGTGGAAGGTACCATTATCATTTTATTAATGAAGAAACTGAAGCTCAGATGACTTGCCCACAGGCAGAGACAAATGTTGTGGTGCCAGGATTTCATCCAGGCTGTGGGAATGCGGAGGTCCCAACTCAACCACCACATTTCCTCCTACTCGTACCTCCTTCCCCCAGTGGCCTTGTTCATCAGACCGCTGATCGGGCAACCCACCCCAGGCTCTGCCACCCTCAGGACCTTTGCTTGGTAGCAGGTTAGTTGATTGAACCAGCTGAATACTTCCCACCTCGTCTGTTAACACCCCTTCAGCGATAGCGCATTAGGGGCCTAAGAGCCCTTAAACCAGCACCACAAAATCCCCTCTTTCTGCAAAATTGCTCTTTCAGATGGTGGTCAAACTCCATGAGGACACAAAGACAGATTCCTCAAACAGAGGCTCACTCGGCAGCGTAATTAATAAATGTCCTGAAAAGGGTCAGGGGAAAAGATTTGCTGTCATTTCACTGGGCATCTGGGGAGTGAAACACAAGCAATTCAAATACATTTTTTATTTCCACTATTGCCTTTGTCAAGAACCACCGTAGTCCATAGGTCAGATGGATTAGGGGTGTGTGTGTGTGTGTGTGTGTGTGTGTGTGTGTGTGTTTAATGGCTCCATGTTTAAGTAAAATAAGGCTCCCCCTTCCACCTCCACCAAATAAAAAGAAAAACCACATACAAAGAAAGAAAAAAGACAAAAATCTAAGCCTCTGTTATTGACAGATGCCACAGAAGAAAACTTTCTTTTTATCCAATAAATGCTGGTTGTCGTGTTACAGCAATTTTTCCCCCTAGAGGAGCTGAGCACAAAGTTAATAAGACCTGGTAGAGAGAAATAAGCTTGCGATGGATTGCCCCCACAAAATGTGCTGATAATGAAGGGCGGGATTTAAGATTTTGGAGAAGGTTTGTGCCAAAAAGAGACAGCAAGCCCCGGTGCCTGTGACCCGGTGTCTCGGCAATTCAGGTCCCAAGTTCAGCTTCGGGTTTTGGTGTTCTCCTCGGGACTCCTATTATTAGTGGTGTCTCTGCAGATACAACTTGAACTAATTCCCCGGATAATGACCCAGGCCTCCCATGATTTACTAACCTCACCGCTCTGCAGCCGCCCCAGCCAGGCTGGTTAATCCCTTAATGGTCCCTGCAGTGTGTCCAGGGCTGCTCCGAAAATTCCACAGGCCTCCCTGGAACACTGAGGGGTATTGAATGCCCTCTTCCCTCCCTCCCCATCTCCTGGCCCCCCCACCCCTTATCTTATCAGGTAGCTAATTCCCACAAATTATTGTGTGATTCAGGCAGAAAAATAAAATTGCTCTCAAATCATAAATTTGTCACTTTCTGGACAGCTGCTAAGTCAAGAAAATCTTGACCAAGTGGGGCTTAGTCGCTGTTCTGAACAATTAAGACCCATATGTGCATTTGGCTCTCCCACTCAAAACAAGGTTTATTGATGGGATGGAAGAGAACAGTATCTATAGAGATTTAGCATACTATCCACTCTTAAGTGGAGTGTAATTGTTCATTGGAGGTAATGTGACCCCCAACACCATGTCTTAGGCAAAAAGTCTCTGTGGCCCACAGCACGTATCACTGTGGCCATCCTCAGGCTCAGAATTTGCCTTAAGATGGGGAACACCCAGCTTCCTAAATCTAGTCCTATTCAATGCTGAGAGTAAATGCCAGGGCTGCAGGGGGCATAGGGCACATAAGGTCCCAAGAGAACTGAGCCCCAAAGAGAACCTTATATATCCAAACCTGCCTAGTTCTCACCACCTACCCCACTGCCAGCCTGTCCAAGCCACCTCAACTTGGATCACTGCAAGAGCCTCCTCACTGGTCTTTGTCCTTGCCCCATGTCATGTCTATTCCCCACATAGCAGCCTGAAGGGTCCTTCTAATTTTTACTATTGAGTTAAAAAATTACCTAACGTAAAATTAAACATTTTAAATTATACGATTCAGTGCCTTGTAGTATTTTCCCCACATTGTGCCACCGTCTCCTCTATCTAGTCCCCAAACATTTTCATCCTCCCAAAAGGAAACCTGTACCCAATAAGCTGCCACTGCCCAATCATTCTTCCCTTCTCCCACCACTGGCAACTACTAATCTGCTTTGTGTCTGTATGGATTGGCCCGTGCTGGATATTTCGTGTCAATGGAATCATACACTATGGGATCTTTTTTGTCTGGCTTCTTTACCTTAGCACCTTTTCATGTCTCACGCATGTTATATGACATGCATCAGAACGTCGCTGTTTTCTTATAGCTGAATAATGGTCCATTGTGCGGTTGCCCCACATTTTGTTTATCCAGTCATCAGTTGATGGACATTTTGTTGTTTCCACCTTTTGACTATTGTGAACAGTGCCGCTATGAGCATTCTTGTGCAAGTTTTTGTTTGAATACCTGACAATAGGAGAAATGTGGGGTTGTATGAGCAGTCACAGGGATAGCAGATTTAAGGATCAGGAAATACTTCTCTGTTCAGGCTGAAGCCTGAAGGATAACTATTGGTAAGAGTTAGGGGTTTGGGAGAAATGGGAAGAGAAGACTACAGAGAGAGGAATCCAGACAAAGTTTAGAACAACAGCTCAAGGATAATTCCGAATAAGTGGATCTTTGGAGCCGTGAGATGTTGAACAAGACTGCAAGGTGAGGATCAGGTGTTCCAAGGTCTCTGAATGCCTGGGGCATTTAGGCTTTCTCCTAAGAGGATTGGGTGGGGAGGTGCTATGACTTGCATTTTAGAAAAGTCCCTCTTGGCTGCTGTGCTGATAGAGGTTGGAGGGGGCAAGGCTTGTGACAGAGAGAACAGTTATGAGGTTGTTAATAATCCAGCAACAGATGATGAGGGTGGGGACCTAAAGACAAGTGGAGGCAGTGGAGGGAAATTTAGATTTAAGACGGTCAGGCTCAGTGATTGGTTGGATGTTGAGTAGGGGCAGAAGGGAGAAGGAGGAGTCCAGGATGACCTCCCAGGTTTCTGCTGGAGCCACTGAGGAAGAGAAGGAAGTTGGGGAAGAGGACAGGTTCTGTTTTGATCATATTGACTTGATGGTACCTGTGGGAGGAAGATGCCTAGGAAGCAGCTGGCTACAGCTATGTCACTGGGTTCTTGTGAAGATTAAACAAAATAATTCATGAAAAGCACTCAGGCCAGTGGCTGGCACATAGTAAGTGCTTAAGGTGTTATTGTTATTATTTATTAGTTTTATATTCAAGCCTGTTCTGTGCTTCAATAAACCAGGCCCTGAGAGCCGGGGGGTAGGTAGGACAAAAAGAAGGCAAATAAAGAGGGGAGATTCAGGAAAAAAGGTGATTCTGTAGCTACATACATGTCCACACTCTCACTCCAAGATCCATGGGTTAACAGGGAAGATACACAGTTTGCCTGCTGAAATGAGGTCAATAAACATATTAACCAAATACAGAAGAAACAAAACTACCCTGGGTGAACTGGCTTCTGCAGTTCTAGCGAGGGTCAGAGTTCCCCAATGTCCCCTGGAGGAGTCAGGGGGCAAATCAGGGCTGACTGCTAAGATTAACTCCAGGCTGGTTTGTTTCTAACAGGAAGCTCCGTGGGCGTGAAGGATGGGGGCAGGCCTTTCTCAAAAATATCAACAACAGTAACATCAGCAATGGGTTGATCCTTCTCTTCACTCTGATTTCAGCCTAGTATTGCCACCAAAAGAGATTTCTCTGTGTACACGCCTGGGCACACAGGCACGGGGGAAATTTCTCTTAGTGGTTTAATCTTAGTACTGGCCCCTCAGAGAGAGGAATTCATTTTCCTGGGCAAAGTACTGTTTGGTACAAGGGAAAGTTTTATGATGGATGAGGCCCCAGGGGCAATTTATTTCCTTTAAATATTATCATTATGAACGTAGCAACTTCGTAAGAGAAAAATGGAATTCAAGGAACATTAACCTCTAACTATTTACAGCATTTGAATTCCTGTCTGGTCCTTATTGTCAGGATAACTTCGGACGTTGTGACTACAAGGTCAGACAATGCAATGAGAAATATCCAGAATCCGGATGGGTGTTGTTTTAATATCTGTTGGACTCCAAGACTGGAAAAATATTAAAAAGAATTCTCTGGAGTTTAAAGGTCTTTAAAATTAGACCAGAGACATTTAAATATCTTAAGAATCAAAGAAATGCAAAATTCAGTCAAGTGAAGTAGCAGATGGGGAGGTGTGCAGACACTGGCGAGTAGAGAGAAGGGTTAGGAGCTGTGTGGCTGGAATGCAGGGGAGTCTGAAATATGGGACCATAAGTGGGTCCTCAGTCTTGTGCAGTTTTGAAGTCAGCATCCAGACTCAAACCTGCCAAAGGTAATCCCAAAAATGTTTAGGACAATGAAATTGTTCCCTCAGAGGTTAAAAGCTTCCTTACTTCTAAAACCCAGAAATTTTTTATATGTAAATATGAAAATGGACGGAGAATCAAACAAAGATATTATTTTTGTGTGTTAAGACATCTGTACGTATTTGATATTTTAAGGGTAGAGTTAAGAGAATTTGGTCTATTAGAATTGACAGGCCAGTTTTGCAATTGTATTTTATAATGGAGTGATTGATGTATATGTATTGTCAATTTTTTTCCTTGTAGCTATTCTACCAAATGTGAAGTAATATCTTATCATTATTTTAATTTGCAAGTGTGTGTGTGTGAGTGTGTGTGTGAAGAAATTCTTCCTAAAAATTTTTAGAAATTTGATCAGGAAAATGATTTTCAGTTAAGGTACTTGTATTTATTAAGATTTTCCCCCCTATCAAATAGGAAACTATTAATAGTTTCTACAAATTATAGCTTCCATTCCCAGAATAAACCTTACATTGCCATAGTGGACAATTCTCTTAATATGTGTTGTTTTATTCTAGTTGACACAATTTGATATTCAGTGTTTGCATCTTTTCCCATGTGAGATTAGTTTAAATGATTTGGTGATGAGGAAGCAGGGTAAAGGTAGTGCTGTGTCCTTGTTAGATTTAAGGATCAAAAACAAATTCAATTCATACCTCCAAATATTTTGGAATAATTTATGCAATAAAGGGATTATTTATGGTACAAAAGAAAGAGCATTGACTTGAGAGGAAAACAGACTGCTCCAAATACCAGTCAACCACTCACTAGCCTAAGACCCAGCCAGTGACTCCCCATCTCTAAACTTCAGCATCTCCCACAGCACCAAGCAATAGATGAATAGATGACAGACGCCTGCCTGGTCATTTCTGATGGCAAGACCAATGATTTGGGATAAAATTTGCCTTGAAAGTGACAGTGGGTATACATTCAGTACAATATCCCCTGGCACATAGACTTTCTGGATATTCATCTTTATGCACGGTATTAAGTCTCCTACAACCAGGTGTCTTATAACAACAGAAATTTATTGTCTCCCAGTTCTGGAGGCCAGAAGTCTGAGAAGTCCTCCCTGGGGGCTCTGAGGGAGAATCTGTCCATGCCCTCCCTAGCTTCTGGCGATTGCCAGAAACCCTTGGTGACCCTTGGTTTGTGACACTCCGGTCTCTGCCTCTGTCTTCACATGGCACTCTCTCCTGTGTCTCTGTCTCTTCTCCTCTTCTTATAAGGACAGCAAGTCATATTGGATTCAGAACACACCCTGCTCAAGTATGACCTCATCTTAACTAACCACGTTTTTAATGACCCTACTCCCAAATAAAATCATATTCTTAGGTCCTGGGAAGGACATGACTTTTGGGGAGAGACTATCCAAGCCAGTACACACACCTATATTATTAGCTCATCTTTGGAAACTCAACGTAGGCTTATAAAACATACATTTCATTCATTGCCTGTCCTTTGCAGATAGTGTGAAGCATTCAGAACACCTGGATTCCAGTCATTGTCCTGCCTAGAGCTGTGTGACAATGAGCAATCTATCCACCTCATCTGAAAAATAAAGTCCGGGCAGGTGGCCTCTCAGGTCCCTTTTAATGTATCTAGTCACAGGATTTGGGGACCCATTTCTCTTTCATGAAAGAAATGTGGGAATGAACCACCAGGGAACAATGCCAGAGGTTGGGGAGTACCTCAGCATCACTGTAAATCTTAGTGGGACAGGTCATTACAGTCATATTCCAGAGCAGTCCAGGATGCAGTTACCCATAAAGCCTCCCTAAAGCTGTCACCTCCTAATTATCACCATGCAAAGACTCTGGCCTGTGGGGCTGTTTTCATCTGTGGCTTTTGCGGGGTATTCAGGCTGTTCTTCTGAGCCAGTTTCTTGTTAAACAATGGAGTTTATTACCACATAAGTTAAAGACCTCAGTACACTTATTGGAAAATGTAAATTAATACTCCCTAGCAGCATCAGAAGAAACGACTCCATCTACTGAAAGTTCCCAGACATTGTGCTAAGAATCCTCCATGGCTTCTTTCACTTAATCCCTCAAACCTCTCTTCAACTCATGTGCCAGTTAATTTATTGCCAATCACCTCCAAATTCATCCTTCAGTACCTGCTTTGCAATGATTGACTGGGCTGGAGCATTTCTCCTTGACATTGAGCATTAAGCTTTGTCAGTAGAGGGCGATGGAGAGACATTACAGGAGGAAGAAGTTTTTCTGGTTCTGCGGCTGTTTTGCTTTTGCTTGCTCCTGCTGCTCCACACTTCCACCTGTGCATGTGTGGGGACATCCAGTGGTTTCTACCCCACTCAGAGTTCCCAGTCCTTCAGCAATCCTGCAGCCCTGCCAGGAGCCCAGTGACGACCTCACTGTGGCCTCCCTGATGCAGGCACTCCAGCCTCCCCATTTGGCTCCCTCACTTCCCTGTGCACCTGTCCACCAGCCCTGGCTTACCTGTACCCTGGAGGGTAGTTTTCCAGCGCTCCAAACATCAATCCCACGAATACTAAGCCAAGTGTCACCCTGCCAGGGAGTGGACTCCCAACACCCTACCTTTCTTTGCCCACCCACTTTGGCTCACCTGTACCTGAGAGGATTACTTCCTCCAACCTGGCCACTATGGACCAGCTCTGAGACAAACAACCCAGCAAACTTCTCTGCCACCCAGTGAGCTGCAATCACACCTTCTCCAACCAAGTCTGAATCCCAGCCTCTGGGAAGGCCTTCCCATCCCAAGTCTGTCCTTCCTTGGGTACTTTCCCTCAGCCCTTAGGTACCCGTTAGAATTCTCTTCACACCATTATAGTTATTCATCTATCAGAGTTTAGTACTTTACATTAAACCACCCTGTTCAGGTCACTATGGGGTTTCTGTCTCCTGATTGGACCCAGACTAACACAGGCAAGTCCTATTATTATTTCCTTTTTAGACATGAAGGGATGAGATTTAGAGGGGCTAAATGATGTATGTGAGCTCATATTTAACATTATGAGGAGTGTGGCAGAGCTGGACACAAACCCAGGCCTTTGATTTTCACTGCTTTGCTACACTAATTAAAAGTTAAAATAAAGATACCACATCAGACAGAGTAGTGGTATCCCCTCACCCCTCCTTTCCCATGCTTATATGTCGTGGGTGGTTCAGATTAAAACAAGGGCAAAAAAATGCAAAACTGAGGCCAGCTCCTAGAGGAAGATTTTTCAACAGTCAAGAATGCCAATAGTCATCTTGAGCTAATGGCCAAGATAAACATGCGAAAAAAGAAAAATGGAGGAAATCTACTTAAAAATCATTTTTACACACTTTACATATGGTCAATATTCTGCTCCAAATACATTTATTTGGAGGCTGCTATTTTATTTTTGCCAATTTCCCCAGCGTTGTCTTATCTGCTAAAATGTCTCATTATGCCGAAGAGAGATGAAATCCCAATTTGGGGTCTCGCCTGGATTTGTATTGGCCCAAAGCAGCCAGATTCCTGGATGATGTATGTCCCATCAGCTCTCAGGGACCCTGGTCCCCACTGGGGTTGTGTTCAGAGGCAACATGGAACAGCTTCCATATTCCTGGAAACCAAGCCCCAGCCTCCTCTTACAGTTTCTCCCTTGGGGACACAGCAATGTGAGTTCTAATTAGTCTCAACATAACAAACTCCGATATTAATGATCTTCCTTGAGGGCGGTTCTGATCTTGCAGCTTTAGTGGGAGAGAAAAATAAGTCCAATACAAAGAGTAACCATGTCCCGCTGGTTAGATCTGGTGAACTCGGGATGCTGAGTTAGGATACCTGGACTGAGTCCCAGCTCTGCCACTGATCTCGGGGCCCTTTGTCTGTACCCAGAGGACTGGATTCTACGCTCCCTTCCCACTCTGTGGTCCTGTGACTCTCGGAGTCCATTCAACTGTGTTTAGTCATAGCAAGTTCAATCACACCTCCCATCACTGAATGCTTAAGACATGCCAGGCAAATTGCTAAGCACTTTTAATGCATGATCTCACATGATTCTCACTATAAACCTGTGAGGCGAGCACTATTAGTATCCATATTTTATAGGTTCAGAAAGATTAGAGCATAGTGATGATAAAGCCACAGCTCTGAGTTCTCTCCCCAGACAGGTCACTGACGTTCCCCTAACCTGACAAATATGCAAATAGGGTCCAGCAGAAGAAATGTAGGTAGGTCCATCATTGATATTTTTTAAGTTAGCATCAGCCTCCATTCACTATATGAGGATAAGGCAGGCCAGGGCTTGGAGTAGTCAGGGAGGTGGTTAGAGCCCACGGGGAGGGAAAAGGACATTTCATAGCAAAGCCAGGCACTTTATATGCATGGTCTTTTTAAATCCTTACTGCAACCCTCTGAGCTGAGCTTGCTGGTCCCATGATACAGATGAAGAAAATGAGGTTCAGAGAGGTTAAGCCACTTGTATTATACTTATCACCATTGGTCAGCAGCAAAGCCGTAATCTGAATGGCTTTGTTTGCTTCTGCTGCATTGCATTGGGACAATTTTTTTTGTGGCCAGAGCAACCATACACACATTCATTAAAGCCAAGGGTGTGTCACCTGAAAATGAAATAACTGGTCAATTCAGCGGAAAAAAAGAAAAATATTCATTAGAACTGTCTGTCACAGGATGTTCACAGGACAGCTCTTTAAAGAGTTCTGCCCTGGAGAGAATCCAAGATGGCGGCGTAGGTAAACACCTAAACTGCTGCCTCCCACAACAATTTAAACTGCAACTAAAAGACAAAACGTCTATCACCCAGAACCACGGGAAAGCTGGCTGAGTGGAAGTTCTACAACTAGAAGGAAAGAGAAAAGAGCTTTGAGACGTGCACGAGCGCTGAAAAGCTGAGGTATGGAGGCGCGTGATCCAGGCTGGCTGCGGGGGACTGGGTGCATTGCTTTTTTCAACCCGAAGGGAGACAAGCCCCTGATTACTCTGAAATACAGTCTCTGGGGAGACGCGGGGGACCCAAACTCCTACGGGGAGAAGCTGGACTGTCTGCCAGCGAGGGTGGCTTGCTTGCAGAGCTGCGCGCAGGAATAATTGTTTACTGAACTGGGGCATGGGACTCGCGGATGCCTTTGGGGACACAGAGCTGGCTAACTAGCAGCCATTGCTGTTTGCCACACCCTAACCTAGTGACACCCTGAGGCCCCGCCCTACACAACCTACAAACCCACCCAAGCTCCAAGCAACCGAGTTAGCATAAGAAAAGCCTGCCTTATCGCAGCTTAACCTAGCAAAACTGCAGCCCGGGTCAGACAGTTCCAAAACCTCCAAACCCCAAGCAAAGAGGAGAAAACTGCAGCTCTCACTGTAGCTCCTGCTGAGTGGCCTCAGACAGTAGCTGACCTGCACCCCATTGGAGATCCAGAAGCCAGTGTACCTAGTGGTCAGTGTGAGACACCAGATTTCAATTCCTCACATCCATAAGTGACACATTCAAGAGGCAAACTCAGTGAGCACCGAAGCCCCACTGAAACAAGTCCTGCGTGTCTTCAGCACAGCAATTCTTCCATTATAGACACAGGGAGTGCTCACAGCTAATTGGCCTGGAGGTCAATTCCTCCCAGCGTACCAACAGCAATTCAGGCTTAACTACACCAAGACTTTGCACTCAGCCCACAAAGGGGTGTACCAAGAGCATCCACATCAGGTGATTGGGGAGGCTGAGCTACTGCCCCCTATAGGTCACCTACCACACAAAGCCACTCCATCAACACAGGGAAGCAGCCAAAATGCAGAAACAAAGAAACATGTCACGAATGAAAGAAACGGAGGAAAGCAAACTACTGGATGACATAGAGTTCAGAACCACATGTATAAGGTTACTCAAGAATCTTCTAAAAACCGCTGAGAAACTTGATGACACTTCTGAGGAGCTTAGTAAGACCTTCAAGGACCTTAATGAGAATGCCAAAAAAATGGAAAAGGATCAGTCAGAAATGAAACATACACTGTCTGAAATAAAAAATATACAGAAACTCAACTGTAGATCAACGTACCTCAAGAATCAAACCAAAGATCTGAAATACGTGGAAACAAAAAACATCCAACCAGAAAAACAAAAAGAAAAAAGAATCCAAAAATATGAAGATAGTGTAAGGAGCCTCTGGGACAACTTCAAGCGAACCAACATCCGAATTTTTGGGGTGCCAGAAGAAGGGAGAGAGCAAATTATTGAAAACCTATTAGAAGAAATAATGACAGAAAACTTTCCCTACCTGGTGAAAGAAATAGACTTACAAGTTCAGGAAGCACACAGAACCCCATACAAGAGGAACCCAAAGAGGACCACACCAAGACACATCATAATTAAAATGCCAAGGGCAAAAGACAAAGAGAGAATATTAAAAGCAGCAAGACAAAAACAGTTAATTACCTACAAGGGAGTACCCATACGACTGTCAGCTGATTTCTCAACAGAAACAATGCAGGCCAGAAGGGAGTGGCAAGAAATATTCAAAGTGATGAACAGCAAGAACCTACAACCAAGATTACTCTACCCAGCAAAGCTATCATTCAGAGTTGAAGGTCAGATAAAGAGCTTCACAGACAAGAAAAAGCTAAAGGAGTTCATTGCCACCAAACCAGGATTACATGAAATGCTGAAGGGTATTCTTTAAGAAGAGGAAGAAGAAGAAAAAAGTAAAGATAAAAATTATGAACAACAAAATGACATCAAATACATACCTACCAACAAGTGAATCTAAAAATCAAGTGAATAAAAAATCTGAAGAACAGAATGGACTGGTGAATATAATAGAATCAGGGACATAGAAAGGGAGTGGACTGACGATTCTCAGGGGAAGCAAGTGTGAGGGGTGCGGGAAGAGATTGGACAAAAATCTTACTCCTATGGATGAAGACAGTGGCGGGGGGTAAGGGCATGGGGTGGGGTGGGGAATCAGGTGGAGGGGAGCTATGGGGGGGGGAAAGTGGAACACCTGTAATAATCTGAACAATAAAGATTTATAAGAAAAAAAATATTCATTAGAAAAGTCAGTCCTTTCTTGACGTTGACTGAACTGAGACCTCCTGGGTCTGAGGCCCAGTCCCTGCCCTGCAGGTTTCTTCCCAGGCGGTGCTGTCACACTCATGAGGGAAGAATCAAGGGCAATGGACTAACCTCAGTGCCGACTGACTTGTACGGGCTCCCAAGAGGCTTTAAAACAAGCATGTGGGAGATGGGCCAAGAATATGGTGTGATAATGCTTTAAGTCATGCCTAACACATAATATATTAGAGGCCCAGTGCAGGAAATTTGTGCACAGGTAGGGCCCCTACTGGCTGCTGGCTGCCAGCGAGGGGCTCCGTTCCCCTGGATGCTTGCCCCATCACCGAAGCCTGCCATGTTCCACGCTGCCCCCTGGGTCAATGCACATGTAACTCCTGGTCAGTCGAACTCCCACCAGTAGGGACCATTTGCATATTAGCCTTTTATTATATAGGATATATATATATATATATATATATATATATATATATATATATATATATATATATATATGGTGTGTGATGCAGGGAGAAGGCCTGCACAAACCAAGCCATCTTCAGAACAGAAGAAAATCTTTTTCTATTTCTCTTTGGACCCCATCTCTGAAGACCAGATGCTTAAGTAGAACCACATAACTGGGTCTTCCTGGCAGAGAGAATAACTGACTCTGAGCACAAGGAGACATGTTGCTCTCTCGGGATGTAACTGTGTATCGCCACCCGGCGTATCCCCCAATGGTGTGCTGATCAACTGGCCTATGGAAAATAAGCTAACAAGCAGTTCTGCTCTGTAGCACTTGCCAATTTCCATGTATATACACTCTCAACTCAAGATACTAATGCTTTAACCACTAGCTTGCAAAATTCCTAAATAGTTAACAATCGGCTCACAAGCCCGCTCTATACACCACTGGATAGCCAGCTCAGAGGGTACCTCATCCTGAGAAAGCAGGAGTCTTTCTGGACAATGGCCCAGTGTCCTCCTTCCCCACTGTGGCTCCAGGCATTCCAAGATATTCCCTGTCCTTTTCATTCTTGTCATTCCTTCAGACTAGAATGTTCTTCCCTTCCTCTTCCTTCTGAGATGTTCCTATACATCCTTCAAGACCAGGCTAAAAATACTCTGACTGTTAAACCTTCTTCAGCCTCTTTAGGCAAAGCTCACGCTTGGTCCTTTGCCCCTGCCTGTATTATCTGTTTAAGTTTCTGCTTTTCCTACTAAACTGGGAAGCCCTTGGGGAGGGGCCACACTTGCTAAATGAATGAAGTTACAAGCTTATCTTTGATTTCAAGTTAGGCAGTGAATGACATCACTCCTTAACCTAGTTTAAATGTTCATGTCTCCAAGTATCATGCTAAATGAACTAAATCAGACAAAGTTATCACATGAGTTCACTCACATATAGAATCTAACTAACAAAATAAACTATTGAACAGAGTGGATCCGAGACATGAAAGCATGGAACAGAGTGCAGAATCCAGGAGGTAATCAACCAAAGACCTTGTATGCATATATGTATAACCCATGGACACAGACAGTGGGAGTGGGGTGGTGAGAACCTAAGGTGGGGGGGAGGGGTGAATGTCTCCCCCGCCTCATTGAGGAAGTCAATGGGGGAGGGGGGGAGACATATATAATACTTTCAACAATAAAGATTTTTAAAATAAATAAATAAAATGTTCATGTCTCCAGAATGTCCATAAAAGCAGTTCTAATGGTAGTAGCTAGGAAACAGTGGCTAGTAAGGACTGTCTCATGCCATTGTGGGAAGGAACTGACCACTGACAGAAACAGAGCCCCTTGTGTCAATCTCAGCTCTGAGGGGATGTTCTGGGAGGACCCAGACCACTATAGTTGGCCTTAAACTTTTGGGCGATCACGAAAAGGGGTTGGGTGGGTTTTTTAAGACTCAAACTTGATCCTTCTCTTAAGTTCCCCAAACCTATGAGCCTTCCACGGGGATAGACTGCAGGTAGGAAGAGTGTTCACCAGGATGTCCCCTCAGGACCTGCCAGGAGAACCCAATCATCAGGGGGAAGGGCTAGACTGACTCTCTCCAACTGGGAATTTCTAACCTGTAAGAGGGGAAGAGAGGGAGTGAGTGAAACGGGGGAGAGTGAGAGAGGAAGGATGGAGAACAAGAATGACTGGAGAGAGTAGTAATGTTCTCTATATAAACAGGTGGTATAAGCTAACAATAACAATGACAAAATTAAGAAAAGGAAAAAAAAAGAAAACACTGCTCTAAAGACAGACCAGCTAGCACAGAGCTCAATCAGCAATAAGTCAGGCTGATAAAAAGCAACAGAACATCAGCCACATAAACACCCCGGCCACTTCAATGCTTCCTTCCGTGTATATTATGATGATCCTGATTGGTTGACAGGGCACCATCCCCATGACCCCAGGCACCAGGAGGGGTGCCTGACTCACTGGGCGGGGGGGGGTTGGGGGGTTGGGGGGGCGGGGGGGCAATTGGGGGAGGTTGTGCAGGGTTGACGCTGACGAGGAGCTTTTTCAGAAAGACAAGTTATCCTTGACTGGATGCAGATGGCCCAGTGAAAAATGAAATCTGCCAGCAGAGGCTGCCTTTATCAGCTGGAGAAGTTCAGCAGGGACGAGACTTCCCCATCCCTGGCTGCCTGAATGAGCCTCCGGTTTCAGCACCGTATCACAGACTGTCCTAATGAATTCTTCTGACTGGCTGGAGCCTCCACATATCTGCTTCTCGGAGAGCATCCTGGCAGTCTGGGGCATGGTACCAAACTCGCCTGGTGTTTGTGCTCCGCCCACGGAGTCAGCTAGGAATGCTTGCTTACAGCAGGAAGGGCTGCCAGACTTACCCTGCCTGAACAGGGGCCATGTGACATCACCCTGGGCCCCCTCACTGACTTCCAGTTGGGGGTTGGGGGTCAGGATGGCCAAGATGCCACCTAGGGCATGCCAAGCCACACATCCAGGGGGTGTCCGCAATGTCAAGGACAACATGACAAGGGCAGGCACTGCTGCTTATTAACGTGAAATTGTGGGCCAAGCACCACACCAAATGCTTTGACTCACTTAAGGCATAAGACTGTCCTGAAAACTCACCTTATAGATGAGCAAACTAAGGGTTAAGTCAACCTGTCCAGAGTCATGGGGCTGTTAAGTGGCAGATCCCGGGAATGACACCAAGTTTCATGGTTCCACAGATCCTGTAATCCTAAAAGGACAAGTGTGGAGGAACAGAGGCAAAATGACATTAAATAGCTGGAGATTTGGCAGTAGATGGTCAGATAGAAGTGTAAACTTTCCAGTTTCATCCAGGTTTAGTAGCACCAGGGAGATGACCATAATTGGGGAAATGAATTTACCACTGTGGTTTTAAAAAAACACAGACACATACTATTCTCAGAACCCAGTACCAGAGTTTTTAATCTCCACTGTTCTTGGTTACTTGAGTCACCAATCTACTAGTGTGGAGCACCTAACCAAGAAATGAAGCCAGCAACTTAGGAGGCAAGGTGTCTCCAAGGCCCAGATTTGGCCTGCAAACCGGGATCCACAGACCTCTTGATACTGTCCCACCTGCCAACCAACTCTGGGTGAACAAGAGGTGCCTATGGCAAGCCCTCTGAGTGCTTTCTGAGAAACTGCTTGTTTCAGCCAACCCACGCTCTACATTTATCTTAGCCCCATTCCCCGGACCATCCTTCAATCCTCCCCTGCTCCCATCCAGGAAGTTGAAACCAGCAGGAGACATTTTGATGGGTTCAGAGAGGACCTTTATGGGAAGGATGCCACAGCACACCTGGAGCGCTGGCCTGACATCAGGTGGGTCCCAGCCAGCGCCACCTGACAGCAGCCTCCTCTCTGAGGAGGTGGGGAAGTGCCCCGTATGCCCAGTCCCTTCAACCTCCTGATTTGGCAGGTCAGATGAAGAAGATAGACAATTGTGTGACAAGAGAAGTTTGGCACCTACTGACTCCGGCTCCTGCTGGCTTCAGCTGGTGCAGCCCAGTTCTCCTATAAGGCAGGAACGTGGTTTGCTGATGGAGGTGGTCAGGGCCAGTGGAAGCCAGGCCCCAGGGACAGTCCTTTTTGAATGGCTCTGAATTAGGGACCCTGGCTGCCTTTGGCTGGGTGTGGGGGCTAAGCACCTGTGGCACCCCCTTTGTGTGAAGACAACCCTGAGCCCCCTGGACACGAACAGTGTCTTGATCTGAGCAGAAACTCTTAAGGCTCAGAAGGTGTTTTATGACTCTCAGGTATGAATGGCGAAGCCTATTCTCTTAGCCTCTGTATCACACTGCTGAGATGTTCCTGCCTCTGGGAGGACACGTCTACCCCACAGCCTCTTTCCACAATCCTCATCCTTTGCTCTAGGCCTTCCTAGGCTGCTCCTGTCAGAGGTAAACAGGGGGCCAGCAGTTGGGCCAGCAGACAGAACCACATGTGTCTTGCCACTAGTTTGGATATTTCTAGAACTTACGGGTGGGAGGGTCTTTCAAAATTCACTTCTCCTCAGCTGCTTCTCCTGAGACCTAGGAATCCCTGTCTAAAGATCATGGCAAGTTGCCTCCACGTGGCAGTATCAGGAATCTTCCTCAACACATGCTTTGTCTTGCCCACCTGGTGAATTCAAAGGCATCTTTATCGGGAGGAGTCTACCAGTGGAGGTAAACTCTGCCCCACTCAACCTGGTGCTGGGCGAAGGCAGATGCTGACCAGGCAGCCCTCTGACTTCCTTCCCCAGGGAGACCCCCCATAAGACCTCACCAGGGAGCGCCATGCCCTCCACCCCTGTAGAGAGGGGCTTGCTTGGGTGGGGCCTGGAAGGAAGGCTGTGCTTGCAATGAGTGATAAGGGCCGCCTTTGCCTACATGGGTCGTCATACTTTGAGACTTCAGAAAAATTGTGCCAGGAGATGTCTGTGATAGGTTCCCTGTTTTTATTTGTATGGATGGTAAGGATCTAGAGGCATCTTGCAAAAAAGAAGGGATATAGCCACAAGATTCGCTCCAACCCTCACCATCACTGGAAACCAGCAGCTTCCTCCTCAGCCCCCTCTCTCTGACACAGAGCTCCTTGGGAAAGCAGGATGCTGCCTTTAAAAAATACTCATTGACCTTGAACTTTTAAATGTGTTTCTCAATTTTCCCCTTTTATCACTGTCCGGCTAACATTATGCTATGTCATTTCTTAAGTTCCGGTATTTAATATAAAATATTGAATGAAAACATATTTTACAAACAAGCTACACAACTGGATATGGGAGGAGGGAACATTTTGCCAACCATGTCTATCCTTTCTCTGGGCACTTGACAAACATTCCTGGCATCCAAACAAGCAAGTGGGCAAGAAGACATTCCCTCGGCATTCCTGCTCCTCTGGTTCACAGGGCCAACCTGCCCTGAGACTAGGGGCATAAATACCATACAATGAGGGCTTTGAGTCAGCACTGGGTTAGAATCTCAACTCTGTCATACATGAGCGGTATGAGCCTCTTCATCTGTAAAATGGGATTGTTCTCAATAAGAGAATTCATGTAAAATGGCATTGGCCTGCACATACAGGCCCAATAAATGCACATTATTTTCATTTTCATGCTAGCACTTGAGCATCTCCTATTCGGGACAGCCCTGGGTGTGTGTTCACAGTGCTGGTGTGGGTTCACATGGGGGTCAGGCCCTGTCAGACAGAAGGCCCCTCTTCCTGTCAGACCTCCCTGACATCCGCACTCCATTCCTCATCTGTCTCATGTTTCTTCCCAGAGTCGTCTCCCTCTTTCCACCCCTCCTTCCTCTTTCTCCTGGAGTCCAACTGCCTCCTCAGTGGCCCTCGGAATCCCTGCCGTGTCAGGCAATCCTTCCCGCTCAGTGTCAACATCACCAATGCTCCTGGGATGCTGTGAGGGGGAGAAGCCACTTGTTTCAACCAATGCATCCTCTACATTTATCTCAGCCCCATTCCCTGGACCATCCTTCAATCCTCCCCTGCTCCATAAAAACATCTCATTATCTGCTAAACTCACATTTGATAATGTGTTCTGCCTTAGCTGCTTATATCTGAGATCTTTCTGTCTGAGGCTTCCATTCATAGCTGGCTGATCTTCAGATTGTGCTGAAAGGCACTGACTTTGCAGAGTCTCCATCCTTGGGAGTGTGTCCATCCCCTCACCAGTCTCTGAATCCCGTTTTTCAGGAGGGCATGACTGGATGGCTGTCTGCTGGCTGGTCTGATGGGCTTCCAGCCCTCTCAGAGACCACCCTTCCTATGCTGTCTGGCTCTATGAGCCCTGTCCCCGGGTTGGACCCCTCAAAGTGCCAGCTGGAGCTTGGTCACCTTTCCCTCCCAAGGCCATTCTTAAAACTAACAGAATCAAGATTTTGCTTGAAAAATCTAGAAAATCCCAGAGCCCTCCACTGAAGCAACTGCTTTCTCCTCAGTGCAAGGAATCAGGCCAGATGCAGTCATTGTCATCCTGAGCATTTCAATGGATTTAGTAAGTCTTGCACAGAGTTCCAATCACTTGATAAATAGACTAGAAGCAAAGACCTGCCTGAAAAGAGCCAAGACCTTCATGTTTTCTTAGGGATTGGTTTCCCTTCCTGTGGTTCTTATACATTTACCTGTGAGAAATTCCTACAAGCCACTCTGCCTGCTGGGAGGCTTGAAGAAAAGTGCCCCTGATTAATAACCACTGTTCTATACATACCCACCTGTTAGCCCAAAATCAGAGGTGCAAACACCCAGCAGGGAGAACATGCCTCTATGAGTCATTGCCTTTGCCCTTTAGCACCCAAGAGAGCTAAGCAAGATGTGGGAATTCCTGCTGCCAGCTCACAGGGACTAGATAGTCCCCAAAGCCATAACATTTCAGTGTGTGGGTGTCAGGGAGGTAGAGGCCTATTGTTGAGATGTGGACCGAATGAGGCACCAAGACTAAATATGCAGGTGTGACCATGCTCCACACCTTATCGTACCTGGGGAGGTCTCCCCTGTTTGTGGCAAGTCACTGACAGAGGATGGGGCAGACTGTGTCTGAAAATAAACCTCATGGGTGGATTCGCCTGGGCTAACTCGTGCAGTTCTGACTGCATTCAGCATGAATGTCCTGACTCACAGCCCCATGGACCATCAAGGCAGGGCCCCAGGCTATCTACACTGACCATGCTGGAAAGGCTCAGTGCGGCTCAGGAATGTCAAGTACAAATGCCATCAGTCACCTTTCAGCATGTATTTATGAGCCCACCTTTCAGGTCCTTGCTACGTAAAGTATGGGCCACAGGCCAACAGGGTGGGAATCTCCTGGGAGCTGGTTAGAAATGCACAATCTCAGGCTCTGCCCCAGAATTTCTGAATCTGAGTCTGCACTTTAACCAATTCCTCAGGGAATGTCTATGACTATTAAGGTTGAGAAGCCCTGATGTTAGTAACTCTGGAAAGGGAAAAGGTCTGCTCCTTCCCTCTGGAAGCTCACACTCTGGTTGGGAAGATATGACTCATAGATATGAAACAATGGAGCAAGTCAAATCATCAAAGCACATTTCAGAAGGAAACTTGAGGGCAGAACACCAGGACTAAGTCCTGCCTCAGCCACTTACTATCACTGAACCTCAGCTGTCTCGACTGTAAAATGGGAATAATACTTGTCTGTCCAGCTTACAGATTGTCCCAGATGGGAAAACAATACAGCCATATGTGCAAACTAATGTTACATGCTAGTACTCTGAGGGCTACAGGAGTTCAGAGATGAGGGCTAGGGATAACTAGAATGGTCTGAAAAGATCCTTGGGGGACAGAAAAGGGGGACTGGAGGTAGCCTTTTAAAAATATTGAATCATACCCTGAAACTGGCATTATAGTAAAGATGGGAAAATGCGCATTTTGACAACTGCACCTAATATAGTCTCTAGCCCAGGCTACAAATAGAGCTTCAACTGACCAAATTTCATCCTGACAGTCTGCTAGCGATCGACAACATGGGTCTCAGAAACACACACTCAGTGCCACCAGGTGTTTTACTGAAGACAGGAAGCAGGTGGAAGCAGTCTCTGCGGGGAGGCTGGCAAGAGCCCTATGGCTGCAAACCTTACCTCTGGTTTGGGATATATAGAAATGGAGCTGCTTGTTATTTTGCAGAGCAGACCTGTGAAGATGCCTGGACACTGCAAGGCAATGCCTGGGGGAGTGGGAGGTAAAGAAAATCAGCAGGTGGATAATTAAGTTTCCTAGGTAATATTTCTTATGCCTTTGCTGTGTACTACATGTTTTCATACATCCCCCTGCCCCGCCCCCATTTAATCCTCACTCTGACCCTATGAAGCAGGGGACTTTTTTGTCCCTACATCACAGATGAGGAAACTGGGAATTTAGGATTAGAACCCAGGTTGGTCTGCTTTCCAAAGCCCATGACTTTAACTGAAAGCTAAACTGCTAGGGGAGTGTGAGAATTGCTGGTCTTCCTCGTGCTGTTGAAACAATGTGACTTTGCTTTTGTTGTGAAACCTGGCTCCCTTGGACTCGCTGACGTTTGCCATGCTTGTCCTGAGCTTCTCCAGAGAAATGCTGTCTTCTGGCAGGAAAAGATAAAAAGGGCTGATACAGATGAGTCACCGCACTCGCTATAATTAACAGTGATGCAAGAGCCAGATGCAAACTAAGAGGGGCCTCCGGACCTGCCTTTTAAGCGGCCAGAACTTTGAGCGCACTTCAATGCAGAAAACAGTCTCCGTGGCTCAGCGGCCGGCTGCTCAATATACATTTAAAAGGGAGAAATGAAACCCAGAATGCGTGCAAGCTCTGAGATAATGGAGCTGAGAAGGCGACACCAAATTAATCTCCTTATTTACAACTGAAAAACCATACACCAGAACCGGAAAGAGAGTTTATAGTTTATAGATAATGTAGATCTTGGCTTTCACACTTGGCCGCCCTGGAAATTCTAAGCGGTTTTCAACCTGCTGAGCTGATTTACGGCAACTATAGCGGTAAATTCACTTGTACTAGATGTTCAGCCTTATACCCTCCTGCTGGTAGTGTGTAATTGTGAACTTTTCAGAAAAGGCTCATAATCGTTAATACCTCTCTATTCTCTTTTGCTGACCTGGAAAAAGAAGCGATGCAATGATAGCCTGATTAAAATGACCCCTAAAACACAATCCCCACCATGCTGTCCACAAGCCCATTCAGCCAGCTCCCACGCAGTCCCTTTAAGATTCAGCCTGAGGGATAACTGCCTCCTGAGTTTCCACAGGAGGAAATACATGGTGGTCAGGACCTGGAACAGGCTCACCTAGTGGTCATCAATGTCGGCAGTATCTTCTTGCCTATTTAAAAGAGGCTTAAAGATTTGAGCTCCATAGGGCTGATAGAATCTTCCACTTTCTTTTTGAATAGACTTTAATTGAGAGCGAAGTGAAAAAATGCAGGTTACATTTTTAGTGTCATCCATATGTTGGAAGATCAACACCAAGACAGTGATGCATCTAACGTTTATACATTTCCTAACTTTAGTTGTCAAAGAGCAAATCATTATCAGATAGATATATTTACACAATAATTTCAAGCAACAGTAAATAATAAACTCCCTCCCTTAAAAATAAAAAAAAAATCACACACACCCAATTACCTTTAAACAATGGATTTCCTCACCCTAGTTAAGTATCATTTTTTTGCACATATACTTTTAGACCCAAAGTTACTTAAGTTACTTAAGAACAGTCATATCAGTGAGATCCCAGATCAGCCCTATTTCTTTTCGAGTTGCTTTAATTTTTACAACTTAAAGCCACATAATCAGCATGGCCTGTACACTTGAAGGACTCTAAGGACACCCCACATGATAAAAATGAATTCCACTTCCTTTGTGGAGGATATATGTACATCTCTGAAGACGCATATGACTACAATTCAAAAAGTCAAAAATGAACGCAAAACCAAAATCTCAGATCTTCAAACATGGTGTCTTAAGAGCATTGTGTTAATGTTAACATTGAATTAACTGAATGGTAATATTCTTTCATATTTCTCTACAGAGTTGCTGGTTAGTTCTGATTCTTTTTCTCAGCTGCTTGAAACACACGGGCTTTAAAAATTGCCTGGCAGTGTGCAGTCTGCCTAACCTCCGCACTGTCGGACAGTTCTCACCCTCAGGGCCCTGCTCTCTGATTTATTTCTTGCTATTGCTGTTAGTAAATGGAAACCATGACAAAGTTTACATTAGCAGACACATACACATGCCCTGGCCTATAAATATTCTATGATGGAAAATGGTACAATTACTCCATTCCCAGTGAAAATGAGCGTAAAAGAAGAGGGTGGGGGAACCTTCTCAACAATGGCTCTTCTTACACTGGGAAATCCAGACCAAACGGCGATGGACATTGGCAGCCACCTCTCCGGGGCCTTGTGAGTCAATTGATAAGTTGGCAGAGTGGAGGCCACCTTCTCCGGGGAAACCTGGTGGGATCCAGTAGTACACGCATCTTGTCTTGGAAGCTGGATGAAGAAAGCGAACTGCCTTTTCTTTCTTAGAGAGGTGAGTGAGGAGGGATTTTAAAGTCAGATTGGAAAGCAGTTCCCACACTGTCCTGCCTGGGACACAGCCCTGTCCCCGGGTTGGACCCCTCAAAGTGCCAGCTGGAGCTTGGTCATGTTTCTCTGGTGCATGTTGTGATGGCGGACTAATTCGTCTGACCGGGCGAACTTTTTCTGACAACTGGGCCACCGACAGCTGAAGGGCTTTTCACCTGTTGACACAATTGCCAGTCAGATACTTGCAGCAGAAAAGATGGTGTATATTTAACTCTGAAAAGCCTGAGTTAACGCCACAAGGCACCCACTCTGGATTCCCTCTAGTTTTGTCCCTAAGCTAACACACCAGGCTCACTTCCTGGGCAACTCTGAGATGGCAGCACCTCTGAAGCCTTAAAATACTGTAGCAAATTATAAAACACTAGAGGCCTGGTGCATGAAATTTGTGCACTTGGGGAAGGGTCCCTCATCCTGGCCTTTGCCCTCTCGCAGTCCAGGAACCCTCGGGGGATGTCTGACTGCCTTGGAGGCTGGAGAGGTTCCAGCCACTGCCACTGTGCTCGCCAGCTGTGAGCCTGCCTTCTGGCTGAGTGGCGCTCCCCCTATGGGAGTACACTGACCACCAGGGGGCAGCTCCTGCATTGAGCATCTGCCCCCTGGTGGTCAGTGCACGTCATAGCGACTGGTTGTTCTGCTGTTCGATTGATTTGCATATTAGCCTTTTATTAAATAGGATTATTAAGTCAGAAGACTTGGGAAATGAGAGACTATGAATGAAAATGTCTGGGTAATCATATAAAATGAAGAAGGGAGAAACACTTATTTCAACCTCTCCTGTTAGACTGTTTTATGAACTGTGTAAGTAGGGCCTCAGGATCGTCACCCTGGATGTTACTGATTAATTTCCATCCAGCACTAGAGCTGTGACTGCAGCTTTCCTATCTCTGTACAGATAGAGATTCTGGACAGGCTGAGTATTTTTAAATAAGTCACTGATACTAGTGTGCATGGTATTTGCTTCTATTTCCTTAAAGTGTTATTCAGAGCATAATTCT
Organism: Corynorhinus townsendii; assembly: GCA_026230045.1. Lineage (NCBI taxonomy): Eukaryota > Metazoa > Chordata > Mammalia > Chiroptera > Vespertilionidae > Corynorhinus > Corynorhinus townsendii. The sequence continues at coordinate 21,772,706 of JAPDVU010000008.1, read as the reverse complement.
GTTACAGTGAAAATTCTAGTTGAGGCATAGTTCTGAGATTGTTAACACGTCTGCCAAAAGATCAAGCCTTCTCCATCTAAGGCACCCTCCGAAGTTCTTTCCAAGCCTCATTCTGTACAGGGAAGATAATTAGCTTTCATCAAGTGCCTAATGTATGCCAAGCTTTGTGCTGGCCATTGCAACAGTAAACGACTGTTACGAATGAATGACTGGAACGATTGGTCGACCAATCGCTATGATGCACACTGACCACCAGGGGGCAGACACTCAATGCAGGAGCTGCCCCCTGGTGGTCAGTGTGCTCCCCGCCGCCTCTCCCTCCAGCTGGCCGGCCCCGATCACCCTGATTGGAACCTCCTGTGGCCCAGATCAGGACTGGGCAAGATGCCCCCATAGGCCCCAACTACCAGTCAGGTCAAGGGACCCCACCCTGCACGAATTCGTGCACTGGGCCTCTAGTATATATACTAGTATATATACAGCTTGCCTCATGTACCCCTTAGAACAGCTGTGTAAGGGAGTGTTGTTATCCCCACTCTATAGATGACGGTGGACATCTGGGTAAGGCAGACCCAGGCAAGATTCCATTTCAGGTCAGTTTAATTTCAAAACCCGTGCACTTTGCTGTATCCCACCTCCTGGGCCTAGCCATAATGCAAATATAGCTGTGACCTCAAGCTAAATACAAATGCCACAGAAGCCAATCCCTTGTACCACCTAGCCCAGTGGTCGGCAAACTCATTAGTCAACAGAGCCAAATATCAACAGTACAACGACTGAAATTTCTTTCGAGAGCCAAATTTTTTAAACTTAAACTTCTTCTAACGCCACTTCTCCAAAATAGACTCGTACAGACTGTGGTATTTTGTGGAAGAGCCACACTCAAGGGGCCGAAGAGCCACATGTGGCTCGCGAGCCGCGGTTTGCCGACCACTGACCTAGGGGATCTTCTCACAATAACGCTGGTTCCACTTGCCCTTTTCTGGGAACTACTGGTCAGGACAAGCACTGAGAAATGTCCCAGGGGAGATGCTGACACAGGGTCGGAGGTGGGGGCCCATCAGGTATAGCTTTGAACTGTCTACCGGTAACCTAGGTCACCAGCACATATGCAGATATGCACAGGTTTGGGGGTTGGGGTACAAGGAATAGAAACTCCCACCAAATTATGAGCTCAGGACTAAGGCAAAGAAGCAACACCAGAGGCATCCGAGTAGGGCCAACGAGATGCCTATCCCACCACCTCTGGGGCACAGGCGCCTTGACTCTGTCTGTAAGTGCGGCCTGTTTGGGTTGAAAATCTGGGACTGCACGAGGGGTTCATGCCGTCATGCCTTCCTTTACCTCCTGCTCACAGTTCCTCTGCTCTTTCTAATCTGGCTCCTGCTCCTGGTCCCCAACCCCAGGCATGCGGCCAAAGTCCTGTCCAACCCTTTCTCTTGCTGTCTTCATTCTCCTCAGTCCATCAATGGTATTCAACCCTGCTGACTTTCTACTGGGTTCTCTTTCCGCCATGGGCTGTGAGGTAAACCCCAAGCCCCCAAACCTTTCTCCGACAAAGAAGACATACGGAGGGCTGGGAGCAGACAAAACTGGTTTTGCTACTGACGAGCTTTAGGACTTTACACAGGTCTTTTAATCACTACGTGCCTCGGTCCCCTCATCTATAAAATGGGGAGAAAACATGCCCGCCTTACTCTTCTTCCAAGGACGATGTTAAGGTAAGATAACCTAGACAGTGGCCCTCCTTCCAAAGCGTAAAATACACAACAAAGACGGTGCCGTTTTCATTATGAATCACACCAGCCTTACGGAGAAGCAAAAGCCTTCAACAGCCAGTGAATAAATGCTATACTCCCCTTCTCTAGACTAGTACAAAGGAAATAATATCCACACGCTGATGTGAGTCTGGCAGAAACCATGGCAGCTCCCGGGGCACTAACTTTTAGCAGAGAAAGAATTCCAATCTCTGAAAATAGTGTCGTGAAACGTGAACTTTCAGAGAAAAAATGTTTCGCTTGCTAGATTTGGGCTTGCTAGAATTTCTGTTGTTCTTTTGTGAGGTTGATTATCCTATCAAGCTGAGTGATAAAAAAAAATATGATGAAACAAATTGGGAACAGAGGGACCTAAGTTATCTCTTCATTTTTATTCTGGACACTCATGAAAAGTTCTTTTCACATCTTTCTTCTATTCTGTATCAATCCCCCGCCCTTTCTTAAACAATGTTATTGTTTAAAGATAGCCATAGAATGTTCTTTCTCTCATCTGAGTCTAAACCTGTTTAGAACGGTTTTACACTAGTCTTTTCCAATCTCTCTCATCATAAACAACTTCATTCAACAGCAGTTTAAAAAAATAATGAAAAATAAATGTGAAGAAAAGTTTACGCACTTGTTTTACCTGTATGAGTCCTGGTGTGGGTCTTCAGGTGGTCGGACCGGGAGAACTTTCGCTGACAAGTTTTACACTGGAATGGTTTCACACCTAGACGGACAGAGAAGGTCTAACCGCAGCCCTAACAACGTGGGGGCATGACGAGGCCCACAGGGCCTGCTTCCCGGAGGCCGGAGGAGCCGGGCATTTCCAGCCACGCCTGCAGCATCTGCCTCACCCTCAGACTTCCCCCAGGCCCAGCATGAACCTCCCGATTCTGTGCAGAACACTGGAAGACCTGCTTCTGCTCTTGGAAATAATTATTCCTTAACCACAGATGTCCAGCTTTCTGACCAAGGTCTCAACTCGGTCCAAGACTGAAAAAGAGGATCATACACTACAGATGGGATTCCAATCTCCACCACCCATGATCTTTACTGGTGCTCGGTGTATCATCAGCAAGTAGCTAGTGGAATCTCATTGTTCTGTGGTCTGCATGATAAATATGGGGTGCTTCTTTCTCTTCCCTCCCTTTCTTTCTCTCTTTCTTCTTCTTTTTTTTTTTTTTAGAGAAGGAAAATCCCCAGTAATTAGAAAAAATTTTGGAAAAAATGAAACAAATGGCTGACCCTCTCACATCCATATTTAACAACAAAGAATCACAACATCAACTGTAATGCAAGGGAACACACTGCCGGCAATGAGAAGTGAACCTACAAACCTGTGTGTCTCCTTTGGTGTCTTTTGAGCTGGTCTGAACGAGAAAACCTTCGCTCACAGTCCTTGAAGTCACACTGGTATGGTTTCTCACCTTGGGGGAAGACACAGACTCGATTTGAAAATGATACTGGACGTGGGGATCTCATTAAAGGCAACCTCTCCTCTTGGGACTGAAGGGATCCCCAAGAGCCTCAGGCACTTCGGTGGAGCATGTTAGTGTGGCCTTGCCAAATGCAGTGTGTGGTTAAAGGCCCACCTATCCATGGGCTCGCTGTCAGTGACTGCAGACTGGGGGGCTAGGTGAATGAGGATGGTCCCTCACCTCTCAGTTAGAAGTGAACAGAATCCCAGGCTCTGGAGTCTGAGACCAAGGTCACATCCCACTCTGGCACTTTAAGGGCTGGGTGAGGTGTGATTTTCTTATTGTGAAATGAGCCCAATAATCTAACAACTTCCGAGGATTTGTAAACTGATTAAACCAGACCATCTACATAAAGGGCTTAGCCCAGTACCTAGCACAGAAGCATGCTCAAAAATCACTAGCAGAGAATATTTAGACAAATAATAAGCCAAAGAACTATTAACTCCTAGACTGAGTCTGAGGCAGAATCCTAGGATGGACGTGCCTTGGAGCAGGCCCCATATTTTATGGCCTGAAGATTTGGTGTTCTCTGCTACTGACTGCTCATTCCAGAGTCAAGAATAAACAATTCCATGGTTGTGAGACACTCACATTAAACCAGGAGCTTAGAAAGATTTTGCTATCCCTTTATCAGAGAGAAGTCAGTAGTGGGGTTACACAACCTCCCATCTCAGAATCAGAAGCCCCACCCTGTCCTCGCTCGAGAAAGTTCAGCCAAACACTGGGAGCTGAGCCCCAAGAGTGCACTCAGCAACCTCGGGCCTTTCCACCTTCGTATGAGAATTGTGAGTCACCCGCATTCTGGGATGGAGAGCAAGTCCCCCCGGCCCCCCCCCGCCCCCGCCCCGGGCTCTGCTGGGTCTTTCCTTTGCAGGGCAGTCCCCAGTTACCTTTCCAGCCGCATAACCGCCTCTATCCCTGCTATACCAGAGCTCACCATTCCCAAAATCTGCCTCACACTTTGCTCACACTAAACACCCTTGGTCCCTATCCCCATGTTCCTACCCGGCAAAAAGTCTGCTGTAAGTTCCTCACAAATGCCTGTTTGTCTGTGATCCTTCCCGGGAATGTCACGTGCAGACTGAAAGCCCTTCCTTCGCTCCTTACAGAATTTATTACAGAACACTGAATGTGGTGGGCTGTGCCCAGGTCTGCCTTCTCCCACCGGCTGGAAATTCCTGAGGGCAGGAGCCTTTCCTTAACTTGCTACTTGTTCTCAGCCCAGTGACTTAGCTTCACCTCTACAATTGGGGAGGACAATACCACTATTTGGTCTCCTTTCTTTTCCCTGTTCCTGTTTTTCCTTTTTCTGCCCGACCTTAACCTTGATGGTCAGCCCACACCCATCCTCCACCAAGAAACCTCCTTGACTCTAGCTCAAATGGATACTCTCTGAACAACTCTTCCCACTCCTCCAGCCTCTGGTTTAGTACATTATCATGTGCTCTCTTAGTCCCTTTTCAATTGTATGTGTCCTAGATCCAAAACAGACCATACACCCCTTGGACTGGGGGCTTGTGACTTGGAATGAAAAGGCGTGAGTTTGAGTCCTGCTTCCGCTGTACCCTACCCACCTGATAATTGTTGTATGTGTGAGGATTAAATGAAATAATGCATGTAAAGAGCTTGACACATAGAAAGCATTTAAAATAGAATTACTTAATATTACAGTCTGCACTATTATTACAAATTGTACTCTTTCAAGAAGGGGGCCACAGAATTGTTATATACCAGCCTGCCCTAGCAGGTCTGATAGTCTTGGCCATCTTGTCTACTGTCTTCCCTTCACACAGACATCGAACCCTCACTGTTTGCTAAGTATCTCTTTTCCATTAAAAGTTTCTACAAATGTATCGTCTTGAATGTATTCCTTCCCATTCTTCCAAGCAGAGTTTTACTTACCATCTCCCTTCTAACCTTAACATTTACTTTCCAAATGATCCCATTTAGGAAACTATGTAAAAATAGAACATGCCACCGGTTTTCTCATCGTTAGTCTCAAAGCCAGTGGTGCACTGAATGCAAAGTCAGGTCTACGCAGGAACTCCACATGCGATGACGCAGCAATGTCCAATGGTCTAAAGATCTGAAAGCAGGTCGCTTTCTTCTCTAGCTTCCCCTAAGCAACCTCAGCAGTAATATTAAATAAGTACGCTTATCGTCACAGCAACACTGTCTTTCAAGTGTGGGAAGAATACCCTGGGCAGTGGAGCTCAGGTGGTTGGAGCATCATCCCATACACCAAAAGGCTGCAAGTACGATTCCTGGTCAAGGCACATATCCAGGTGTAGATTCGATCCCTGGTCAGGATGCATGTGGGAAGTACCAGTCAATGTTTCTTGCTCACATCGATGTTTCTCTCTCTCTCTCTCTCAAATTAATTTTTAAAAATTTAAAAAATGAAGAAGTATGGCACCAGCTGCCCTGCAAAAAAGCCTGCTCTTCCCCCTTTCCCTATAGGGGAGACCCAACCTCACTCCCGTCCACAGGCCAAGGGCAAATATTTGTAAAACAGCTGTTCACATTTGAGGTGTCCAACAAGCACACAAGGACTCTTTCCCAGAGGCAGACCTGTGGGGAAAATCAAGTTTTCCTAGACACATCATCAAAATCACCCTCTTTTTTTTAAGACTGAAAACAAAAATTAAACCTACAATCCATTTTCCCATTCTCATTTGGTTGATTATTATTAACCCAAGCAGTTAAGTTTGTCTTTGAACCATCTCTTCCTAATCTTGGGATAACTTTGACCATTAAGCTTTCAAAATCGTCTGATTACCTAACTCCCAGGCTAGCTCCTCTCTCTTTAGAGATGCTAATAGTATTCTAATAGTAACACTATCATTTATTCAGACCTATTGGCATAGGGTACTGCATTTGGTGTTTCATACTTGTAATTTCTTTAACCCATTTTAATGTTAAAATATAATCTGCTTTTAACCATTATATAAGGTAGGCATTATCATCTCCATTTTTCACCTGAAGCAAATGAGGTTAAGAGAGGTTAAGTAACTTTGGCTAGGTCTCACCACTTGGTGATGAAGCCAGAATTCAAACACCAGGCTCTTTAATTCTATCTGATTCTCTTTCCACCACTCTGCTCAGCCCTTCCTTAAGACAGCTTACTGACTTCTTTATATTAAAGGATGGATAATCAGGACACAAAATGGCCCTGCAGCCATTTTTCTATCACCTGAGCCAGATCTTTCAAAGTAGTGCCTACTGTCCATCCCAGCAATCACCTGGGCCCTTAGCGTGTGAGACATAGGAGCAGGAGCTCCAGAACCAGCCCTGCCCAAAGGCCACCGAACGAACGCTGGTCGGTGACACACTTACCAGTGTGCTTCCGGCTGTGCATCTGTAAGTGCGACAGCTTAAAATACCTCTTATTGCAGCCCGGGTAAGCACACATGAAGGGGCGCTTCTCACTGGTCTCAGATGCTGACCGGACAAGAGTCGGGGCTACTCCAGGCACGCGCCGCACATCCTGCAAGCAGAGTGTAAGAGAATGCAGGCTTTAGCCACATGTGAACATGCGTGCCGGGTCTCCAGGGAAAGTGTGCATTGGAATATACCCAAAGAAGGGATGGCAGAGCTGAGGCCTAAAATCGCTTCCCTTTACACACTAGATGCCCACAGCAGACATCACTAATGGATGACAGACCAGTGCATTCTACAATGCAGTGCTCTAATGTCATCAATACTGACCAGCCAGAACCAGGACTTGGAAGTCTGTTTGGGGTTGCTGATCCAGAGTATCTGGAAAAGAAATGCTGGTGACTGGAAGAGCTCCCAGTCCAGCCTGTCTCTCAGCTTCTCCACTAGATGTGGTGAGTGAGGTTTGGAAGCCAAAGTCCCAGATTCTATTCCATTCCCTCCCGCTTTGCAATGGGTGGGAACATCCTTATTAGAGAGGAATGAGGGATACAGATGAGCTCCAACTAACCAGACCTTCCACGTGTGAGTAAATGACAAGGAAGAGGAGCCCCTGAGTTCTGTGGGTGCTGTTTGTGAAGGGGAGCTGAAACCAGAGGCTGCATGTGCAGTGCTTTAACAGTGACCCCAGAAAACACTGGGTCTGCCCTCTGTGCACCACACACATCCTTCACAGGGCAGTATGTTGATCCCCTTTATCTTGTGAGTGTATGTGTATGGTCAGTCCTACCTGAGAAAGAGCTAGAGGAAAACAATGAGGCAAGCTCCCCTTCATTCTCTTTGGAGACGCCCTCCTCCCCCAAACTGTTCACAGCCTTCTGTCCCCTAGGAGGCAGTATAAGGAGGTGGTTAAAAACAGGATTTTTGGAGTCAGACAAGTCGTGTTGTAAGTTTCTGCTCCACCTCTTACCAGCTATGTGGTTTTGGACAAGTCACTCGTCTTCTCCAGCTTCCTTACCTATAATGTAACTAATAATATTACCTACCTCATAAAGGTGTGCTGAGAATTAAGTGGAGGGGAAGGAGTCAATGTATAGACAGGGAAGAAGCTTAAATGTGTATTACTAAGTGAAAGGAGCCACTCTGAAAAGGCTATGTACTGTATGATTCCAACTATATGACACTCTGGGAAAAGGCAAAACTATAGACAGTGAAAAGATCCGTGGTTATGGGGGCAGGAAAAGGGGGAGAGATGAGCAGGTAGAACATAGAGCATTTTTAGGCAGTGAAACTGCTCTGTGTGATATTGTAATGGTAGATACACAGCATTATGCATTTAACAAAACCCACAAAACCACACAGCACAAAAAGTGAACCCTAATGTGAACAATGGACTTTGGTTAACAATAATGTGTCACTATTGGCTCATCCATTGTAACAAATGCACCATACCAAAGCAACATATTAATAATCATAGAGACTATGTCAGGGAGAGAAGCAGGGGAGAGGGAAGATAAGGGAACTCGCTGTACTTTCTGCACAATTTTCCCTTGAAACTAAAACATTGTTGTAAAAAAATTAAGTCTATTTTTTAAAAAAACAGTCCATGTATAAAACTTAGCACAATGCCTGGCATATGCAAAGTGTCGAGCCACAGGTGATGTAGTTACTGATGTTATTGTTATTTATTAGCAACACTTGGCAAGACAGAGTCTACCTTTGGGCACTTCACATTGCCGACCAAGTCCAAGGCAGGCCATTCATTCAAGCCCAGTTAGCCCCTAATATAAGAGCTGCGCAGCCCACCATGGAGAAGGCGAATTAAACCATGAAAAAAGAAATAGGATTCTACAGAAAGCATCTTGGCCTGAGCCCAGGGAGGCAGCCCCCTTCACGCTGGCCTCTGGAGAGGAGGAGGCTGCCCTATCTGCCCCCTGAAAGAGGAGGGGTCCCTGCTGTCCCAGGCGCATACAATTAGGAACAGACTTGCTAGGATCAAATGGCCATCAGCAAGGAAGTGAGAGGGTGGATGTTGAGAAGGAAAAGAGGCCATGACGTCCACTTCCAGCCAGGGCCCGGAGTACTCACCTGAATGCCCCTGAAGACACCATGGGTGTGTATTCTGTACTGGGCGCCACAGAGAATGGGCGTGGTGTGGTTATCGCTCTCATACCCTGTGCCATGGCTGCAAACACAAAGGAGAGAGAACAAGGCTTGGGTTGGTCCAGAGGCACCAGAAGAAATGATTTTTAAAGCTCACAGGACAACAGCTGGTTTCTGCCTCCCTCCATCGGGGCTACTTTGGAAGGAGGGTTTTGCGAAGGGCGGGGCTGCTCAATCCTGGTGTCACCACCACGCAGCCCTCCCTCACACTTAGATTCTCACAGAGGCATTGCACCGGCTGGGGCTCTGCCTTTCTCAGACAAGCCGGGAACAGTCACAGTGGCAGGAGTTCATCCCCAGCACACTGTTTACCCTCTAGATGGCAGGGCTGACAGCTGCAAATATCTCAGGAATGAGCAGATGCCTCAAGTTCACATCAAGTGCAATGGATGTTTGTCGGCACCTCATGACTCAGTTTTCACCAGATAGCGCCAAGAAAGTGATGACACAAGGAGAGATGTCACATCCTCAGAAGTGGGGGTGACACATCGGTGGCCCTGCTCCACTTAACCTAGAGATCAGTTTTCTAGATCAACTTAATTTTTGGCAGCCAACCCGTGCCAAAGGTGGACACCAGATAATCTTCCTCCAGCAGTAGACTGCCTAGTCCCCTAGTGACGAGGGCCTAGTCGATGCTCAGGTTAACCGTGGACTACTAGTGAGAGCTGAGGGATGTGGCATGTTGAAAAGGAATCACTTGGAAGGGGTGGATGTTCTGCTCTAACCGTATTCTCTCCTCCAGGAAAAAGCTGATATCTGTTCTACAGTTATTTTGCTTCCAAACGAGGCAGAGTGAGGGTTCTTATCCACCCTGGCGGCACACTGCGATCACATCTAGAATCATCATGGAGAGCTTTTATAAAATACCTCTGTGAAATGGTGCAGCAGCTTTGGAAAATGCCTGGAAGGTCTTCAATAGGTTAGACATAAAGTTCCCGTAGGGCCAGCAATTCCATGTCCAGGTATGTTCCCAGGAGAAATGAATCACATGTTTACACAAAAACCTCTGCACATTGTTTTTGAGCAGCATTTATTCATCCTGGCTAAAAAGTGGAATCAACCCAAAAGTCCATCAGCTGATGAGGAAGTCAACAAAATGCAGTACCTTCATACAATGGAATGCTATTTGGCAAGAAAAAGGAAGAAAATACTGATACCTGATAATGTGGACAAACCTTGAAAACACTGTACTAAGTGAGAGAGGCCACGCACAAAGGACCACCTATTGTGTGATTCCGTTTATACGAAGTGTCCAGAAATAGGCAGAATTATGGGGACAGAAAGTGGATTTTGGCGGCTGGTTGCCTAGGGCTATGGAAAGAGAAATGGAGACCGACCAAGCTGAAAATGTCCTAAAACTGTGGTACTGGTCACACAAGTCCGAATATACTACAACTATTGAGTTGCATACTCCAAATGAGTGAGCTGTGTGATATATGAAACCTGTGAAGCTGCTTTTAAAAAATTACCTCTGCAGAATAGGGTCCATGCACCAGCATGTTTTAAGCCTCCAAGTGTAATAAACTAGCTGTCAGGGCTGAGAGCCTCCATCCTCTGACTGTTACTCTGGAGATTGGAGGGGTCCCAGGGCAGGAGGCTGGTGGCTTGGCTGAGGAGCCCACTCCATCTGAAGGTATGGGGGAAGCCCGGGGCTAGCTCAACTCTCACTCACCCAAGGAAGAGAATTCCTGGAAGGCAGGAGTGTCTGCCAGGACACCTGACATGTCCACACACCCTGTGACCATAGCAGCTGTGGGGTGTCACATGTAGTTCTGGCTCCAAACTTTTGAGAAAAGATTGCCTGTCTCCTTTGCACAGAGCAATGATGGCAGTCTGGGGAGGTGGGTGACAGGTTGCTCCCCATAACCTATTATATACACCTTGTTTCCACATCTTTCAGGTGATTTCTGAAGAGAAATGTCCCAAAGAGCTAAACTAGGGTCAAACACGTAAAAATTGGAAAGACATGCCAAATCCAGATAATATCTGCCTTTCTGAACCGTACAACGTGCCTGCCAAGAAAAAGAGACCATGTCTGCGTTCCTTACAATTACATAGACAGTCGGGAAGTGAGAGTTGATGACGATGGTGATGGGGTAGCAGAAAGCAGACAGGATGAGAATGCTGCTGCCAGAACATTTTGCCTCAAAAGCTGTGAAGAGATGCTGTCTTTGCCTGCTTTAGCCTTCTGCCTGCAGCCAAAATGTGACTTACACACTTTCCAGGGCTGAGGAATCTCTAGGGACAAAGCAATAGGAATACGGACTATTTTAGAGCTCTGCCATCAAAGGGGAAGAAGTAGGAATCTCCTGTCTTGGCAGTTGATCTCTGGATGTTTCTGGGTTCCTGGAGGGTGGAGGACACGGGGAATAGACGTTACTTAGGATACTTGTCCCAGGAAATGAAGTGCTGTGTCATTCAAAGGGAATGACGTGAATCTTACAGCCCGATGCAAGCCAACAAACAAAAGAAGCAACCAGCAACTAGAGTGTATCTGCCAAATATGCCACTACATTCTTCTACCAGGTTCATGAATCAGAAAAAAAGCTGAGCCCTGCCTACTGGCTCTTGTGTTTACAGAAGACAAACACACAATTCAATTCCAAGCTGTGGAAGCCCTGCAGCCCAACACTCTTCCCCCATGTGGTCTGCCTGGGACACCGAGTACAACCAGTGCGCTCAGTGATGACTCTCTAGATAGGTAAAGGAAAGCAAGTTGATGGTCTTGGAAGCATCAACTTATAGAGGCAGAAGAGTAATCCACGCCAACCCCCATCCATAGTGCCTCTAGCTCATGCTCAGCAGTTGAAGAGTGACAAGTTTTCAAAACAGCCTATGCTATTTGGAGAACGTTTTTATTGTTAGGAAAAGCCTTTCTAAACCAAGCTGAAATTGGTCTCCTCATTTCTGTCTTTTGAAGAACCACAGAGTGAGTCTCACTATTTTACAGCCATCTCTGTGTATATCCTCTGCTCTATGGTAAACTTGGCCCTGAGGACAGAGACCAACTTGCTTCTCTCTGTATCCTCTTGACTTAGTGACTAACGTAAGGCACATAGTCCATAAATGTTCCATGAGATGGACGAATCTAACTCCTCTTCCACAGACAATCCTCCAGGTATCTAAAGGCAGCTCTCCAGGCTACAGAACTGTGGTTCTCTGAACTACTGCAACATGAACTGGTATCTAATTCCTTTGCTATCTGGATCCTCCTCTTCTTTATCCCCTTCAGCTTGTTAGTGCCTCTCAAAGTGTGGGCTTGGGATGGATCCCTATGCTCCAGAAGAGAAGTTCTATAAAAGAGTTAGGACACACACACACACACACACACACACACACACACACACACAGCCTTTGGAATCAAGGAAGGAACATCAATGCTTAAGACTGGAGAGTACATGCCTCACCCAAAGGGGTTCCATTTCAAATTTTTCAAAATCAACATGCTAGTCACACATAGTACTTCCAGGGCCTGAGACTTCCCCCCTCAATCAGGACAGAGCAGTGCTAGTTACACACCTGAGAGCACATCTTCCCAGCACTCAGGTCACAGTGGTCTTCCTCAGCCAAATAGTATCTCCAACCACAGCACCCACCCTAGTATGGACTGCAAGCAAGGCAGGTATCTCCAATCTTGAGCCTGAAGACACGATTTTTTCAAGCTGCAATTCAGGACTGCTCATATAATCCTTCAAATTCCATTCTATTTCTTTTAGCAAGTAATTCCCAACTGTTGAAATATTTTTGACTCTTGATTTAGCTTCGAAACATTTGCTTTCATTCCTCTTTCATGTTATCTCTACATTTGAAAAGCAGCTTTCCTATGTTTTCATAAGAGGAAAGGATCTTCCCTGCTGTTGTTGGGAACTATTGTATTTACAATATGTATAGAAGTGACAGAATTTGAGAAGGTTCTAGGGGACAACTGGAGGGAAGACATCATAGAGAACCTAGTCATGTGTATGGGGTCCAGTTGAACAGAGCATAAGTCATCAGCAGGCGTTAACCTGAGACGGAGAGGCTCAGGAAGGTGGTGGCTGCCATTGCAACAAGAGCCACTGTTTAAGAGCCAGCTACTAGCTTAATGACCAAGTAAAGCCAAGCTTTACCCCAAGGGAGACCCACCTTAAAAACTTCCAGGTACTCTGCTGTGGATGAATAAAATAGGAGTGAGGGTAGGATTTCTAGAAGTCTGGAACCATAAGGCCTTCCAAAAAGGGCAAGAGGCTACTAGCCCAATGAAGAGAGTTCTAGAATCAAATATGCACCCTTCCACATAAAGGAATCACAGAGCCCTGGACAGTTGTTGGGTAAAAATTCATCATGCCCCAGGGATAAAGGAGTTATCATTCACAGAACTGATATCAGAAAAAAGGTTTCAAAGGGAAGTGTGAATCCACTGACCAAGCCAATGAAAGACCCAAACCTCCCTTAGGGTAGAAATGCGTGTAATGGTTTGATCCACCTTTACATGCAGATAAGGAGAAGCAAAGTAAAGGAAGCCCAGAGCCATGCACAGTAAGGCACGTGACCCAAGCCTAAGTAAAGCTGGACTTTCTTAGGCTAAGAAATTGGTGCTTTGAAAAATGTTTTCATGGTTTTCTGTTTTATTGCCTAGTAAACTTCTCTCTGACAGGTAAGATACTTTTCCAGATGAATGAGAGGGAAAAGGGATTTGATGACGCCTTGGCCAACATCATCAGGGGGATCACAAGGATTTACAGTGAGATGGAATGAGGGCAGCTGTGGTTCAGAGAAGAGCCGGTGGGTCTGGTGGGGTCTGGTGCACATGTGGGGAAGGAGGCTAGGAGTAATGTGACTGCTTCTCCCTCCTGCCACAGAACACTGTACTAGAAATCACTTAATTGCTTGATAAACATGATTAAGAAGCCCCTTTGTTTTTGTTGTATAACTAGGTACAAATCATTTATTCAAGTATTTAGCCCATAATTCCCTGTCTTGCCCACAAGGACATCAAAAGTAACTATCAAATGTCTTTTGTCAATAAAGACCCATTATACTAGGGGCCTTCCACTATGCGATGAGTAATTCTACCACAAAAAGAAATAGACCTGAACATCGTTTTGTATGTGGTTAAAATACGTTAGTTCCTAATGATCATTTTCTTTCTACATGCTTCCAAAGATCTGGCCTAATAACTTTCCCAAGAATTCAAGCTAACTTCACGGCTCTTTGGTTTCCAGAATTCACTGTTGTGTTTTTTTCTACTTGAAAACTAAGACATTTACCTGTCTTAACTCTCTTGTCACCTCTCTTATTCTCCATGAATTTCCAGATTATTGGTCCAAGGGCAAAATTATTTTATGTCTTTGTTAAGCTAATCAGAATATATATTTGGCTCTTTTTTCTTGAAAGCAGAGCCACAAACTCAATAAATCTACAGGGGCCAAGCAAGTAAGAAAAATAAATGAAGGCGGCCTTGGAGGCACTGAAATGGCACTGAAATGGCGAGGACAGCCACATTGGCCGCCCATTTCCTATCCAAAGGAGGTAACCAGGACTCTGCTCTACCAGCCAAGTACTGGCAATAATTATGAACCCAGTATTTCCAGATCGCCCCATTCTCCAAGAAAAGACGGAAATCTCGATTTTTATAGGAGATCACCTGAGTTTTCAATTGTGGCAAATAATTGAAAATTTATAGAATCATTGTCAGGACATATAAACATCCTCTCGCCTAAGGACCACCAATTTACAACCTCTGCTTTAAAGACTGAGCAGTGAAGTTCAAGCTGCAAACTGGAAAATTCCATCTTGATTCTGTTGTCTCCTCCCACATGGCAACAAAGTGGAGGTGAGGATATGCCTGATTTCTTTGAAAACTATTAGAACCTTCCAAACCCTAGAAAATTTGAAAGGATACTGTACTTGTACAGCAGGAATGGTCGGTGGTGTTAGGGCAAAATCCTGAAGTTATCATCTTTAGATGTCAGTGATTTACCTCTCAAGTTCACTGGCCTACTTGAAAGTAGGTGTAAGCATTGAAATTACAGAGAGAAAACCATATTCACTATGCAACTAACTCAAACTACCGCAAATTTGGTGGCTTAAAACAACACAAATCTATTATCTTACAATTCTGGAGAGAAGTCTAAAATCAGCCTCACCATGTTAAAGTCAAGGTGTTGGCAGGCTTATAGTCTTCTGGAGTCTGAGGGGAGAATCTCTTTCTTTGCTTTCTTCAGCTCCTAGAACTCACCTGCATTCCTTGGCCCTTTCTTTGCATCACTCTGACATCTGGCTTCCTTTGTCATATCTCCTACTGTTCTTCTGTAATCAAATCTCTCCCTGTCTTCCTCGTATAAAGACACATTACATTTAGGGACCACCAAGATAATCCAGGATGATATTCTCATCTCAAAATCTTTAACTTAATCACACATGCAACGTTCCTTTTGCCACACAAGGCAAGATTTACAGGTTCCAGGGATTAGGGTCCTGGATGTCTTTGGGCATCATTATTCAACTCACCATACAAAAGAAACCGGATTTATTCTTACAGATACATTTGAAAGAGCTAAATTAATCTGGAACCTTTCTCTCCAGACTCATTTGAAAGACTAGGCCACAAGAACATGGGTTCCTCGCCTAAAGATCCATGTACCAGGCCCACTTCTATCATTTATTTGCTCTGTGGTCATGGATGAATCATCCGCACCTCTTATCATCTGTAAAACGAAGCTAATAATCTATTTCACATATTTAAATAAAACGGGTAAGCTAAATTTTAAAATCACTCAGCAACTTTAACCCAACAAAATGTTCAGGTCAATGATTACATGTAATAGGCAACCAACAATCACAAAAATATTTCTTGTATGCTTCTTAGAAGCCTGATGATTTGAGATCTACAAAACTTATATAGTTTTTATCCTCAGCACAACCCCAGAAGTCATGAAGCAAATAACTTAACTTCCTCATGTAAAATTAGAAAAACAGTCTCTCCCTCTCCCTGCCACTATCAGTATTTTACAAGATCAAATAAAATAACTAAAGCACGATGTTCGGTACGTGGCATGCCCTCAGTGAATGTTAACTATTACTTACTGGTATAAACCCCATTTAACTGCAAATAATACTGAAGTTTAAGGAGAGACTGAGTTATTTGCCCAAAATCAGAAAGATGGCAAGTGGTAGAGATAGGGTTTGAGTGCAGGTCAGCTCAGCTCTTCTTCCTTCAAAAAGTAGGGAAACAATTCTGGTTTTGTAACCCATGCTGGGTTCACATCTAATGATATTTGAATGATGCCAAGCTCTTTTCTCCAGGGGTGTGAATTAAATTCAGCCAGTTGACATTTTTTAAAATGTAGTGGAAATGGAATAAGAGGGGAGCAATGAGGAGGGGAGGGTTCAAAATATTTACTCTTTAATATGCTTCATCTTCTGTTGGGAGGCTCAATATTTACCTGGCATAAAGAAAGAGAGAGGCACACTGATGGAAATGGTCCACTTATGTGTGTTAAGAGCAGTCAAAACTGAGCAGAGCCCTGGCCAGGCAGCTCGGTTGATTGGAACCTCTTCCTGAAACACCAAGGTTGTGAGCTCAATCACAGTCAGGGCACATACAAGAAACAATCAATGAATGCACAAATAAATGAAACAACAAATTGATGTTTCTCTCTCTCTCTCAAAGCAATACATACATACATACATACACATATACATACATACATATGTAAAAATTTAAAAACTAAGCACAATTTTTATTTTTAAAAATCTCCCTATCTAACTGGGAAAATAAGCTAAGAAGAAGCATATTCTTAGTGACTCCATTTCTGGTGGTGGGTGTGGACTGCACATTTTCCAAAACAGCTTTAAAATGCATAAAAATGTATCCTGAGAAACTGTGCTTTTCCTAGAGAGCTTTAAAGTACATAACCGCTTGTCCTTAGAAAGTCTGCAAAAAGAGAAAAATGTTTCTCATATAATACAAATTATGAGCCCTCTTCATGCTAAAAACTTGTACATTGAGGTTTGGTCCAGAAAAAAACTTAGCATTTGAAGAGTAGCTTCTTTAGAAATGATTAATTTTGATATTCCACAGGCACAAGAAGATTAATAAAAAGGAATTGAGGTTTAACAGATGAGGAAAACCAGAGCTTCCCTGAAATCCCTTATCAACAGAAGAAGTAAGATAAAATAAAATAAGAAGGACAAGGCAGATTTTTAATAAAATTAGCATTTGATAGGAATATTCAAAAAGGGAAAATCTTGACCTGCTATTTCTCTCTTCACCCCTTGTCATTGGCCAGGTGGGCAACCCCTCATCTTCACCTCTTTCTTCTCACCTCGGCAAAGTTTATCAGATTGAAGGAAAGCACCTTGGAAAAATTCAAACTCTTGTGTCTCAAAAAAAAAAAAAAAGGGAATTTACCAATCAACCCCTCTCTTCTCACGCTATTCTTGAGACTGAGCTGAGGCATATATATCAGACACTTAAATGTCTGATTCCTTTTGGTGTTGAAAATACCCTTTGCTGCAAGCCTGTCAAATGTGCTGCTTTTGAGGGACATGAGCAATGGAAAACCATGTTAAGAAACTGTGCCTCAAGATGAAGCCAAACACACCACCACTTCTCAGTTTTTCTTATCAAAAAAAGGAACCCAGCCCTAGCTGGTTTGGCTCAGTGGATAGGGCGTCAGCCTGTGGGCTAAAGGGTCCCTGGTTCGATCCTGGTCAAGGGCACATGCCTGGGTTGTGGGCTCAGATCCCCAGTAGGGGGTGTGCAGGAGGCAGCAGATTAATGATTCTCTCTCATCATTGATGTTTCTATCTCTCCCTCCCTCTCTCTTCATCTCTGAAATCAATAAAAATATATATTTTTTAAAAGGAGCTCAATTCTAATCAAGCCTCTAGATCTAACTACCTGTACATAGGAAACACAAGAGATAAGTAGAGACCCAATGTTAAAAAACGTTAAGAGGAAGCAATCTGCCAAATCCAGAATCTGGGTTATTCTCCTGGCCTACTGACCTGCTGTCCCCAACAAATCAAGAGATGAGAACACAGGAGGGGTAGAGGGTGGGAAGAGCAGTTAACAGTATAAAAGAGAATTGAAAGAGGACAACCAATAAAATAAAACAAAACAGTAAGCCTCTGCACAAATGCTCACCATACACAAGGATGAGCCAGAGACTGTTGTACTTGAACTAACCAGTCCTAGAGGACTTAGGACCCAAAGAACCGGGGACTTCCTCTAGGAAGCCTCGTTGACCACACCACAATGCTTAGTTTAAAGCTTTAGTGAATGAAAATATAATTTCCCTGTAGCCAGCGTAATTTCAAAACTCACTTTCATATCCATTTATAAGATCCAACTTGGAGAAATGAATAGGTAATGGATTATCCTTCTGCACATATGCAGAACTGGTGGCAACCTAGCACAGCTACCTCTAGCTCAACATGAATGTTATTTTACTCTTCACCTGAATGTGGTAAGCGAAGGACAATATTCAAATAAAATTCACAATTCTGCACAAATATTATCAGCACTGCCATCTAGTCATTCTCTGTGTGTAATATAATCTTTTATAGTGGGAATATAACAAATCAATGGTACATTAAAAACCAAAAGATTATTCTGCTCCTGAGAATATAAAGGAAAAGGGCAAAAGATGACGTTTCTTTCCCTAATCCAGCATAGAATGTAAACCTAAAAATAAAACAACCATCTCACATTTGATTGGGTTAAAAGAAACCATGTAAGTAATGCGTATCATCTGATAATTCATAGATATAAAAGTTCCCCAGAAGTGCAGTCTACAGAAAAAAATCATCTACTTTTTTACTTTAAAATTTTTTTACCTTTCTCCTTCCCTCAGGTATTTTATCTCAGTTCAGGGCTCAAAAAAACAATGCATTTTTTACTTTAACAAAAACAATATATTTTGTCAATTTAAATTTAAAATTGCATGATGGTAATTATCCTAACTACTGTATTTTGTTTGGATTTGTTTTGTTAATCCTCACCTGAAGGTTTCTCTCCATTGGTTTTTAGATAGAGTGGAAGGGAAGAAGGGAGGGGAGAGACAGAGAGAGAAACATCCATTGGTTGCCTCCTGCACGCGCACTCTGACCAGGCCAGGGCCAGGATCAAGCCTGCAAGCGAAGATGTGCCCTTGACCATAATCGAACCCAGGACCCTTCAGTATGCAGGCTGGTGCTCTATCCATTGAACTAAACTAGCTTGGGCTAACTATTATACTAAAATTTTTGATGAACACTTTCCCCATGGGCTTTAGAAAGAAGGCTTCCCCACCCCCTGCTCCATCCTTCATTTATTTTCTATCCAGGTCTCATACATCTCTATAGCATCCACCTCTGCACCATATCTGGAGAAAAGAGGACTCACTCCACTTTCACTAACTCTGACTTTTTAAATTATTGAGTATCTCTTGCTTTGACTATTCCACATCCATCCCACCTTCCTCTGCTAACACAACACTTCTTTTCCTCTCAGAGAACCACCCCTCTCTATTTCCACCCTCTCTAATTCCACCCTCAGGCTCCAGGGATGAGCACATACATAGGGCCTGGCCAATCAGATCACTGCATTCTCTAGTTATATGACCTAATCCAGGCCAATCAGAGCTTTCCCTGGGTCTTTTGCTGGAGAAGAACCATCAGAGAGAGACCTTCTTCTTGAGCTATTTTTGCCTCAATAGAGACAGTCTGCCTGAGAAGGCAGCCACCACAAAGCAGAGACAAGAGATAATGTAAGTATTCTAATGACACTGTCTGAACCCCTGAATTCAGACATGGTTTTTTTGTTTTGCTTTGTTTTGTTTTTTTGTGAATCCTCAGGGGAGGATATTTCTCCATTGATTTTTTAGATAGAGTAGAAAGGAGAGAGAGAGAGAAGGAGGGCTAGAGAGAGACACATTGATTGGTTGCCTCCCCACATGCCCCATCCAGGGTGGGGATGAACCTGCAACCCAGGTACTCACCCTTGACCAGGAATCAAACCTGAGACCCTTTGGTGCCCAGGCTGACACTCTAACCACTGGACCACATCAGCCAGGGCTGGACATGGGGTTTTTAAACACAATACACTATGCTGCTAAATTCCTCATTTGACCTATGCCAGTTACAATGGGGTGGGGGGGGGGAGGGGTGTTCTGCTACCTTTAATAGAAAAAGTCCTGATTAATATATAATCTAATAATTATCTAAAGGTAACTGGATTTGTTTTTTTCAGCAAATACATCAAAACATGATACCTGTAAATGAATACTGGTCCTTTCAAGGTATTACCTTTTGGAAGATGCCCACTTGTTCCAACCATGCTATTATTCCTAAAACCTATTTTTTATTCCTCTTCTGAAAGTTTTTCTATAGTCACAGCTCCTATGTCTCCACTTCCCATGCAGCCTAGTCATTGGCAACTATTTAATAGGACACCGGCTGAATGGTTAATGGCCTGTCAAAACTGCTTGTATAAATCAGCCCTTATGAACCATCAAGATTTCCTCACCATTGCAATGGTACATAAACCTCCTTCAACTGACCTTTTTCCTCTTATTTCACACTCAGAGGAGAGCTAAGAGATATTTTCAATCTAGTTTCTCACAACGGTTTGGGGAAAACACAATCCCAAAAAATCCACAATGTTTACTGGCCCCTACTATTGGAAAGGGTATTTTTAGGCATGACTTTCCTTCCTACTTCAACACATACACACATAGGAACTCATGTTCTCATAGACCGCCTCATCAGACCATGTAAGAAACATCTGGATCTCCCCTGACAACAGGTCTGACATTGAGGGGCTAATTCATTAAAATCCCAATTTTATCTAACTCAAAGCTTTGCACTATGGCCAGAGACAGCTGTTAGCTTCACCCCAAGAATGGGTGTCCCAAATCCACATAATAGATGAACCCTGCATTTCACACAGCTAAGATGGAACAGCCTGCTCACACATTCTTGAATCAAAAAAATGTACTCAACCATGTTCAATTACATTTAAAAATGTCCTCACTAAAACCCCAGCATCAAGCACAGAGCTCTTAAGATGAGACCTCTCCTGCTTCTCAGTTGAAATGAAGGCTTGTAAGTATGAAGGCTGTGTGCATAATCATCTTTTCTGCAGGCCCCAAATCTTCCAAACTGATGTTAGTAACAAAATGTAGTAATTCAAGGTGAAGAAACACAGAAAAACCTATAATGTATCTGAAGGAATCACACTCTTAAAGAGATTTTGCAGCCAGAGGCATTAAAACGGAGGAAATTCTAAATAGGGACATCTGACAGAACAAAACTTGAAATTTTTTTTAGAAATAACATGTTCTTGAAGGAAGGATTAAAATGTTTTTCAAAAGTCAATGTTCTCCAAAATTAATTTTTAAACCTACTGCAATCTATTCAAAATTATAATTAAGACATTTAAAATAAACTTGTTATTTCAGAATGATTTTAGATGTAAAGAAAAATTTCTAAGATAATACCTCACATTAATACAGTGCATTTGTCGCAATTAATAAGCCAATATTGACAAAGACTTTCTTTGAAATTAACAAAATGAATCTAAAGTTCATCTTAGAATAAACAAGACACAGTAGCCAGAAATAGTTTGGGAAATAAAAAAGTATAATGCGAGGGAACTATCAGATATTTAAACAGACTATAAAAATTATAGCAGAAAAAAACAGCCTGATACTTGGCAACAAGAGACAGACTGAGCAAAAGAAAAGATAAATTAAATATAGGATGAGTTAAATATTCAAATGTAAAAAGTAAATTAAAAATATATCAATAAAGAAGTAAATTATTTAAAAATATTGGGATGGGGGAAAATCTTTCTAGCCATGATATAAAAGCCAAAAACTTAAAACTACAAAACATAAATTCTACTCTGCCATTATTGCTCAAGAGCAGCCATAGAAAATACATAATACAATTACCTTTTTTGTGTGCATGTGGTAAGAACATTTAAGATTTATTCTCTTAGCAACTTTCAGGTATATAATACATATTGTTAACTACAGTCACTATTCAGTGTATTAGATAAAATGACAGAGGTATTAACTAATCATAATTGTGTCAATCATTTTACAAGCCACTACTGTTGTAATCATTTTGCAATATATGCATGTTTCAAATAATCACACTACATCTTAAACTTACTTAATATGTCAACTGTATCTCAATAAAGGTGAAAATACACATAACAAAAGATACATGATCTGATAATATTTACTATATAAATAAACTTTTCTGACAGAAAAAAAAATTAACAGAGTTAAAATACAAACCAGAAAAAAAGATGTGCAGTAAATATGAGAAGCAAAGAACTCTTGTAAATCAATATTGTTACTAGATGAACTATCCCAGTTCCTAGCTAACTAGGAACCTGCACTTGTTCACAGAGCCTCTTCTCTCTCAAGCACATTATTCCAGCAGTTCTATCCCCTTCCATAATCAGTGTTATTGTGTTTTGGGTGTTTGTTTGTTTGTTTGTTTTGCCTCTTCTTGATCATTTTCATCAAAAAAACAAACATGGGAGAAACCAAGATGGTGACATAGGTAACAATTTCAAAGCTACAACTAAAAGACAAAACGGACATCATCCAGAACCACAAGAAGGCTGGCTTAGTGGAAATTCTACAACTAGAAGGGAAAAAAAGCACACTGAGACTCAGGGGAGCTGCGGAAGGCAGAGGTACAGAGGTGTGCCCAGGGAGGGCTGGCAACTGAGTACATGGCTGGTTTTCTCAATCGGGAAGGAGACAAAAGCTCCCAACAGCACTGAACTCCAGTTCCGGGCGAGATTCTGGGGACCCAGACTTATTCGGAGAGAAACTGGACTGTCTGGCAGCTGGTGAAACTCGAGGGTGGCTTTCTCTCAGAGGTGCTTGCAGCAATTACCACGGGACACTGAGACCCAGGGGCCTCTTAGGGCAGGGCTGACACAAAGCCATTGCTGTCTGCTCCACCCTGAGACTCCACCCCATCCAAGCTGAGCACAGAGGCTTTTGCAAGTCTTGTCTCATAAGGGTGTCTCCAGCACAGAAGTTCTCTCAGCATAGACATAGCTGATCCTCACAGCCAAATGGCCTGAAGGTCAAATCCTCCCAGTGATACCAACAACAATCAAGGATTAACTACAACAAGACTGTGCACACAGCCCACAAAGGGGTGCAATAAGAGTGTCCACTTCAGGTAACTGGGGAGGCTGAGCCACTGAGCCCTATAGGACACTTACCACACAAAGCCACTCTATCAACTCAGGGAAGCAGCCAAAATGCGGAGACAAAGAAACAGGTCACAAATGAAAGAAATGGAGGAAAGCAAATGACTGGATATAGAGTTCAAAACCACGGTTATAAGGTTTTTCAAGCATTTTCTATAAACGGCTGATAAACTTAGTGAAACCCTCACAAATATGAAAAAGGACCAACTAGAAATTAAGCATACACTGACTGAAATAAAAAATATTATACAGAGGTCTAACAGCAGACTAGAAGATTGCAAAAATCAAGTCAAAGATTTGAAATACAAAGGAGCAAAAAACACTCAACCAAAAAAGAAAAAAGAATCCAAAAATATGAAGATAGTGTAAGGAGCCTCTGGGACAACTTCAAGCATACCAACATCAGAATTATGGGGGTGCCAGAGAAGAGAGAGAGCAAGATACTGAAAACCTATTTGAAGAAATAACGACAGAAAACTTCCCCCACCTGGTGAAAGAAATAAACTTACAAGTCCAGGAAGCGCAGAGAACCCCAAACAAAAGGAATCCAAAGAGGACCACACCAAGGCACATCATAATTAAAATGCCAGAGCAAACAACAAAGAAAGAATATTAAAAGCAGCAAGAGAAAAAGTTAGTTACCTACAAGGGAGCACCCATACGATTGTCAGCTGATTTCTCAACAGAAACTATGCAGGCCAGATGGGAGTGGCAAGAAATATTCAAAGTGATGAATAGCAAGAACCTACAACCAAGATTACTCTACCCCAGCAAACTGAAATATCATTTTCATAAAAAAAAACAAACAAACATGGGAGAAACCAAGATGGCGGCATAGGTAACAATTTCAAAGCTACAAGTAAAAGACAAAATGGACATCATCCAGAACCACAGGAAGGCTATCATTCAGAATTGAAGGTCAGATAATGAGCTTCACAGATAAGAAAAAAGCTAAAGGAGTTCATCACTGCCAAACCAGTATTATATGAAATGCTGAAAGGTATTCTTTAAGAAGAGGAAGAAGAAGAAAAAGGGAAAGATAAAAATTATTAACAACAAATGCATATCTATCAACAAGTGAATCTAAAAATCAAGTGAATAAAAAATCTAATGAACAGAATAAACTGGTGAATATAATAGAATCAGGGGCATAGAAAGGGAGTGGACTGATAATTCTCGGGGGGAAAGGGGTGTGGGGGGTGCGGGAAGAGACTGGACAAAAATTGTACACCTATGGATGAGGACAGTTTGCGGGGGGGTGGTAAGGGCAGAGGGTTGGGTGGGAACCGGGTGGAGGTGAGCTATGGGGGATAAAAAAAAGGGGGAACAATTGTAATAACCTGAACAATAAAGATTTATTTAAAAAAGAAAACACATGAGGGTACTTCTTCTAAATATAAATAAATAGCCAGATCAGTGTGACTCAGGGGTTGAGCGCTGACCCATGAACCAGAGGTCACAGTTCAGTTCGTGGTCAGGGCCCGATTCCCAGTAGGGGGCATGCAGGAGGCAGTCAATCAATTGTTCTCTCTCATCATTAATGTTTCTCTCTCTCTCTCCCTCTTCTTTCCTCTTCCTGAAGTCAGCAAAAACATATAAAAAAGTTTAAATATAAATAAATAAAGCATGACCCTCTATCCCCATTGAGCCAGAACCCCACTTCTTCCCTCCCTTTTGCAGCAAAACTCTGTGAAAGTGCTGTCCAATTTATATGCTGCTAAGATCTCTTTTACCCATCTCTATCAGGCTTTTTCTCTAATCTTTCCCAAGGCAACTATAGTAATAGATTGGTAAATGTTTCCAGAATTTTTTCTCTACAGTTAAAAACATACTCCAATTTGTTTTAAAATGTTATCTCTGGGTGGCGAGATAAAAGATTCTTTTCTCCTTTATAATGTTTTGGTACTGTCTGAATTTTTTAAAAATAATAAGCCTAAGTTACTTTTATAATCAAAGAGAAAAAGTTGTTTTCATTTTTGATAAAGTCACCCTCTTAGCCTTAAGAACACCACATCTGTGGCTTTGACTTTATTTATTTTTTTAAATTTATCTTTATTGTTGAAAGTATTACAGATGTTCCCTTTTTCTCCCTCCACCCCACTCCCATCCCCTCCCCAGGCCTTCCCTGAACTACTGTCTGTCCATAGGCTATGCATATGAAATGAAGAGTTATAAATAAATAAAGCCAGAATAAATGAACATGTTTGCTTTTAACAAGGGAAAAAACCGACTAAAATATACAGTAGCCTTATTTCAGAGAAGCATTTATTTGGATGACTTTTTGTGAGTGTAGCTTTTATATCAATGTTTTTCCAGCTAGAAGTGATGGTTTTTTTCTTGGATAGACAGCAGAGAGAAAGGTAAATGGTGAGTAGAAGGTCTCAGAGAGATTGAGTTGAGATCACAGAACTCCTTTAGTTCATGTAAGATATCTTCCACTCATTTGCTATGCCCTCTCCCCCTCCAAAACACACATACACACCCCTTTATCAACAGATTGGAGTCCTCATTAACCCCACCTCATCTTCCTGCACTGAATCCACCATGATCCTCATTTCCAAGTTCATCACCACCTTCTCTTTCTCTCTTTCCTGCTTAGCTCCTTTCTCCTCTTTGTCTGAACAAATCTGTCACTTCTCCTCACCTTTACAAGAACAAAATAATTCCTTGCTTTAAAATGAAATAGTTAGTGTGCATATGGTAAGTCTATAAAGCCCAATATATTTTTTAAGTGAAGTATTTTTTAAAGACGTTGACAACAGTTTCAAAAAGTCAATGGTTGAAACACAGATCGTTGCAATGGCCTGTAGATTATGCATTTGCTTGAATTAGATCTAAGCAGATCATCATTTGTTATAAAAAAGAAAATGACACAAAATGTGTGTGTATGCACAGAAAAAGGTTAAAAGCATATGCAACACAATATTAATAGTAGTTTCACTGGAGGGAGTGTTAATTTCTTCCCCTATATATTTATATTTTCTAACTGTTCTATAATCTACACATATTTCATACACAATTAAAAATTAAATACATCAATTGAATATATGCCTAAGGAGAAAAGGGTGGGAAAGGTGAACAATGAGGGAAGAGAACATAGCAGCAGCGAAGTGAGAAGTGAAGGAAAAGAAGCAACTGAAGCGGTCCACTCTGAGAGCAACAGGGGACACAGCTCTAAGTCAGTCTCCATCTCTATCTTGCAAGCCCAGGAGTCCCACGCTCTGTTCTACACTACGGCTAACAGACCCTAGCCAAGGCCAATGGCACGGCAAAGAACTGCCTGCATACAGGCATCAGTGTAACCATTTATTCAAAAGAAGAACTTAACTTCTTGCTGGGGGTGGAGGGGAAGGAGTACACTCAAGAACGCGCTGATATTGCCCAGGCAGGTGTGGCTCAGTTGGGCGTTGCACCGAAAGCTTGCTGGTTCAAGAATACACAGAAAGTCTTTTTCAAGGAATAAATGCACGTACCCAGGTTGTGGACTCAATCGCCGGTGGGCAGAGGGCAAGAGGCAGCCAAACAATGTTGTGCTCTCTCTCACATTGTTATTTCTCTCTTCTCCCTTCCTCTCTCTCAAAAAAAATCAGTAAATTATTTTTTTTAAAAAGGAAGAAATAGAATGCTGATATTCACAGAGCTGCTTCTCTCCACCTCTGCTTTTGCATCTCAAGCTCCAGGAGTCACTTAAAAAGCAGGCTACGTATTTTCAAGAAGTAAACCTCTTGGATGAGTACCTTATGTTCATGAGCGGGAGAGGGAAGGTGCCGTGCTGTGTATCGGAACTCCCAGCCAGAGAAGACAGCTATCTCTCTTGGCACAGGTTCTAGGGGATGAGACCACGTCTAGCGGGGATTTTCTCCAGATTCGACAGCCTTGGCCCTACCAAACCGCACAGCTTTGTTTGCACCATACATCACTCGTCACGAGTCTTTCATTTTTCCTTTCAAGCATCCACAGGTCAAATACTGCGTGTTCCCAACCGTCTGGGAGCTTCTTGGGCCAGCAACGGGACATTCATTTTGCTCAGCACTCCTTTAACATTTCTATTGTGTTCAATTTCCCACTCCCCCTGCCCATGTCCCCGGAGAATAACTTCTTCCTTGTTTTAAAAACTTGGACCACAGTCAAGGTTGATGTGTTTCTCCACTTTGCAGGATATTTTCAGGAGAGACAAAACAGAGGCTAACAGAGTGGCCAAGGCTTGTGAGCGGCCTTAAAAAATCAGCAGCCTTATTAAGAACACACAGAAAGTCTTTTTCCAGGAATAAAATGCAGATGACACAAGGCACCACAAACAGAATTATTCATAAAGGTGGACTGATCCTCAGAAAGGGTCCCCGGCAATGTTTTCTCTGAGTGACACACTTTAAAAATCTAATTTCATGTGTTTATGGGTGAGGGAAAGGGTCAGAGTTAAGAGAGCGGTTTCATAAAGTATCTTCTCTTTGACTTAAAATTGAAATACAATATTCTCCTGTTTGAGGTCATAAAACTAATTCTGATCCCAATGGGCATGGGGAGATTAGAAAATGAGTAAAGGGAAAAGGAGACAAGAGTAAATCAGTGGCAAGAGTATCCTCCCTTCCCCATTCTATCATGTTTTCATCTCATCTTCCCCATGCTCTCCCTCAAATCCCAGCCCCGCCCATTAGAACATCACTGCTCCCTGATGTCTAATGAAAGACTCCTCCATGGACTTGTTAGGACATGAGGAAACAAGCCTATTCTTTTTTGTGTAAAAGTAACATTTTCAAGGAAAGAAGACATGAACAAATATTTAGTGGGGGTTAGCCTGAAGTACATGATCTTTTAATAAAGAATTGATAATGCCTCATTTTTATGAGCCATGTGGGAATTCTATCTTTCTTCTCCAAAACATGAGTCAAACCTCCAGTCTTCCTGTCGTATATCTACCATGTCACCATGGTTTTTCTTACCACTCATTTCAAATAGTGTCAAGACACTAGTTATGAATTAAAGCAAAAGACGGTTATTTCTCTTTATTTTTCTTTATGAAATATCTCTTCTCAAATGTGTTTTCCATATTATCAGTGTTTGCATATCATGACCAAAGAAAGTAAATTTGGTATCACAGAAAATAATGACCCTTACCCAGATTATCTTCCTCCCTCTCCCGCCCCCCTTCCCCGGAGAAAAGCCAAACTTTCTACTGGAATAACAGATTCAGTTGAGTCCAGTTCCAGGTTGTTCATGGGCTTGGAGGAAAGAGCTAAGGAGTCATTCTCTTTAAGAGTTAAAAGAGGGGCAACCTAAGCACCAGGAATGAATATGACTCGGGCCCACCCAAGAATGCACATAGTCTCCTTTGTCTTGAACTTTAGTAAAACTTCCTGGTTTTTGCTGTATAAAATAAACACACTGTATTGGTTCTGGGTCCCTGTCTCTCCATCAGAGGACAGTGGTCCCACCTGGCCCCAGCTTTTTCCTTCTTAAAAAAAAAAAAAAAAAAACGAGGGACAACCTGTGGGTCATGACAAATCAGTGGTTTTAAAACCAATCTACACATCACCACCAGCATTTTAAAAAGTGATATGGAATAAAGTAGAAAATATCAGTATGAATGAAAATATCAGCATGCACAGCATGGTGTAAGGGTAAGTACTAATTTGTGAAAATTTGTGTGGTGTATGTATGTGTGCACTCACACTCACATGTGTCTACTGGATCTCAGTAAAAGGTATTTCTACTGTGGTCACAATATAAAAAGCTTAAAAAAAAAAAAAGCTCGAGAAATTCTAATCTAGGGCTCAGAATCTGGAGTCAGACAAAGGTGGGTTCCAACATGGCTTACCACTTACTCCCTCTGTGGACTCGGTTTGGTGGCTTAATCTCTCCAGCCTCCTCACCTGAACGATGGGCATAACCGTAAACCCAGGATTGTCATGAGACCAAAAGAGGAAACATATGTAAAGCCATTGACACAAGGCCCCACAATGTTCACATCCATTCTTAGATAAATGTTCAGTTCTCAAATGCAGGCAGACATCAGTTAATTTACACTGTGTTCGGAAAGGACAAATCCAGTGTGAGAGATGTTAGTCAATTGGACACCTGTGCACCTTTTTTATCCTCCAAAGAGTTGCTTTTCTGTAGGACTATCTATTGGGGCCTTTTGATCCTTGTGAGACAGCTCTCTGAAGTTAGTATTCTAGAAATACATTTGGATTTCAGAAATCCTTTTTCAGAATGTAAGCACCAAAGCAATGAAAAACATTGTTCTAGCGTTTTCTTTTTCTTACACAGAATTGATAAAAACAAATGATTCACATTTTGCACTTCATTGTTACAATACAGCTTCTGACTCTCCAGCAAGTGACTAATATCACATGTCTAAAGACCTTCAAAGATATCAGAATTATCTCAACTATGGAAAGACCCAGATTCAAATAGATGCCAAGATTCCTTATTTATAAATTTTGTAACTAAGCAAAAAACAAGCAAACTATGTACTCAACATACAATTATTTTTTAAGCAGCAACATACACACTTCATAATCAAGTTCTGTTTATTCTTGGCATTTAGTTTGTGGAGTTACTGAATTCTGAGTGAAGAAAAGGAAGAGATCCAGAAAGAAAGAGTGAGACCAAGAAGCCAAGAAATATAAGACAGGTTGAGAGTAGGTAGAAGGATGGAATGCTGAAATTGTCAGCAGCCCCTTCGATGCAAGTAGAAAGAGAAAAATGTCAAATCAACAGGAAGTTTCTTATTTTGGGGTTCAGAGAAAGGAAACGGAGATTTGAATAAAAAAGAAAAATTGGGGGTGAAGGTAGAGAGAAGCATCTAATAGAAAAACAACTCTGCAGGTTATTGAAAGGTTATCCAAAAAATAAATAAATAAATAACTGAGCCAACAAAAGGATGAGGAGAGGGAGGCCGGTTCTGGTGTTCAAGCAGAGAAAATGAAATCAAAAGAAATAGTTATAGAACTGTCCCAGGGTGCAAACTACAGGACTGGGGAAGGCACAAGTGTTTGGAATGACAAATTCTTTGCAGAAAGTCTGGTCATAGACTTGGGGTTAAAAATTAAGTTCTCCCTTAGAGATTTAAAGATAAATGGAAAAAATGCAAGGGAAGTATGACTGAAAGGTTTGATTGATCTAACAGGAATATATGTAATGTCATCAATCTAGTATTTGATGAAACATTCACGAGGAAATGAGCAGGGTTCCTACTGCATCATTCTAAAAATTGTTTTCCAGGTGGATGAGAAATGTCACCAACTCCATTTTCAGCCACAGCTTGTTCTTGATGAATAAGAGGAAGCAGAAAGCGAGAGAGAGAGATTTTTCCCATCCCAGTGCAAGGATAGCTACACTGATTACCCATTGTCAGTCCTAACTTCTGCATCACCCCCAGGCACCATCAACAAGGCCTATGCATTTGCCATCATCGCATTTTCCACTCACTTGCTCTGCCCTTCTGTCCATTTCACTGAGCTGGAGCTCCCAGCAGCAACTCTAGAAGAGAAGAAGAGGTGGGGGATGGGGAATGGAGCATGCGTGGCTCTAAAAGCCTCCCAGAACCCAGAATCCAATGAGAAGCCACTAAATATACAGAGATGTGATGCTTGCTGTCTAGTCCAGAGTGCTGAACTGAATCCCCAATCCCACTGGAGCCGAGGGTGAGGTGAAAGGCCCCACAGGGAGGCTGGGAAGAGCCTGGGCTTTTGTAATCAGATCTGGGCTTGGAATCTCAGCTCTACCACTTCATACAATGTGAACTTGGGAACTTACTGAAGTCCCTGAGCTTGATTTACTTCTTTGGAAAACAGGGTAACAATACTAGGCCTCATACTGTTGTTAGAAAGATTAGATGAGGTGACCTAAAAGATCACCTGATAAATCACAGGAACTTGATGGGTGTCATATCCAACTGCCTATCAACTCAGACTTGCTAGAAAACTGAAAGCAACCAGGTTTGAGAACTTTGAGTCTGGATTGTCCAAATCATCATCTCTCAAATATAAATTTAGATCCTGAACTTTGCAAACACAAAGCATTTTTTGATAAGACAGAGTAATAGTTAACATCTGTGATATCACTAGCAAAACATAAACATTCAATGAGGTTGAATGGACACAACTTTGAAGAACTCTAAAAAAATTCAAAAGTAAAGGCCATATTAACTTTTCCAAATATTCTCAACTCCCTCGTTCCAGACAAAAATATACCCTGTGTATAAGCCTGAAAATTTAATACTCGAATACAACCCACCAACTGGGGGTGGGAAGAAAACACCTTGATTGTACAAAGAGCCTTGCCTATTCTTCTAAAACTGTATTCTTTTCAAAAGTTATAAGCACCTTTAAAATGGTTCAAACAGGTTTAAGGAATAGAGAAGACCTTACCCCTTTAGTGTGGCTCCCAAGTTCATCTGATTCCAGGTCATGCATTCAAGCTGGGAGGTCATCTGGTATAAATTGTCACTGTTAGAAAAACATCCAGAGTTAGAAACGCATAACTACGAAAAAGATAAATAAATAAATGTGCCACTGTCTGTTCAAACAACAATGGAGCTTTAACTTTCCTTTACAGTGGAAGCCTCCATGTTTTCCAGAATGACAGACCACAAGTCTGAAATAATTTTCATTTCACCCCACTGATCTTTGCATAGTTATTCACTTCACACAGCAAAAAGGATGTGAGAGTGATTTGGAAGCCTTTAAAAAAACCTTAGTGTAGAGTAAACGTTGAAGTTTCTAAAGAGGTATTAAACCTTGGAAGGGAAGAGGCTAAAGGGAGTGAAACTTTGAAAGGCAACACAGGCTGGATAACTCAACATTAAAGTTAAAAGCCTGGAGCTGAAAGTAAAAAGACAGCAGATTAATTATTCGTGAAAAGGCCATTAAGTTGTTTTAATCAAAAGGATAAGTATCATGTGGATTATGAGGGCCTAAAAAGTCAGAGTGATGGGTGATGGATGGTCTCAAACTCAAGGATGTGACAAGGAAGAGAAAGAGGATGAACTATGCACCACTAAAGGAATAATTTTCTATAAATTTTATAATCCTGGTACAAGTCAAGTGGAGCTTTTTTTATAGAAGCCTATAACCCAGTTCTATAAAGCTGGGTGAGGGAAAATAATGGCTGATCATTTACATTAAGACCCCAAAGGAGAAATACGTTATCATGTAAACCAATCAAAAATTGTTCTCACCCTTTTACTTTGCACATGCAACTGTTACAAACATCTCTATTACATGTGTTTTTAAACATCACTCTAAATGCACTATAGAAGAGCTATCACACCCATGCCCTGAAATAACACCCCAAGGTATCCTGCCTGTTCGACTCTTTTAAGCATATTTATTACAGGTTTTTAAATTGTCATTAATTCGTTCATTTTCTATTTATCTCATTCCTAGAAAACTAGCACATAAATCAATCATCAGGCATCTCCTAAAATTACCAAGCTCTATGAAGAATGAATTTAGTCCTGAACTGAAAAGGTTAATTATGAAATGTGAAACCCAAGAGATGAATGGTTTGTTTGGGAACCCTTGTTCTAAACACATTACAGACATTACAGAACATTTTCGCTCCACCTTCATGGCAGACGTGAACAAAGGGTAAGAAGCTTTCAATATCTAATGTGCGATATCAGATTGCAAATTCTGGACAATCTCCGTCTTGTCATGGCATTCCTTTGGGGTGCCTTCATCCATCGGGCCAGGGCAACACTAGTTTAATTATGAGAAGGTTTAGTCAGGCCAACCAAACTGGGGAAATTACAGCAACTCGGAAGAAATGAGTACTGTGCTCTCTCTTGGCACAGCTTGATAAATCAAGGTAGAGTACATCTGCCTCTCATATAATCACTCTGAAAATTATTTTGAAGATAATACAGGATAAGGAGGAAATCAGAGTCCAGAAGTGAATTTTACATATGAAATGAGAAGTGATTTCAATCTCAAAGTATGTGTAGTTTCATTAGTCAGTGTATGTCTGGACCCCATCATTCATCCCCATGTCTGACTGGCTATTATGCTACTACAATATCCTACATATCAATGAGAAAAAAATGATTAGTTTCTCCTGCAGCTTCCCAGTTTGCAGCAGCGGCCGGTGCTGGTCTGTGCCACTACGTTTCTCAATTCCACGAATTCTTGCTGTAAGGCTCGTGTAATTAATTCCTGAAGGACCCCAATTTTTATTAGAAGTGCCAGCCTGCTGCATTTAACACAGGAGAGTTTCTTGAACTTTCTTTGGGTTGACAGTTCATTAATAAGCAGCCTCCTCCACAATCTCTACTGGTTTTTGTTCTCCTGCACCTTTTCATCAAGCAATCCATTTATTAATCTTGCCATTAATCTCAGCCAACAGGCATTGTATTCCCCAGGCAGCTCTATATATTTGTCACTAATTTTTAAAAAATTGTTCACCAGTTGAATCACTCAGCTCCAGCTGACAATTTTCCTAGGCCCTATAGGGATGTGGGATCTTTCTGAAATTATTTCATCCCTGCATAAAACTAAGAAAATCTTAATTTCTAAGAGGGCTGAGAAACAAGATGAATGACAGAAGTTTACACATATGGGTTAATGAGTCCCAAATATTTAGGAATTTTCTCACAGATTTAAAGAAAAGTCCAATAGATTCCTAAGGGTC
Organism: Corynorhinus townsendii; assembly: GCA_026230045.1. Lineage (NCBI taxonomy): Eukaryota > Metazoa > Chordata > Mammalia > Chiroptera > Vespertilionidae > Corynorhinus > Corynorhinus townsendii. Next base: position 21,739,086 of record JAPDVU010000008.1, on the reverse strand, counting down.
TCTGCAAGGAAGTATCCCAAAGAGAAAATATTTTAAGGACATTTTCTTGGCTCTCAATACCTCAAATACAAGGTATGTCTTACATATAGGTATCTTCCTAGTAGGTGCTTAAAAAATATATTGCCCTGTCCAATATGGTAGTCACTAGTCACATGTGACTATTGAGCACTTGAAGTATGGCTAGTGCTACATGTTGAAATAAGATTTTGCTATACTGAGTTATATAGAATATTTCAAAATTAATTACACTGTTGTTTTTTTATTTGGCTACTAGCAAATTTCAAATTATGTATTGGCTTGCATTATGTTTCTGCTGGACAGTGTTACTCTATAAGTTTTAGAATTTTGAGAAAATCAATTCAGCTCTTTGCACCTCAGTTTTCTTATCTGTCAAATGGGAATATTAATCTCAATCAATCTAACTTTACAGAAATGTTGTAAGCTCTAATAACGGCTCTTGGAGGACTATACAGATAAAATATTTTAATTTTATGATCATACAGGTTTCAGGTATGGGTTTCTATATGATCATATTAACCAGTGTCACCCCAATAAATTTAATGAAAAATTAAAACAAATAAAAATATTTTAATTTTTCTAATCTATCAAATTTTGCACAGCACTTCCACACCATCTCGAATATTCTTCACAACAATTTTATGAGGTAGTTATAATTATGATTCCCATTTATCAGAGAAGGACCTGGGCTCACACAAGTGCTTAGTGCTGACTTTCTTGATGTCCCTACGTCTACGCTGCCCATCCCCTTTGAAAGATTCAGGCATCATTTGGCCTCCGAGCCTTGTCCTCTCATTGCCATTTAAATAATAGTAATAATAATACAGACAAAAGGCTGGAAATGAAAGAAGACATACATAAGAAAGCATCATAACCTATTTTATCTCCAGAAAGTGACAAGATGCAAGATGCCCAACACATCCTCTTGAGCTAACCAAGGAGAGTGTGCCAGTAGAAGCCCCACTTCTTGATTTTAGTGGTCCTGATAGCCCAGCTTATAAATCCTCAGAAGGGGAGAGAAGGTGGGATGGGAAGAAGAACTTCCAGAAAATCCCCAAGCTACTAATAGGTTTCCTGAGGCCGGCGACAGGATCACAGCACAATTTTAACCACATCCTGCCTTCTCTTGGCTGGGAGTCCTCAGCAGCTCAGTCAGTAGGCTTGGCTGGCACAATCTTTCAACTGGAAGTCAATGATAGCAATGACAATAACTGCTGCTGGGGAGAGGACAAAATGTGAACTGGAGCTAAAAATACTGGGCCCAAGCATGCTCAGGCTCCGATCTCTTTGGGCAATCGGTCAACACCCAGCTCTCATTATGAAAACCCACAGAAAGAGGCAGCACTGGTCAAAGAATATATGGGCTCTGACAAATAGTGCATCTAATTATTAAATAACCACTGTAGGTGTCAACCACCTCATTCCCAGAGGAGATCAGATAAGCAGGTGGTTTGGCTCAGAGTGACCACAGTGGTCACGTAGGCATTTCAGCTCCCGGTCTAACTCTGTCTGTTCGGAAGTGAACTCTGAAATTGCAGGCTGCCAAAATATATTCCAAAAGTCATGTTGTCCTTTATATTTTTGTAAGTAGGTCTTTTTTTTTTTAAGTCACTTGTTTCCTATGAAAGAAATGTTTGAAGTTGGACGCAAAAGAGAGAGGAAAGCAACTTCTATAACTGGGATTAATGCAAGCTGGAGTAAAATAAAAGGAAGTCCATCCTAGCAAAAAGGGGAACTTAAAAGGAAATCAGTAGTAGATCATATAGAGTTTATTTTGGCCCGGACTGCAGTATTACTGAGTTCTTGACCTCTGCACAAAAAGAAAGGAAGAAGAAAACGCTCAGCTATTATCTGGACTGGACCTCCTCCGCTCTTCAAATGCATGTGTAATTCAAGTACATTTTCATCTTTAAGTGTGTTTCCTGTATTCAACAGAACAAGGTAGAAAAGTGCATGTCACCACTGGAATGAGACCATTGAACCTGGTTGAGATTGGAGTTACCTCTGCCAGATGTTTGCTAGTTGGCAAAGTAGCATCTTTCTTCTCCATTACAGTTTACATTCGATATTACTCTGCATTAGTGTCAGGTGTACAGCATAGTGGTTTTGACAATCGTATAGTTTACAAAGCGGTTCCTGTGATATTTCCTTCCAGTACCCACCTAGCTATTACAATATTATTGACTATATTCCCTATGCTGTAATTTATATCCCTGTGACTATTCTGTAACTAGCAATTTGTCAATTTGTACTTCTTAATCTCTTCCCTTTTTTCACCCAGCCTTCCCAACCCCTCTTAAAAATAGCATCTTGGTAGAAGAATTTCCCCATAGGATGATATTTTTTAAAGCCAAATAATAAAATGGGGAATATAACTGGCATCCGTGATCAGAATTCCCAATGTTTCTAGCATTTGCTGTCATAGCTCTGCCCCACGCTAACAGAGAGGCCTCTGTGGTTTTACCTATACCTGATAACCAAGGCTCAAGAGCTCGACTTCCACGCTGCCCTTCTCCTGAGTTCTTCCCTCTGAGGCGCCTTGGAGGCTGCCAGTTGAGAAATTTCTGCCCAGCAGGCCATGGTGAATAATGATTTTACAGTCAATCTCTTGGTATTGTAATTTCTCTCAAGCTCACCAGTTAACCAAAGAAAAACCCACTGGGGATTCAACTTCTATTAATAAACACTTGGTCAGCACAAAAGTTGAAGGAATATTTGAAACTAGATTTTCCTCCCTCCCTGGAGACAAGTCCAATGCAAGTCTCTTGGCTTTGATAACACTGCCAACCGACCGCCCTGGAGACCATTCCAGACTTTCAGCCCTCATGCCTACCTATGTGGGACACATATGCCAGTGTTGTCTTAAGTGAAATTTGCACACCATGTAAAGTGTACTTGGATACACCAGTGAAAAGATACAGCATTGACTGGGCACAAACTGATATGTGTCTAAGTCTAAAACTAACCTAAATGGTGGGTTGTGAACTTCTTACTGACCTGGATTCCCCAGAAAACTCTATGGCTGCTAAGGAAGTTTCTCTCCTATGAAAGACAATCTACTGGTAAAGGCTCCATTGTCAACCTCACCATCTGTGAATCATTAACAGTCAATTAAAAATTGTCAAATCACCAATGATTGCTTCCCAAATTGCTAAGGGGCAAAAGGAAACATTCTCATTTATATTAGTAGCACAATTGCTAAAGAAGGATATGCATATGACACATGAAAGGATAAAATGAAAGAGAAACAACTAGAACGTCAAAAAAAATAATGGGCATGGGAATATTTTTCAAATACAGTGCACAGAACTTTTCAAAGTTGCTGTGAGAATCAAGCTGGGCAATGGGCACAGTAAGGGACTGGGGACCAATGAGGTAAGCAACCAGACCAGATGGGGCGTATGGAAGAGGACTCGAGAGGAATAGGCAAGGAAGGTCCAGCTAGCTGTATGCTCTAGAGAGAAATCACAGGGAACATTACATTATGCTCAATGAGGGTGGACTTTACTATTCTGTCCCCTCAGGGGAAGGTAGGTCCAACATTCCCTGGGGCTTTGCCTCTGAGCAAGCTGAAAGCTGGGTGGCCCTGGAAGTAGACATTCCTCCTGCGTCAATGGACAGGGAGAAAGGTCTCTGCCCTGATTTCTTAGGCATTTGAAACTGAACTTTACCAATAGTTCACGTGCAGTGGTAAAGGCAAAGTTAGAGGAGTCTGCAGTTTGAAAGACAGAGCTGCTTTGTTAGGACTTAAGGAGGGAGTTCAAGTTGGCTCCAATAATGCTCACCAGGGGGAAGTACGTCAGTCCACTAAGTGCTTACTATTGAAAGCTATGGGTACAACTAACGGGTAATGGATTCGTTCACAACTGTGGGAAATAAAGACCTTCCTCTAGCGAGACCCAGGGCAGATGCCCCTTTGGAGCAGGGATGGCACTTGTGTATCAGGAGAGGCAGCAGGGTGGGTGCAGTGGGTAGAAGCATGGCTTCAGAAGCCCTACTACCTGAATTTGAACACCAGCTCTGTCCCTTACTGTGTCCCACTGGGCAGATTCATCCTCTGTGAAGGATGTTTCTTCCTCTGTGAAGTGGGGGTGATAATTTCAAAGGGATGATAACTCAAAGAGTTCTCATGTGATTAGGCAAGTTAATAGTTGTAAAGTGCTTAGAATGGTGCCTGGATGAGGTAAGTGTATATAATAAGCATTTGCTATTACTGTTTATTAGCAAAAGCCTGGACTTTATAAGGGGAATAGTCCAGGTGGAGTGGCCTGGTATCTCTCGGTGCTGCAGAGCTCAGATGGGCTTTGAAGCCAGAGACACTGAGGATCGAATCCTGGTTTTGATTCTCACTCACTGTGTGACCCTGGGCAAGTTACTTCTAGTCTCTAAGCCTATTTCCTCCCTAGCAGAGTGGAGTTTAGAGTACCTACCTCATAGAATAATCAGAAGAATTAAATGAGTGATCTGAGCGAAGCACTTAGCACAATGCCCAGCAGTACCGAGTCAGCATGCAGTAATAAATCCTAGTTACTATGTTCCAGGGACTCACGCTTTCACCCAGCTATGATCATTGGCTTCCCTAAGGGCTGAAATCTAGTTTCGTAAGCCTTAATGGCCTTTAGACAAAACTCTACCCATCTTCAACTTGGCTGCGGGGGGGAGGGGTGGGGTTGGAGGGGGGGCAGGGCAAGGAGGAAGGGGAAACCATCTCCTATCACTTTCCGTAAGTTGATTGAGGGCATTTTCTACTCACTACTGTTTACACCTACACACAAATGTGTATAGCTGTAACTCCTCAGATACGTTACCTGGGAGAGAGAAGAGAACTTGTTTCTCTTGTTGTAAACTTCTCTCCGAACAAGTAGAGAATTCTGAGAATTTCCTCAAAGAAATTCACATTGTGCGCTACTTATTTAATGGCCATATATGTGCCACTACCTTTACTTCATGCTGGGAAGGGAGACTGAATCCAATGGTGGAGAGACAGAGCTTTGGGAAGAGGGGTGGGGAAGAAGCTGGGCAGGCTGCCTCAAAGGGTCAAGTGCAATGAAGCAAACAAAATAGGACAAGCCTTTCCCAGGAGGTCTCAATTTTAGACAGAAAAGCACCACTGAATATCAAAAATCCAAAAGTTAAGTGATTCAAGTTTAGTCCTACTTTCTATGTTTTTTTCAAACACTGTGTTCCCAAAGACATTTAAATACCCCTTCAAACTTGTTTTCAGAGGAGAAAAGAAAAAAAATGACATAACTGCAGTGATGTCAATGCATAAACCCAATTTTAAAATAATCTTACACCTGTCCATTCATCATTACTGCCGGGGAAGCATCTGATCTTTTTTTTTTTCCAATTAGGCAAAACAAATCCAGCTTACTTTGTCTGATTAAGTTTATAAAACACTGATAGAAATTTCTCCATAGTTAGTCTTGACATATCAGATATCATTACTCCAGACAGTTTTTCAAAAGCAATTTAAGTGACATGTAAGATGCCTATACAGCTCTCTCTTCCCAAGCCATCCATCCAGAAAATTGAGGAAAAAGAAGGATAAGCTACATGAGGCACCACCAGGGAGTTTCTGTGAAAAGGGCACACTAAGGAAGCATAGTGCTCCCCAGCTGGTGACAGCCCACGGAGAAAGACCTCACCTCTTTCAAGAAGAAGAGCCAAAAGAAACCCAATTCTTAGAAGGTACAGCCTCAGTTGCAGTAATAAAAACACTACCAATAACTAACATTTATTAAGCGCTTACTGTATATCAATTAGGCAATGCTAAACCTTGAAGGCTTCTTTTCATGATGCCTAATTATCATCTGATTTATTACTTCAATACCTGGAGAGTCCCTTGATCAACACAGGTGGATGGGAATGAGGCAGTGAGAACATCGTGAAATACCTGTTTACAGAGCTGCTTTAACAGGGTATATGATTACATGTACTTCAGCTTGAAGTACCTGAACTTTGAAAGTGATTCGAAAAGTAGTGACTTTAGGGTGGATGGAGCCTCAAAGACCCAGATAGTACAAACTTCAAGGGAGCAAGCTCTTTTCCTACTGGGGTCACAAATTCTTTTTTAGGAGATGTTACTGCTTAGAACATTTCCTGTAATGGGAGAAAATGGTATTTTTGTGACATTAATATAAAAATGAGAAGCAAAACGTTGTAATTATACAGGAAGAAAAACAGGGATACGCAGATATTTCCCAAAGATGAACCTGACAAAATTGCTTTATACAGTGGCCAATGACAAACTGGATCTTAAAAATGTGAAAATTTTATGTATAAAATGCAATTTAAGTGACTTTTCCTATGTCTATAGTAACCACAAATTTAGCCCTAAGTCAAAATCCACCCCCAGGGACTCAGTTTGGAGAACTGCTGTTCAAGTGAGTGCCATCACTTTATCCCTGACTCCTTTTCTTTCTGGGTGGCTCAGTCCTTTGGGTGGCTGTCCCTTTGATGGGTCCCTTCCTAGTGTCCCACAAGGTGGGTTTATGCTTAAGAGAATAAGAAATGTGAGTAAGGCCCTGGCCGGGTAGCTCAGTTGGTTGGAGAATTGTCCCGAAGCACCAAGGTTGTGGGTTTGATCACTGGTCAGAGCACGAACAAGAATCAACCAGTGAATGCATAAAGAAGTGGAACAACAAATTGATATTTTTTATCTGTCTGTCTGTCTCTAAAATCAATCAATAAATAAAAATTTTAAAGAAAGAAATGTGTGTTAACTGTGTCACCACTGAACCAGACTCCAGTGACCTCTCAACCCCCAACTCCCAAGTGGTATCCTGGCCCATCTAAACAGCACCCACTCCGGCATCAAAGTCTTCCTCTCCACCTGGGGTGAGGCACCAAGCAGGGATCAAGGAGAGAAGAGCAGGCCAATGGGGAGCCATTCCAACTGCTCCCCCAAAGGCTACTGGAACAATAGCAATGTCACTCTGGCAATGGGCAGAAGCAGCTCCTCAAGAGGGAGGGGGAGGAGGGCACCTCCACTCCGGTTTTGCTAAGGGAAGAGGATCACAATAGAGAATGGGTGGGGATTCTGCATCCATTCCAGTGACCAGACCCAGGGAGGAGGGGAGGCAGAGATCTGGCTTTGGAGCAGAACACTGGGCCCACCGTGCTGAAGAACACAGCTGGGTTCCAGCTAGGGAGAAAAGGAGGGTGATGCATTGTGACCTTCCTACCTCTGTCTGAGAAGAGAAAGAGGAGGGAGGGGAGAGGAGGAAAAAGAAAAAAAGTGATCTCAAATCCAAGAGTCTATTAGATATGCTGGCTTTTCCCATCAAAAGAAAAGGTTTCCAAAGCGGGTACAGCTCAGGCGCACAGAAGTGGAAAGGGCTCGGGCCCTACCTCCCCGGGGCAGTAGAATCAGACCAGTACCAGGCTCAATTTCATAAGCATGCCAGGACTTTCGGAGGCGCCACTGCCGGGTGGGGAGCCAAGACTCCTTCCCCTCCTCCACCTGTGGGACTGAAGGTCCCCCAGGCGCGGCCATTCCCCCCACCCAATCTCCCAGGGCAGATGCTTTTCCTTCCTTCATTACCTCACTACCTCCTTCCCTTGACGTCAGCCCCGGGTCCAGGAGCGGAGGGGAGGGAGGATGGAGATGAGTTTGGGGGCCAGTCGGTATCAGGATCGCTGGAGCACCGGGGTGAGGGGTAGGGGTGGTACGTGAGGTAATGCACGCCCAATTCCCGGGCTCCCAGGGCCAGGAGCGGCCAGTTCACTCCCCCCCGCCCCACCTCCCCGCCTGGTGCAGGCTGGTGTGTGTGCACCAGTTACTAGGCAACCCTATCGGAGACGCGGGATGCTGGCCAAGTTCACCCAAAGTTGAAGAATAAATTTGGGGGAGAGTAGGTGGAGGGTGGAGCGAGAACAGAAAGAAGGCACAAGTGACAGGAAAAAAAAGCTTCGAAGGGAAAGAAGCTGTCTTCCGCCTCCTGGGAACAGGAAGAAGGGCGGGCTCAGGACTCCGCTGCGACCCGACTACAGTCCCCAACACAAGCTGGAGGGACGTCCCGCCCCAGCGTATCCCTGAGCTACGAACAACACCCACTAAGTGCAGCCGGCTCCGAGGACTAGGGTGGAAAAAGCTGTGGCCCAGGGTAGGCGCCGGAGAAGTTGTCCCAGAGAAGTCTGGCGGGTGGCCGTAAGGGGATTTGAGGAGTAAGAACCACGTGGCAGTGGACTTCGTGTTTAATCTTTGGTCCTGAGGATGCTAAAGTCTTCCCAGCAAAGAGCCCCTAAAAGAACAGCTTTTCAAAGTGCCTCTCTTTCTTTCCCAGTTCTAAACAGTAACCGCGCTCGTTTATATTCAGAGTAAGAGCACGGAAACGAGGAAACCTACTTCTATCAGAGCCTGGAGATCTGCTTTCATTTGCTTTAAGTAGCTGGGTGGCTAAAGGAGTCATTTGCCTCCCGAGTCCGGGCCGCCCCGCATCCGACGTCCCCGTGCCCTCCCGCTCCTGGGAACCCTGACGCGGTGCCAAGCGCCTTCCTACCTGCTGTAAGGCGTCCTCAGCAGCAGGGCCTGGCTGCCGGTGCAGCTGTCAGTGGGCGTGTGGCAGCCATAGACTGGGGGCGGCACGGAGTACTGCTGCTCGCCTGCAGAGAGCGGGAAAGCAGGGTGAGCGCCCAAAGGTCTCTGGAGTGCGGGATGGCGGGCAGGGACTGGGGGAGAGAGCATCCTGAGTGGGGCTCCCAAGCTAGACGGGCAAAGATGGAGTGTCCAGATGTAATGAGCCAAGCTTCCCACTTTATACTCCCTTAAAAGTCACTGCCTAGTACACAGCCAAGACTCTTAGACTTGGTTGAGTGGAGTCCCTAACATACTTGGGGGGTCAGAATCAGCCTTTTAAATTGAGTGAGATTGGGCTAATTATTTCTCAAAATCCCTTTACATGTCCTCTTCTCCCTTCCTAATGTGCTGTGGGTTGGAAATTCATTGGGGAGGGGAGGGAGAGGACAGGGTCGTTTGGATGGGGTCTCATGGAAGAAGGGGAGAAGGACCCCACACCATCCCCGCCTGCTTACCCAGAGAGCCCTGCTGGCCCATGGGGTCTTCGTGCTTGAAGGAGTGGTTGGGGAACTGCGCAGCGTGGTGGGAGGGCGTGTGGCCGTAGCTGGGCGTCCCGTCGAAGGTGACTGTGCTATATCCTGCGGGAGGAGCGGCAGAAAGAAGCACCGCGTCAAAAGGGAGGAGATGTGGTCGATGGGTCCCAACCAGAGCCGCAAACCAGAACCGCTGCGGAGGAGGCCCCGCCACACCTTGGGATCCCACTGGTCTCTAGGACTTTGGGCGGGTCGGGCCCAGTGCCCCAGGTGACCTCGGGACCGCTCTCTGCCCTATCCCAAGTAGAATTCGGATCTCCCCACCGTTTCCCAATTTATTTATGCCCTTGCCTTCCACCATGGCTGCTGCTTCTAGACCGAACCTCCCCGCAAGGAAGCATGAAAGAAAGTTGCTCTCCCCAAAACCTGACACCGCTCTTGCTCAGGGGCAGGAGCGAAATGAATCTGCTCAGCTGACCCCACGCTGACTCCGAGCCGTAAATCAGGGGCCGCACCGACTTTCATTAATTACTCAGAGCCAGTTAACGGCATGGGCTTTAAATGGGGAGAGTAATTACCGAGTAATGGTATCTGTCTGAGGCGGAGCGACCTGACACCATGACACCTAAGGCCCTAGGGAAAGCTATCGAGGAGAAAAAGAAGGGGCCCTTCCAGTTGGGTCCACAGGCCTTGCCCTGCCTCCTCCTCCTTCCCTTCTGCATGGACCCTCCTCTGCTCCGGTGGGTCTGACTCTGACCACCACTGCGGGAACCAACTTCCTCGTGCCCCGGGGCCAGAAACCCTGTTTCTTTTAGTGTCCCTGATGCGACAGTGCACGCGTACTCTGCCTCCGTTTCCCTGCAAAGAAATTGAAGGTAACATCGCCCTTATTCTTGCCCAACTCTCCAAAGGTAAGAATTAAAATAATTGTGGCGTCTCAATTGAAAAATATAGCCTCCTTCTATGATTATTGTTATTTAATTGCTTTAAACATATGCCCCAATGGCTTGTGGAAAAACAGTTGCCACCTCTAGGGAAAAAGTATCTATGGCTAAGAAAGGGATCAGTCCTTAGGATCCTGAACCCAATGGCAGGGGCCCTCCTATGTCAGGAATCTCTGGCCTGAGGTCAAGACCAAGTGAGGAATGAGATTGGCCCAGACACTCATATCTGCTCCCTGTTGGACCACCACCGGTCCAGTCCCTCCAACCCTAGCCACTGCACTGGGTCAAATGGTCCCCATTGCCCTACTCTTGTCCCAGGCATGATCCCCCTGCAACATGTGTCCCAGAAGACAAGCTGGACAGAGAAAGGAGGCCATTACCCCCATCTTTGAAACACACCCCCCCCAAACGGAAACCGAGCTTCCAGGGGCCCACTCGGGGAATGTGGTGTGTCAGAGTGGGAGGAAGGATTGTACAGATAGGCCAAGTCTCATGCACCAATTGGCGCCACAGGTCTACAACTTAAGAAGCCACGGGATTCTGTAATTTGCGTGACCCCCCCCCCCAAGCCTCCACTTCTCGCCTGCTAAGTGGACAAAGATAACCTGTCCCGTTAGCTGTCAGGCGTGGGTGAGCTCGCTTGGGCTTCCAGGGCACTTCCTTTTGGGAGCAGAGGCCAGGCTCCGTTAGAGGCCTACCGATCAGCTTACAAACGAAATTTGGCTCTGAGCAGCCAAGTTTGCAGAGGAAGGGCCGAATTTTGAAGGGAAAAGGTTTTTTTTAATAAAGGAGAAACCGAAGCGACAAAGAAATTGCCTCTTCAGGAACCCTTCTCCGTTCCTGAGCCGGAGTAAGGCAGTGGACTCAGGCAGGTTCCGCGATGTGCATTAGCCGCAAGGGACACGGGTTGCGGGCCGCGGCGTGGCCTCCACACCGGGCGAGGCTCCTCAGGGCCCCTCCCACACAGGACACGCACAAGCTGGTGGACAGGAGCCGGCCTCCAACCCCCTTCCTTTAATTCCCCTGGGAAGGGCGGTGGTGAAAGCTGGAGCCGAGGGGAGGGAGGGCTCTTTTAATTAGAAGCTTATCGGACGCGGGACTGATTAGAGCGCGCTGTCCGGCGGCCTCGCGCTGGGCCTGGCGCGGGGAGCGCGGGGGCGGGGGCCAGGGGAGGGACCGCTGCCGGCAGAAAGGGGCATAGTGTTCAAAGGCTCCTTGTACTACTTCTAAGGACCTTAGGGGAAGACACTGCAGATTCCAAGGTAGCCCTTTCCCACGATTAGTCTTAGCCCGGAAGAGAGTGCAACCTTGACCTCGCCGAAAGGCGAGACTGCTCTGCGCCATCCTTCTCCGCCCCTGGCAGCGGAGGAGCCCGGTAACTACCTGGTCCGGCCAGCGCCCCTCCTCCCTCTCCTCCCCATCCTCGGAGCTGTGGGGCGTAGTGGACAGCAGGCAGTCAGAGGGCTGATATTGATGAAGCTGCTGCAGGATGCGGGGAAATCTGCTTCACAACGAAATACCCTTTTTCCAACGAGACCCAAGGAGGGTGCCCTTGTCCCTTGGGCCAAGCTGGTCTCCCCAGTGACCTCTAGGGTGGCTGGTAATGCCAAGGCTTCCTCTTGTGCTATAGTTTGGCGCTCCAGTGGGGCTTGGGGAATAGGCCTGACTGACAAAATCTTTTTTTCCCCTCCCCAAACCTCACACAATCTGGGGCTACCCAAGTCCTCACCCCACTTCTGCCCTCAATCCTCACGCACTGACTACAGTGGGTTCCATGCCCATCCAGCCGGACAGAGGAAATCCATGTCAACAGTGGGCCAAGACCCCTGGAAAAGTAGGTAGAAATAGCCTAGAATGGTCTGGATTTGAGTCCCAGCTCTGCCACAAACTGGGACCTCTTGCACAACTAATTCCTTAGTGTCTGCCATGACGAAGTAACCGCTTGAGCTAAAATCCACCCACAACTAATCACTTAGAACCCAGATTTCCTTATCCAAAAATAAGGGCTCCTCCAATGTCAGGCTGTCAGGTTCTGGCAAAAGTTGAGGCACATGGTCTTAATATTCAATTTCCAGTGCCTGGCATTGGCATGGAGTAGGTGCTCATAAATGTCTGCTGAACTAATGTTCAGAAGTAAGGTTAGGACATCAGGTATACATGTTTTTAAAGAAATAGGAAATGTATATTTAAGAAATGGACAAAAAACAGTTGGTGTAAGAGGGTGCCAGCAATCGTCCTCTCTTGAGGACCATGGTTAGGCTGCCCTATTTGGGGACAGGGATCCAGGTCTTTAGGCTTCTCCGCTGGAGTTTGGCCTGGGCCTGCTGATGGCCATTCCTACACTTTGGGGAAGGAGCTGATGCCCTAGCTTTCCTCGGCCCAAAGCTCTCACTAGGCCCTATATTTCTGGAAGAGACACAGAAACCCTGGAAGTCAAGAGAATAAATTGGAATCTCCAGGTCTCAGGACTCACCCAGGGCTGAAGCTGGAACAGCTTCTGACATCTCACCCCAGCTCCCAGCAGCCAAGTGAGTCCCAGGAAGTGAGCCAGCGACCCATTTATGATTTCACTGTAAGAGAAACACCTGAGCCCAAGGACAAAACTGAGCTTACAGGCTGTGGCCCGGGTCTGGAGCCAACTCTCCATGGGGCTTTTCCTCAAGGTGGGGAGGGGGGACCTCTTTCACCTTCTAGTCAGCGGTGCGTTACCAAACCTTTTTCTTTGGGCAGCCGGCCTACGTACTAGGTACTAGGGTTATGCCCACTGGCTAGGAAGCCCACAGTTGGCCTCCCCATCCCATGCTAAGTTGATGGAATCCTGGGCAACAGACCTGCCCTGCAGAAGGCTGGACACGGGACCAAACAAAGCAACAGAGCCCAGATTCCAAAAATCTTCACAGTACCTAGATGGACTCAATGATAACGGTGCAATACTGTTTTGCTGTTGGTAGTCTTAAATCAGTGGATTCTCAGGCCGCTCCACATAGCACACATCTACACAGGAACTCCACTCACATCACACACCTGCCTGCCAGCCTTGCCAAAAACAGACCCGTCAGGTTTTAGGTGGGCTGCTCTACTGTTCTGTATTTAGAACCCCTAGCCGAGGTAAAGTCAGGCTTCTGCACAGATCATCAGGCCAGACCCAATTCCCAGGTTGTCCATCTCAACTCCTCTCTTACAGACGGGGACACTGAGACCTGTAATTTGCCAATGGTAACACCAGCCAGCTAAATAGAGGTGGCATGGTCAGAGAATAGGAGTCTGTAAGAGGGACACTGAGCTATTCCAACACCCTCTGAGTCCAAAACACTAGTTTCATTTCTGAAATAGCTAGACTGGAGGACCCTCCACAAGGGTCAAGGATCACAGATTCCCCTGACGAAGAAAGGAGGGCAGTTTCACTTTCGCCAGGGCTCCTAGTCGTCAGGTGCTCCCGGCTGGGCTAATGAACGAAGAGACCACCTAGAGATAAGGACAGAGCCCTCCTTCCGCCATGGGAGCCCAGCACCTCCTGCAAACAGTACACACTCTGCTTCTATCACCCCACGCATTCCAGAAACATCCTAGTCTCTAAACTCAGCGAGAAATTTTGCTCCAGGAAAAGCATTCGCCATTGCATTTGTAAAGTATGTCCTGAAATATCGAATCCACCCGAATTGGTTTAGGTTCTCAAACAGTGCAAAAAATAACAAACAACAATTAAAATAAATTTAGAAACCAAACTACGAGGGCCGAGCCCAATGGATTCAGGGCTGGTCAGGGAGAAAGACGTGTGCGCCGGAGGAGCCTGTGCGGGGGCGAGAAAACTACCGTCTGCGCCCCTCGATGTATAATGACTGAAAACAACAAACAAACCTGTCCTTGTTATAACCCTCAAGTCTTGCAAAAATCTCCCCTGGCTAAGCCCCGCGTTCATTGACGAGGAGGCGCCCGAAGCTCGGGCCTCATTTCATTGCCTCTGGTAGGACCTGGTTCCGCACAGCTCAGAATCGGACAAACGGGGTCCTTCTCTTCTAGCCCTGGAGCCCGCATGGCCGCCACCTGAGCTGGAACCAAGGAGAGATCCGCTTCCATACTAGCTAGCATACGCGGGAGCCATACGCAGACAATGACAAAGTTCCAGGAAAGCCACCGATTAGTTGCTAATCCTTTCCCTGATTCATTCTCGCGCTCCATGATACCTATTGTGCGCCTAACGTGCCAACTCCGTGGTAAGGACTAGAGCAATTCCTGGACATTTTGGCGCGAAGGAGGCAAGCACCGGATGCTCATCCTGTGCTGGTCCCACTCTGAATCCTGTCTAAATGTCTGAAAAGTCCAATGCCAGGTGACAGTTTGGTGGTGCTTGGAGCGACAAAACCTCTTCCGAGGCACAGCCAGAGGCTGCACCCCCCTCATACTCCCAAAGGGACTCGCAGCCCCGGAATCTTCAGGGGTCAGAGGGGACCCAGATGACCTCCCGGCTCATGCGAACAGCCAGTTTCCCAAGGATGTCAGGAGCCCAAACCGGCGTGAACTCCCTCTCCTGGACCTCTGCTCCCCCAGCTGCTGCTTCCGCTACCCTCAGAGTCTTTGGGGAGACAGCTGGTAAGAGCTGGGGTCAGGGAAGGGGCTGGACAGGGAACTACCCACCCTCGACGACAGCCCCCTCGCCACCGCCCCAAGGGTAGGGGGCACTCCCCGGTCTGCTTACCCTGGTTGCGAATTGCGGGCTGGCTTTCGAGGCAGCTGGGCAGGTAGGGCGCATTGGGGAACATCCTGGCCTGGCCGGAGGACGCCTGGCTGGGCGGAGGAGGACCGAAGGGTCCGTAGCGACAGGCTCCAGCTGTGCCGGTAAACTGGCCAGAGAAGTGGACGGTGAAGGCGCTCAAGCACTGCTCCTCGTGCGGCTCCGCACCGCCCCAGCTCGGCTCCTGTTTGATGAAGGAGTGAGGCGGCGGTGGCGGGGGTGGTGGCGGAGCCGGCGGAGGGGCCGGGCCGCCCAACGAACTGTATGCCGAGGCGCCCGGGGGCGCAAAGTCCAGCACCGGTGCCCACTGCGCAGCGCCGCTCACGGGCAGGGCGCAGCCGCCGCCGCCACCGAGCGAAGGTACCGCCGGTAGCAGCGCGTTCAGGTCCCGCAAGTCGGAGCCCATTTGCGGCAGCTCTGCCCCGGACGCGCCGCGGCTCCTCCGGTCCTGCAGACGCTCGGTGCCGGACTCGGCCACGCCTAACTTGGCCCAGATACTACCCGGGCCCCGGATCCCCAAATGCTCAGGCTGCTGAAGACACCCAGGTCCAGAGCGGAGCGTATGCGAAGACGCCGGCTCCGGGACACACGTGGAAGCCGTCTCTGGTGGCAGGAGAAAGTCCAGGATCGCGGTGAGGAGGCGGCGGGGCCCCGGCTCCTGGGCTGCAGTCCCGGCTCTGGGTGGGTGGGTGGGTGGGTGAGTGAATGAGTGGGAGGGCGGGCGGGAAGGGGGGAGCGGACAGGCGGTTGGGTTTCGGAGAACCCCCGGGTGTGGGCGCTGCCTTGAACTCCTTATCCAAGCTGCCGGGCTGCCCCCAGCTTCCCAAAGCTCAAATAAGTGGGGCCGGAGGCTTGGGAGGAGGAGGAGCCAGGAGTCTCGGCCGCTCCATTCACTCCGCAGTCCAAGCTCGTCCAGGCGTCGCGCGCGACTCCTCAGGGGCGCCCTCGCAGTGAGGGGGGGGGGGGCTTGTGGGAGCGTTCCTCTCGGAGACACCCTCCTCTCCTACCTGCCCAGTCTCTCAGAAGGCCTGTGGGACACCCTACCCCCACCCTCCCCTTCTCGGCCTTCGCGAGTGCGGACGTCTCGGGGCACTGGCGAGTCCCTCCAGGTGAGCAGTGAATGTCCCCTCCGCAAATACGCGTGATGGGGGTAGGGATGGGGTTGTTCATCTCAGAGGGCGGGTTGGAGGGAGGGGCTGGGGGCTCCACGAGGGCGGGAACTTCTGGAAAGCGGTGAGAACTTTCCCGGACTCCAAAGAGGCGGATTCTCTTGCTCCTCTAGCAGGAGTCCGTCTCTCTCTCTTAGAGCCTTCGGGTTGGAGTGGGGGCCATAATCTCGGGGTCACTGGGGAGGTCAGAGGGGCCCCTTGTGGGTTCCGGAGGTCAGACTCAAGGGAAACGTGGATGACTTGAAAGGGGGGGGGGCGTATTTTCAACGTCTGGTAATTGGTGACTTGGTCAAGTTGCCGCCTACCTAAAATCGGTGTCAGCGGCATTTAACCTCCTTTTACAGTCTGGAGTATCTAACTCTGCCATGATGAATCCGGGAAAACAATGGCTAGTTTGAGAAGGAAGAAAACTCTTAAGGAAACGTCCAGAGCCTGCATATATTCCTGCCGGAGATTCCGAGCGCCCAATTTGGGGGTCGGGGTCGGGAATGAGCAGGGTTGGGGTGGTTGGTTTCTGAAGCCGCACTCGCAGAGCTCTGCTTTCCATATTCGCAATCAGAAAGCGCGAATCAGTTAGGAGCCCGCCACGGTCCGAAGCAGTGTTCGAACAGGGGGAGTTCTGAGAGTCTGGCACCGCCGAATCAGACTCCTCCCTCCACCCAGTCAACTCTTTGGGAGACCCCCACTTCAGAGCAGGTGTTTGAGGTTTCGTTTCCAAATGGAGTCAACATCCACGGGGAACTGACGCGAGGCGGGGAGAAGCGCTGGGAACCCTGGTTCGAGTGCGTTTCAGGGGCGCTTGGAAACGCCCCGGAGAGCCAGGAGGCAGCGGGGATGGGACAGACAGCAGCTCCCGGCAGGAAGCCGCCGCTGCTGCCGGGCCTCTTACACCAGGCTGGTCCGAGATGGGGCCCGCAGCTTTCCAGCCAATCCCACGTGAAGCGACAGTCGAGGCGTTGGGAGTTTTACGAAGAAACCGAACGTTTTAAAAGCCTGCACTTATACTCTCCATTCCTGACGCTTCGGCTTCAGTTAATTTGCACTGAGTAAACGAAGTAGCCGCGGGTTCTGCCTGCGGACTCCAAGCGTGTGCGGGCTCAGGACCTACACGCGGGGCACAATTCCCTCCTCTTGGGGTTGCTGGTCCTGGAGGCGCTGAGACCCTGAGGGCAAAGTTCGGGAACACGCGCCGCCCGCTTGCTCCCCGGCCACTATCGTGGTGGACACCTCTCAGCCCTACCCTAGAGTCTGACTTTGGCTCTAGACGCCAGCTTCTTCTCCCCTCGCCCCTACATACACTCTGTAGGCCCCCAACTCGCCTTCCAAAAGCCCCATCTCTTGACCTTAGCCTGCCGACCAGAGGGCATATGTGTTTGATCTTTCTGGTGGGAGAAAGACCCGGCGAGACGAAAGTTCTGAGACCTGTTTGCCCCTAGAACGCCCCAGACCTCTTTCTTAACCAACCCCTCCCCCCAAAACACACTCTTTTCATTCTACTTCGAAATCGTTTTTCTTAACTAGGACTCGATTCAAGCGCTAGCAGGGAATGCGACCCCCTTAAAAAAAGCCAGGAATTTCAACTTCCAAACGAAAAGGTCAAACATTGTTTCTCTTTTATTCTCCTTTGCAACTGTGAGGGGAGTATTTTGAAGAGGATAGCTTTTGTGATTTTGAGTCACAGGTAGTGCAAAGGCCCTTAACACTCCGCCTTTACATTAAAAAAAAAAAAAAAGGGTTTTGCCCAGGAATGGGGTGGGGTTGGGTGTGTGATCTCATTCCAACCTTAGGGTGCCACCTCGCCCGACCTCGTTGTCCCAAACGGTGAGGCCAAAAAGTGCTGTGCGTGTCTGGAGTCGGAACACCCTTCCTCATGCCCATGCCCAGGAGCCCAGGCACCTCAGGGCCAAAGCTGGGGAACCTGCAAACTACTGCGTTTGCAGGGTGCCCGTGCTCTCCACTTCTCCCGCCCCTGGGTAACGTTCTCTGCGGGAGCTGTGGTTACCCGGTGGCCGGGCCCGCCAACGCTGCCCTTGACGCCCTGAGCGAGAGAAAGGACAAATAGTCAGGCCCGGAGGAAGGTCCACCTTGCGCCATCCCGGCAGGTAGGCGCACTGCTGCACCTCCTGTGGGTCGAAGCTTGTCCGAGATCTGGGGAAATATGGGCTGCGGAGACTTAGTCGTTCCCTTCTCTCACCCACCTTTCCACCCCTGTCAGCGATGAGACCTGTGGCGCAGAGGATCTTGTTTGCACCACCGATGGGCAGACATGTAAATTCAACTCCTTCCGCAGAGAAGGAAACTGAGGCCCAGACGGGAGGAGGAAAGGCAGCTGTAGAGAGCAATGGTTAAGAGCAAGGGATTGGTACCCAGAGAATGGAGTATCCGCTCTTCCCGGTAACCAACAGCTGTGTAACCCTAGACGATTTTCATAGCCTCTCTGAGCCTCAGTTTCCTAATTGGTCAAACGAGATAATGCGATGCTAGCGCCTAACCTCATGGTCGGTGAGGAGTAGACAGGAAGATGGTGTTGGCCTTGTACACAAACGTTACAGTTTTTGTAAACGTTGTTCAAGGACACGTAGCAAGTTAGTGGCAAAGCAAAGCTGAAACCCCAGTCTCCCGGACGTCCACGGGGGGGGGGGGCTTTATCCCCCGCCATCCCCTCTGTCTCTCCAGAGTTAATGGTATGGAGAATTTTTAAAAAGGAAGGTGTGGGGGAGAGAGGTGCCTGAAAGGTGCTTAATTATTGCAAGATCAACAAAAAAAAAATTGTGACTGAATGGGAGGGGGCGGTGAGGACCTATAAACCCTCCACTTTGACCCTGGCGCTGTCAGCTGCGGCAGACCAAGCCCTGCGCCAAGCCCTGCAACCGCGGTCCCAGGGACCAGGGAGTACTCCCGGACTGCGCTCTGGGCGTCACCCCGCGCGGCTGCGGACAACTGAATAAACACAGCTAAGCGCTGCGATCTGTCAAGGGCTGGGATCGCCTGCTTTATTGGCGCCTGGCGTAGGGGCCAGCGCCCAGAGTTCCACGCGCAGCATCAGCAGCCTGACCGCAAATCCTCTTTGCCCCGTCGACTCCAGTTCAGGAATCTGCCTACTCCGGGCCGATGGGCACGCATTTAGGCTGTTTTCCAACCCCAAGCTGGCGGTAGAAATCACACTAATTTAAATTGAAAACAATAATAAGGGAGGGTCTTTCGTTATAGTCCACCCGCAGCTTCCCACCCTGCTCCCTATTAATTTGAAAAGTAACTCTATTTCCTTTTTTAAATCAATTCCCCCACCAACATTTAAAATTCAATTCTCTGACCCAGTTGGTTTGAGAGCTCTGGACTTGCACGCACTGCTGGGTGCGCAGTGCAAAATTCCCCCTCACCCCAGCTCACAGTGGACCCGTCTGTTCCGATACCACCGTGAGATGGTCCCTGAGCTCCCAGAGTCCCCAGTGAAAAGATTCAGCAGCGCTGCCTCCATTCTTATACCGTAAATCTTTTTAAATTCTGGAACTAATTATATAGAGGATATGTCTCAATTTGTTCTGCATTAATGCCACAGTGGGGATGGAGGCCGGGCCGTGGCCAGAGCAGATACTTAGGCCCATGAAATTGATGAACTGAGAGTTGCTTCCAGTCCTGAGCGCACCATCTGGAATTCCAGTCTGAGGTTACAATTAGAACTCCTGACCCCAGATTCAACTTTGCAAACAACAGGGGGAAAAATAGGAAAAAGAAAAAAACTAAGAGGAAAAAAAAAAATCACCCAGCTTATTCTGCACCTGTAAAAAAAAAAAAAATACCCACACAATCTTAAAATCTTTCCATCTTAGAAAACTCTTTCCAAGTATTTTTGTGTGTGTTTTTAACCTATAAAAGATAATGGAACATATTTTATAGACTGGATTTTATCTTATCCCCTTTCCCTCTCCCAACTGCACTCTATTTAATAGTTGTCAGTTTCTCCTCGGTGTTGGATTTAATTACATAGGACCGAAATATTCCTCAGTAAATTAATTTGCTGAATATTGTCACTTTTGTTATTCTGCCTTTGAGAAACAACTGAATTACAGAAATCTGTGTGGTTCTAGAAACTTCTTTTACTGTTGCTTCATAATCTGAGATTTTATTTGTGTTGCAATTTTATTTGTGTTTTAAGTTGGTTGGGCCAATTTCTTCCTTCTTTCTTTAGTAACACATTGCTTTATTTTCCTCTCACTTTGACCCCCTGAAGAAAACGAAGGACCCAGCAGTACCAGGGAATCTGTTAAATTTATTAGCATAAATGCTTAGACAAAGCGAGATATAAATCATTTGGATGTATTAAGCCATAAAGTATCCCAATGAAGTCAGCCCCTCTGCAGGTCCTAGTATATAAAGGTTCATATAAAACAAGATATCAGTATTATCTTTCAAACTGAATATATGTTGTGAAAATACCCAAATGTTGAGTTAGGAATATGGGGGCAATAGTAGGGCAGGAAGATGAGAGTCTTTAAAGCAGTCTGTTAGGATTGTGTTGCTTAAAAAGTATGACAGAAAGGGAAAACTCGGCAGTCTGCATTTTTAATCCAGTGTTCAGTAGAACAACTTTTTAAAAAAAAGATATGCAGGATATATTTGATGGGAAGCAAAGGAATAAGGAAAGAAGAGATGAATTGAGAGCAAACGGCACTGCTTTCTGTAGAATGCATTTTTTTTCCAAAGGTCAATTTAGTGTGTTTTTTTTTTTTTTAAATCTACTCGGAAAAGGCACTGACTCTTCAAGCAGATAACGGATGAGCCATTAGTGAAGAGCCACCTGGGCCTTCGTCTGCAAACCCGGATATGCAGCTGGCCTGCAGAAGGATGTGTATTCACTAGGGGTGGATGGAGAGAAGAGGGGTGGGGGAGAGAGGAAGGCGAGTTGCCAGAATTCCTAGCAGAGGTTTACCAAGACAAAAAGTTGAAGGAGCAAGGACTCCGAAAGATCATAATCACATCTCTCCTTAAATCTTGGCAGATCAGGCATCCGTTGCCTTTTAGAATTGGTTGTTCTGAAGCTTTAAAAAAAAAATCAAGGTGTATACCACCGAAGGGGAAGAGTCCCTTCCTTTTTCCAGCAGAGCATCCTCATCTTTTAGGTGCTCTCCATTCATTCAGCATGCTCCACCTATTCACGCTTCCTATGTGCCGGGCACCGTGGCAGGGACTGGGAATATAGCAATAACAGAACAGGTTCTGCCCTGCCCTCAGGGCTTACATTCCAGTAGGAATGACAAATTACAAGCAAAAAAGTCCGATACTTTTACATAGGGATAACCATTATAAAGGAAAAGGAGATCTGCTAGACCAGAGAATGAATGACTTAAGGTAAGATGGGAATGGAAGCGGCATGTCGCCCTCATTTTTTACTCTCCTCTATCTACACTGCCACATTTTAATGTGTTTATTACTAAGTATCCCACCCTACCATCCAGACATTGGAAGCGTTTGAAGGATTTGGAATGCCAGGGCTGGGTAAATCTCTGCCTACAAGGTAGCTGAACTTTATGGAATCAGGAGGGCAGCTGTTTATATAGATCTGGGTTAAAATCGCCACCACTAGCTGAGTGACTGTGAAAGTTACTTAACCTCTAAAAAACTGAATTTTCTCCTCGAGATAGAAATAACAACAGCACCTGTTCAAGTTGTGAGAACCAGATGAGGTAAGGCATGTAATCACTTAGCCTGTTGGAGGAAGCACTCAATAAGTGTGGCTGTTATTTATACTGACAGATTCTATTTTTCTTTGCTTCTAATTAATTGATGAGTTCTAGACTTAGTATCGATATTGGTGTGAGTTAAGAAAAGGTATCAATCTTTGTTCTGGATAAGGAAGAAGGACAGAAAGAGAAGTCCTTTACCAAGGAGTTTGACCTTAAGCAAGATTGTTGCCACCTTGAAGTAAATGGAAATCATTTTGTCCTCCTGAAACAGGAAACGTGACTTTGCTTCAAAATCAAGCTTGGATTCTTTCCTCTTCGCGCAGACTATATAGGTTAGGTTCATCTTTAAAATTTAGGATTGCATTGTTTCTCACAGGCGCATTTCTGGTGTGCAGCCTGGTCCAGAATACTAGTAAAAGACTCCTGGGCTAGGTATAAGGAGACAACCGACCAATGTTCCTCTCTCTATCTCTCTCTCTCTCATAAATAAAAACATATCCTCAGGTGAAGATTGAAAAACAGCACTTGGGCTCACTCAAATCCTGTCTCTGCCAGTGATCATGGCTTTGGGGAAATAACTTGAGCTCTTGATTTTTTAGTTCCCTTATCTATAAAATGAAGATAGTAAAAATGAAATAAAGCATACAGGGACTTGAACACTGTAAAGGGCTAGCAGCGAACCACTGGATGGGAACGAACCATGGAAAGGAATACTAGTGGGAGTAGCTGGTGTACAGTGCTTGCTCTCAAGCGTCTTCATTTGTAAAGTGGTCTTTGTACCCTTCTCATAGGGCTGCTGTGAGACTTAAATGACATACATGTAAACTTTTGGAACAGTACCTGACATACAGTGTATGCTACCTGGGTGTTGTTACTGTTACTGTTTTCCTTCTCTGGCCATGTTCCTGAGCCCAGAGGGAGCCTGTGTTTCAAACTGATAATTTTTGACTCTGGAAGTACGGAATAGTACAAACAGCAGGGCACAGGGATCAGATGGATGCAGTTAAAGTTCTCCTCTGCTGTTGATTTTCTGTGTGACTCTGGGTAACTTCTGTACTTTCTCTAGAGCCTTAATTTTCATCACTGTGAAATGAAGCTAAGGATACCTTCACCTCAGTGAGTTATTTGGAGAACAAATTAACATGTAAGCACCTATGTGGTACCTGGCTGTAGTCAGAAATTAATAAGTGGTAGTTACTAAATTTTGATCTGTCTATTCAGAGACTATTAACTGACTTTAAAACAAAACAAAACACAAAAAAAGAGATTAGCCATCAAGAACTTGAATATGAACATGCACAAAAGCAAATTCCCATCTTCTTTTAAGCTCACTGATACCACTTTCATGTATGAAAAACTTTGCCATCAAGGCATTGACAACGAGGTTCCTTTTTTACCATGAGCCCTGTAGATTACAAGTTAGAATCCCACTTATTTCCACTGACTTTCTTTGCAAAATATCCAGCGTGTATCAAGGACTTCGGTAATCCCATATTTTTCAAAATAAGCAGGAAACTGTTTTCGGCCAATAGAGAGAAAAAAACAGTTTGACTCTCTTCCTGGAGTTGCCACATAGCATTTATTAATAGCTTTGTAAACAGGCTTGAACATAGTATCAGCTAGCTGCTCAAGATATTACAAAAGTTTATGAGAAGTTGCTTAGGAAAAACAAGATAGAACCATTAGAAATCTGATACTGGTCAATAGTGCATTTATTCCCAGTCTCCATAAATCACAAACAAATGAAACTTCCATTGTGATCACTGTTCCAGATCTAAAGGATCCCCCCCCCCGCCCCACCCCTTGGGTAGAAATTAAATACATTTAAGAAAGCCCAAGATTTTTTCTCTCTACAGATACAGAGGCTAATTACAAAATTTCTCAATATATATATATGTACTTTAATCAACAGATGTGACACACAACAAAAGAGAAACACAACTTTGATTCTCTAGTTAGGACACATGTTTATCTTTAATTATCCCCACCCTGGGAATGGAATGACACATGCAAATTTAGAGCAAGCAATTTCTGCTCGGATGTTATGCTCCAAGATCCTTAAATATTGCTAGTGTGTGTGTGGTTGTTGTCTGTTATATTTATTATTTATTTCTACAGTGACACCACATCTTGATTTTGCCCAAGACAGTCTCAGGTTAAGCTGTTGTCCCAGCTTAATTATTAATTGCTCTCCTTTTACTCTCAAAAGTGTCCTGATAAATCTGATGGCAAATGATAAAGACTCCACTTACTTAAAATTTTATTTTTAAAAAAGACAGATTTAAGAAAGCAGTTAGAGCAAAGGTAAAAGAAGTGAAGCTAGTGAGAAGAGGAAAAGATTGGGTTAATATTAGAAATTGAAGGATAAGGATAGTTACTGCAATTGAGCATAAAACTTAGTTCTGAGCTGCCTGATAGGCACATCAAAAAGGGAAAATAAAACTGGTTACATATCTCTCATTATGCAATAGAAGGAAAACAAAACAGATTTTTGTAAGAGACAAATTTTTCTAGTACTAAAGAGGAACCTATTTCACTGGTTTTCCTATAAGGGTCATTAGATGATGGTTAGTGACAATAATATTTCAAAAAATACAGAGACGTTCTCTGACTGATTGTTTCTCATTTCAACGCAACAGTACAGTATTAAAATTACAGCTCTGTAAAGATTTTTTCTAAAAGGAGGGAGGCAATAATCTAGACCCTTTTCATAGTTTTCTAGGGGTCCAATCTGATTCAATTTAGCATAATGTGTTGATTTTCAGAAACTCTCAACTGATCATTTTGAAAACATATTTTATTTATTAATCATCAAGTAACTTTGAACATTTACCAAAACCAAAACACTGCTAAGAAACTGACTGTTGTTCTCCAGAACCTGTGATCCAATTTGGGGAGAGCCCTAGGGCAGTGGCTCTTAACGGGTAGGCTTTGTCTCCGCAGCACCCCGTCTCCGCGCCTCCCCCTCCCCCCCCCCCCCCCCGCCCCCTCAACCAGGACGTCTGGAAATGTCTAGCAAAGTCTGTAATTGTCACAACTCGATGTGGGTAGGAAAGTTGGATGCTACTGGCTTCTAGTGGGTAGAGACCAGGGATGCTGCTAAACATTTTTCACGTACAGGGCAGTCCCCCTACAGCAAAGATTGATCCAGCCTAAAAGGTCAACTGTGCTAAGTTTGAGAAGCCCCATCTCAGGGTTTACTGTCAGTGGAAGAAAAGAGCATGTCTAGCTGGATAAAAAGAAAAAACGCTTCATGGAAGAGGAGCCTTTGAGTTAGGTTCCCCAACCCCGCTCGGGGGAGCTGGAGAACGTGTCTTCCGCAGGCTCAAAACATGGTGGTGCCCTGGATGGGTGGCTCAGTTGGCTGGAGCATTGCCCTGTACACCAAAATGTTGTGGGTTTGATTCCCAGTCATGGCGCATACCTAGGTTGCAGGTCGATTCTTGGTCGGGTACAGGAAGCAACAGATCAATGTTCCCTCTCACATCTACATTTCTGTCTTCGTTCCTCTCTCTAAAAATCAATAAAAACATATCCTCCGGTAAGGATCTTTAAAAAAAAAGAGAGAGATGGGAATAGAAATAGGCAGGTGAGAAGAGGCAAGGCATGCTGTAGGGAATGCAGTCCAGAAAGTGACCTGTGTGTATAAACTAACTTAGCTAGGAAAGAGAGAGAATCCATGCAGAGCAGTGAGAGAGAAAAAAACACATACAAATTTAGAGCAAGCAATTTCTGCTCGGATGTTATGCTCCAAGATCCTTAAATATTGCATGTGTGTGTGTGTGTGTGTGTGTGTGTGTGTGTTTTAACCACACAAATCAAAGGCATTATAAACTTTTATGCTCACAAAGATCATCTCTTGAATACTGGCTTGTGGGGTATAGATGGATAGGCCCATATTTTGCTGCCTCTCCCCCACATCATTTTTCACCACTTACATAGTAGAGATTCCTTGGAACTCAGTTTTATATCACATTAAATTTAAAAAATGTGTGCGTACGTAAAAATACAACCTATCAAGGCACAGAAAATTCTGAACCACTGCTGTAATTAATAGGACATTGTAGGAATCACCATTAAGAAATATTATTCTGACCTAGTTCACCGTGTCAGGCTGCAGATTGTCCTTTTCGTGAATCACGGAACGCCTTGTGAGAAAGGACTACAAAGCTGGGTCCCTTGACATTAGCCATCTCACCCCTCAAAGTTCAGCCAGGAGTGGGACAAAAACCCTTCTCACCATGTTGACATGTTTACTTCTGGCGCAGGAAAATACTGCTGCTGCCCGACTGGCTTTCCAGTCCCTTCGCACTCCACTCCACTGCCTGGAGACATTATTTTATTCTTTCCTTTGATGATTCACAAATAAATTAGCACGATCCACTAAGCTCTGCCAACATATATGTGTTACTGGAGAAATCTGAGATGCTGAAAAATGATGGTAATTTATTGTATCCCAATACTTTTTTTCTTACGGACCAAATAAATAGCATGGGCTAGTTTATATATCTGACATATTTATTGCAGCATTCCCGCTGAGCACTTCCCATTGTCATGTGTTCTCACACGTTGTTTTCACAAATTGTGTTTTGAGAGAAATTCAGGCCAGAGAAACAAGATGTTATCTTTTGGAAAGGATGAGACCACTCTGATGGAAGAGGATAATCCATTCAGAGGGTGGGAAAGCCAATGTGCTCTAGCGGGTGTGATAAATCCACAGGATCTGAATCCAGGACTTTGCACTGGGACCCTGAAGTCAGTAGGAACGGTTTAGTTGTGTTCCAAATAAACACAATGCATCATTATTATTGGATAAGCATGAACATCTGTTAGGTCAGTTTTGCCCTATTTCCTTAAGGCAACTGGACTCACTGAGCAGAGTTCTCATTCTGTCTTATCACAAATGGATCTAAGATGGGTGGGTAATGCCCAAGCTGCTCCTTGATCATCTCTGTGCTTGAAAAACAGATTTAAAAAAGAAAAAAAAAATCCACCTGCTCATCTCAGATGGGTTGCATGCGTGGAGAGCCCCAGGGAGGCGGCAGTTCCCTTCTGAATTACATCAACAGAACCATGTTTAAAAGAGAATATTTGATACAGCTGGTCTTCTTCATTTTTAAAGAAATACTGTACATGCTTTAAGTAATTATTTGGGGAGAGAGGAATCTAAATATTACTTACCAAGAAGTTACTTATCACCTCTTCTTCCTAACTCAATATGGTGCCTCCCCAGGTATCACTCAGTTCACACGGGATCCATAAGATAATATCTCTCCAGGTTGAATCAGCGGTTTGCAGCAGGTTACAGCTGCAAGGGGCTTTAAAGAGCATCATCTACTCCACCCTCGTTTTCCAGTTAAGACATTAGATGAGTTGCCCAGGACTACACAGCTAGTTAGTGACGATTTTCTCCAAGGCCAGACCTGTGGGAGGTAGGAACCATTTTTCTATAACAACGTTCACTTACTGAGTACCTATGACAGGCCCGATAACCAAACTGAAGATTCAAAGTCCATGCTCTCAACTTGCTCACAGTCTGGCTATGCTATAGGACTCCATCACATTCAAAGCAGGATGTGGAAGGTTTGCTATAAAAAGTATCCTTGTAACAAACTTCGTTTACACCAGGTCCAAGAATTTGCTTCAGTTCCTCTCAGTGGTAATCAGAGAGATTAAATCCATTAAGTTTCACCGAGGAGGCCTCTGTGGGTCTGTAATTAGCTCATCCCAATATGGTTAAAATTAGGAAAGCATAATTGTATGTTACCAGAGGCCTGACATGTGAAGATACCTAGCATGCGGACAGCACCTTTTTGTTGGAATTAATCAATGATTTCTCAGTAAAGGTTTAGCAACAAGGAGACCCCAAAGCTGGGGGGGGGGGGGTCGCTCTTCTGGTTTGGAATTAAAGTGACTGGCTGATGGAATCCAAAAGCACAATAAGCCCTTAGAGATGCATTTAGTAGCAGAATCAAAGGAAGATAACCAGAAAGCCACAAAGAAACCATTAATCCTCTCTACCCTGTATTTTGGTTGCCTACTTAAATGCTGATGACATTCTGACATCATTTAGGACAGGATTGGTGGTAGGGGGTGGGGGGAAAGGGTGATGGCGGGATGAACGTTACACAATGTGCAAACATCAGACATTTACCAAACAAGTTCCAAGACGTAAAACAAAAAAGATTTCCGCCTGGTTTGACTCCCAAAGGACCTGAAAAGCATTTCAGACGTGTCCAGTAAGACATTAAAAATAATTATCCCAGAGAGTACTCACTCCCTTGGTTGTTTTAATGTATTTTTGTCTACAAACAAGAGAAGTTTTCTAAACTGCTGGGTTGGCTTACTTTGAAAGGTCTCTAGAACAAAAGTACTTTAGGTGACCCCAGGATACCTGGCAACAGTAACTACGGATGTGGATGAGGCTGAGAGAGAGAAAAACAGATGATGTGTGTGTTTTTTTTATGTCAGATCTAAAATATTGTATAATTAAAACAGAATAAAATGTTGAAGCTTAGAAACAAAGAAATAATCCCATTAGGAAAATTAGCAAGTTTATTTAAGAGCATGTTCAATAAGATTTTTTAAAAAGCATACTATAAAATTAGTCTTGTGTTCCCCAGATGGCCCTGTGGAGTGACTTTTTATGTAATTAGAATTAGCTTTTCTCCTCTTTTCTTCCTCCTCCCCTCCTCCTCTTTCTCTTCTTTTCATAATAATAGCTATTATTTTTATTAGCCATCGTTACTGAGTACCTAGGCTTCTCAGACATTCTCTCTACTTCTCATAACAACCATTTTAATGAGAGACTATTATCTCCATTTCTGAGGTGAGGAAATAAGTGCTGGCAAATTTGGATTGCCCACTGTTAGCCGTCTAGAATGTGGTGTCACCAGACCATCAGTCATCGTTTTGGATGGTACAGCATCAGAATTCTGGAAGGAAGTAAAGTGGATAAACAGTAAAGATCCACTTGGCATAGCTTCTCCTCAGAATCAGACTTACCATCCAACCCAGTGATGCTAAGATCCACAGACCAAAGTAAAATTCAATTGCTTTTGCCACAGAATCTGTTTCCACCAGTGTTTACTAAAGTCTGACCCACCCACTTCCTGTTTGTATCATTCTGGCATACCTTACTTCATACAATGGCTGTATCCCTGAAATTAATTTTGTTGTTGTTAAATACAGTGGATAATAGTGTCAATGTACTGTGGGGGAGTTACAAAAAGAATTTGCTATTTCAGGGAATCCCAAGGTGTTCTTTTCCTCCTGATTCATTCATCTTCTTTCTCTCTCTAAACTTGTATTTTCCTACACCAGGATTGACCAGACTGCAGAGGCGGAATGCTCAAGCAAAGCACACCAGCAGGTTTTCTAGACTAAGCTGGAGGCAACTGGATGGAAAGGTACGCATATGTTTTAAACAAAGTAGCTCTCCAGACATCAGAGAGCTAGGCCATTTGTTTTGTGTGTGTGTTTTTAAAAATATGTATTTTATTGATTTTACAGAGAGAAAAGGAGAGGGGTAGAGTTAGAAACATCCATGAGAGAGACTTCGATCCGTTGCCTCCTGCACGCCCCCTACTGGGGATCGAGCTTGCAACTAAGGTACATGCCCTCGATTAGAATCGAACCCAGGACCCTTCAGTCTGCCGGCAGACGCTCTATCCACTGAGCCAAACCGGTTGGGGCGCCCTAGGCTGTTTTTGATGGTCACAGGAAGAAGAAAAGGCACCTTTATAAAACCAGAAACTCGTGTGTATGTAGAGATGTTTTCATGTGCAGGCACCTACACATTTCTGACATGCACACTCACATTTCTGACATTACTGAGCTGGCCCTTCTCACTTTTACCTTTTTCCACAAAAGCAGTTTGTTTTTTTACACCTCCTCTCCCATCCACCACGCTCCACCACCAATCACACAACAATCCCAAAGTCTTAAGCTAAAGCAGTATTGCAAATTTAAAAAAGAATTTGGTTTCACAGGGGCAAACTGGCACCTTCCAGTTATATTAAAAGAAGAACTCCATCAAGGTGGACTCCCTGGAGCTGCTCATGCGTTGGTAGGAGAGAGGGGTGAAAGAGCCCAGGCTGCGAGTCATGTGCTCAGAGGCTGAACCGGCTCTGCCCGGCCCAGTGCCTTGAGAAGACTGCCACGGAGCCACGGCCACGGCGCCTCAGCCAGGTATTTGGGATCATGGCTTTTCTCAGAAACGCATCTTGGTTCCAGCTTCCCCTTTATCTCTGGCAAAGAGCGCCATGATCAGGAACTAAGGGTTGCGGTTGGAACTTGGAGCCGGCTGCCAGAGGATGCCCCACCCTACTCAGCAGGACCCAACCCAAGAAAGAAGATCAGCCTGCTCAACCCAAGCCATGCTTCAGGGTCCAGCCACAAAGCTTCCCCACTTGGTTCCGTTTCCTTCTGCCTCCCATCAGGATTCACAAGTGAGGCTGTGAGGCTTATGGGGGTGGCATCCCGGCCATCTGAGTCATTTGGTCCCTTTGAAGAATGAGCTCTTGGCAGGCTAACAATAAGACAAGGATAATAATAATAAATAATAATAACCACGTTTAACTGAGTGCTTGTTAAGTGACCGGCACTGAAATAAATATTTTTTGGATTATTTCATTTGATCCTCAGAAACTCTCGGAGGAAAGTCATATAAACATCCCCATTTTTATGTATGAGACACAGAGAGTTGGTTATTTGTCTTAAGTTTCCCAGCTAGAAAATCACAGAGCTATGATATGTATGTGGGTGGATGTGATTTTCTAAAGCCTTTGCCACTGCCTTCAAGGAATAGTAACATTGTCTATTAATTATCCAGGCATCTGTGTTGGTCAGGGTCCTGCAGGAAACAGATGAAATACTCAGCTAGGGCAATTGAAGAATTTTAATGAAGTGTCTATTTAAAAAGGTGTGGGCAAGGTTAAGGGAATCTACAAGGGGTGGTAAAGCCCCCAGACTGTTGACACTGCAGGGAGCCTGTTACCATCCATGTGGTTGAGAGAGAGGGCAAAGGGAAGGAGTAGTTCCTGGAACCCAGGCGAAACTGAAGTTGTTGCAGACGCCTTACAGGAATACTGACCTGTAAGGAAGTCAACCTGAGCTGACTTGGCAGGGAAGGTGCCAGGAAACAAATAGCCTGACCTTGTTATTCTTCCTCTCTACAAACTCTGCCAGTATTTCCCATTGGCCCAATCCTACTGAAAGTGGGAGGCAATGGATCCCAATGATGCAGTCCACACGGGCCAGCCTTCTGGGGCCTGGTAAAGAAAGACTTACCTGGTAAAGACTCCGGTAAACAGAGGTAGAGATGGACGTGGAGGGGAATTGTATGACCGAAGGTGACCTTTTTTCTCATCTTGGGTGATATTCGGCTGGCTATATCATTATAGATTAGAAATTATTTTCCCTTGGAATCTCGAAGATATTACTCTTTGTCTTTTAGCTTCTAGCATTATTTTTGAGAAATACAAAGCCATTTTGTTTCTTAAGCCCATAAATAAAATTATCTTTTTCTTTCTGGAAGTCAGTTGGATCTTTTCTTCGGGAGTCTCCTAAAATGTCCAATTCAATTCCCACTAATCCTTGTTTTTGTGTGTGTGTTTTTTTAAATCAATCTATTTAACAAATTGTCCCAACAATAATTTTTAAATTAAATGTATTAGGGTGACATTGGTTAATAGCCAGCAACTATTTTATAATGAAAATTTATAGACAGAAAAAGAAATTGCTTATTCACTTTTGGAAAGCATCACTTTTCCCTTAAGTGGCATTTAGAACCCAATCTAATATAAGTATTGAATTTGAAATTCTGTTTTAAAATACATTCTCTGGGCAAATCACATTAGAGATGGGGAGAAAAAATTCATGACAGTGGGAACATCCTAAATTATAGTATTTCTACTCTGTATCTAAAAACATCTGTTATACCATCCTCACATAAAATTGGTATTGCATATGATAGTCCTAGGTTAGCACTAAACATTGTGTGTCTTTTCAGTAATAGCTTGCAGCCACAGACTATTCCGAAAACACTGACCTGACGCTTCTCTGAGAAAAGTGATATATTTTTTTCTTGATGAGCTTATTGTTTTACATGAAGACATTGTAGATGGAAAAGAGATTGTCCTGTTGTAGAAACCACCAGTCAGTAAGTGGTGGCCCTGGCACTGAACAGTTGGTGACAGTTGTGGGTTGTTGTCTCCTGATGGAACCAGAGTTGGTTGGCCTGAGATGATTGCCACGGTCTGTTCAACACCAAAGATGAGACTGGCTCTTGGCCACGAACTAGACTGCACGGTCAATAAGATTGGCGTCCATCAACCTAAGGCTGCCCTGACTTACGATTTTTTAACAATAGAAATGAAACTGCCACAGGGAGGAGAGAGAACAATGGTGTTTTGACAAGTAGAGTAAAGATAGAACTTGACTGACAATTCAGGTCAGAATAAAATGAAGGCACAGGAAGACTGATGTTGGCCAGACTCCTTGCCAAGAAGCAAACACTCCGTGGGAGGTTTCCACTGACACAGGGAACTGGCTCAACGGTGGCCATTTGGGTATGGCAATTTTGTTGGATCTTTTCTGGCAAAAGGACACTTTTTCTAAGACTTCAAATACAATTAGAGTAAAAAATACACAATTAACCCAAATAGCCATAGTATCCTTGAGACCTAAGGAAGGAAGAACCAGAGAGAGCTTGTGGGACTCAGTGAAAAATGTTGTTACCCTGTTTCCTTGGAGATGGGCTAGGATGGTTCAGATAGAGTCCGGCCTGTGGAAGTGGTTAGGCTAAAGAAACCTCTAGCTGCCCTTCCTAGACTTGTAATCCTCTAAAAACGGAAATTAGGAAGCATTCATTCATGACCTTGAAAACACTGTTTATAAAAGTATATTATAATGTATCAGTAAAATGAGCTGGAAGAGGGTTTATGTGAAAGTTCACGTGAGAAATGCAGCTATTAGCACGCATGCCATTCCCTACCTTGACCCCGGCAGGAATGTGTAAATTGTAACATATGGAATGTAAGCGTCTGTTGAGATGTTTCATCAATCTGCCTGGCAATGAGCAGCACAAGGCCCTGTGTGTGAACAGGCCACAGAAAGAGAGAGACAGTGAATGCTGCATCTAACTTTAGGCTATGAATCAGCCCAGAATATGACAATCAAAAATTTCCAGACAGTGTTCTTTAATAATATTGGTTATTTCCTGACAAGATGACACTTTTTCATGGGTTCCAGCCCAGGTATAGTTAATATGTGCATCTGTCCATCCATTCAAGAAATGTCAATGGAAGGCCTACAACATGGTAGGCAATATGCCAGGCACTGCAAGAAGGATGCTGCATTGCCAATGTAGTACCTGCTGTATGTAGGAAAACAGATATTCAACCAATAATAACAAGAATAACTTTATAATCACAATTTGGATAAATGCTCTAAAGGAAAATAATAGCTTACATTAATAGTTCTTCCAAACTTCCTACATAAATGGTCTCATTTAATCTTCGTAACAGTCCTCTGTAGTAGGTGCTACTGTTAGTCCCATTTTAAAGATGAAGAAATAGAGGCATGAGGATCTATATGTGATGGACTTACACTACCGTGTTAAGTACTATGAGTCCAGGCCCCAAATTCCTGACATTATGCCACTATTGATGGACAAGGGGCACTGCTGTAGATTTGCAAGTTAAAAATAATGTCTTTCAGGATATGCTTTTAAGCTGAGCGCAAGGACAGATAGGAATTACTGGGCAAAAGAAGGTAACAGGAGTATTCCATAATTAGGGAAATAGCAAGTCACAAGGCCCTGAGGCAGAAGGAGTTGCCTTGGAGACCAGTGTGACTGGAGTGGGGGTTGGGAGAGAAGAGGCTAGGCTGGAAAGGAAGGCAAGGGTCAGAGCAGGTGGGACTTTGTAAGAATCTTGAGCTAAATCCTGAGCTGAGTGGGAGCTCCCGGAAGACCTGGCTTTATCTGGGGTTCAGAGTAGTGTTGCTCCAGGCACAGTTGCTACATCTGAGCAAGGAGAGGTGCTCTTCATGGGAGACTGAGGCTGCTGCTGAACTAACAGGTTGCCCCTCCTCCCCACCATCTTCTGACGGGTTAAATGGATTCTACATATTTCTGTTTGTATCAGACCTGTCCTCTGGTGTGATTATGAGACAGTGATGTCAAGAAAAGACTGATGCTATGAATGTTTGTGTGCTCCCCAAATTCATATGCTGAAATCCTGATCCTCAATATGATGGCTTTAGGAGATGGGCCCTTAGGGTGTCATTAGGTCAGGAGGGCAGAGCTCATGTGAATGGGATTAGTGCTCTTAGAAGAAGAGGCCAGAGGCCTAGCTCGCTGTCCATCTTTTTGCCATGCGAGGATACAAGGAGAAGTTGGCAGTGTGCAACCTGGACAAGGGCTTGCACCAGAATCGGACCGTGCTGGCCTGCTGGCATCAACACTTCCAGCTTCCAGCTTGAAGGAAAAAGTCTCTATTGTTTTTAAGACACCCAGTCTATGGTGATTTGCTATAGCAGCCCAAACTGATGAAAACACTGACAAATCCAAAAATCCATGCAGCACTGAGATCTGCTTAATGGTAATCTCAGTTACCACCATTCGTTTTTGGCATTGCCCACACTGTGGGGTCCCATTAAGATTAAAATATGACACCACCAATTTTCATGTTAAAAATGACAGCACTTCTTTACTCCTAAAATAGATGCCCTATTATCCTGTGCATTTTTAAAATTAGTTCTTTCATTTGTTCATCAGGTTCTTTCTATTGTGTGTCAGACATGAAGGAT
This sequence comes from Corynorhinus townsendii, assembly GCA_026230045.1. Lineage (NCBI taxonomy): Eukaryota > Metazoa > Chordata > Mammalia > Chiroptera > Vespertilionidae > Corynorhinus > Corynorhinus townsendii. Next base: position 21,704,672 of record JAPDVU010000008.1, on the reverse strand, counting down.
ACAAAAGCATGTAAGACTGAAGTCCCTGTGCTCACAGGACTAGAGTCTTGTTCCAGGGGAGTACCCTCGGCACATGGTGCAGTCATCCCCTGAGATAGGCAGAACCATGGCATCCCAAAGAAGTCCACCTCCTAATCCCTGGAACCTGGGAATATGCTACCTTCCTTGGGAAGAGAGACTTTGCAAGTGTGATTAAGGATTTTGAGATGTTTTGGAGACCATCGTGGATTATCCTGGTGGGCTCACTGTAATGAGAGAGTTCTTTAAAAAGTGAAAGAGGGAGGCAGGAGGGTCCGGGTCAGAGAGAGGAGTAAGGACTGAGGCAGAGTGAGAGTGAGGCAATTCCTGGATTAGGGCCACCAGCCAATGAAATGAGGCAGCCTTTGGGAGCTGGGAAAGGCAAGGCAAGGATTCTTCACTAGAGCCTCCAGAAAGGAATGCGGCCCTGCCAGCACCTTGATTTTAGCCCCAGGAGACCCACTGGTGTTATTTTAAGTCACTAAATTTGTGATAATTTGTTACACCGGCAACAGGAAACAAATACACTCCCCACTCCAGCCAGGACCTGGCCCAAGGTAGACATCTTTAATCCCTCAGTTTCCCAAAGGGCCCAGATGCATCCACACACTCTTTCTCAACCCAGCAGTCCAAGTAGCTACTCAATCCATCAATGAGATGCAATTCACTTGACATCCTTTGGAGTCTGTGCAGCAATTTCCGCCACTGGCTTTGTGAGCCTTCTGGCATTGCCATATATACATGTCAATTACTTAGGCATTATTTGACAATTTCTTTAGACTGTGTTCCTAAACTGGTTCCACTATTTAATTGCTGTGTATCGTTGCACAAATTACTAGTACATATATCTCTGCGCTTCAATTTCTTCATCTCTAAAATGAGTAATAATAATATCTACCCTCTAGAGTTGTGAAGATTAAGTGACTTAGACATTAAAGCATTAAAAATAGTGCTGGCACATAGGTGGTGCTCAACAAATTTAATCAACGGTGATGATGATCGTTATTATCCCCTACAGGGGTTAGCATGAGGCTTAAAAGTTCTTTGTGGTCATTTTGCTTATAGTGTGGACAGGCTAGAGGGGGTGCAAGTTGACAGGAGCTATTTGGGGAGATTGAATTAGGGCAAAGATGGTGGACATGGAAAGAAGTGGATAGACTTGAGAGATATTGCAGAGGTTAAGTCAACAAGGCCTGTTGATGAATTGCATATGGGGGGTGAGGATGTGCCAAGAATGACAAAGTCAGAAGCCTTATAATGACATGCTAATACAGCACGATATAAATCTTTATTTTGCTTTTCTGCTCTCCCTGCCCCCCCTTTTTCTACTATGGTACCTCTTTCCTTCCTTCCCATATTAAAGAAACATCAGAAAAATAACCAGGAGCAAAAGGAGACACCGGATATAGAAGTCTGAACTATATGGCAACGTGTAACAAAACAAAAAAAGCCGACTTCTACCTCAATTTTGGCTTTGCCAGTATGTGAAGAAAGCATCATACTTGGGTAGAAAGAGGTGGTATTAAGATAAACAATGAAGAAAAAAAATAAAGAGAATTAAAATGTCTCAATTGATTTTTTTTTAAATAAGTAAAAGTGAAACATAAGTAAATGGGATTTTTGTGTTTTGTTTTGTTTTTTAAATCCTCACCAAGGATATTTTTTCCATTGATTTTTAGAGTGAAAGGGGGAGAGAGAGAAAGAGAAACATCAATTAGTTGCCTCCTGCATGGACCTGAACCAGGGCTGGGAAGCAACCTTCAAGAGCAGGTAGGTACCTGGGTACAGTACTGGGAATCAAACACATGAGACCCTTTGGTGCCCAGGGCCCACGCTCTAACCACTGAGCAACTGGTCAGGGCATAGGTTTGTATTTTTAATGCCTGTAATGAACTTGGGCTGGGAGTGTAGGCAACGGGCAGAGAATAGAGGAATCCATTGCGGCTGTGCAGAGTATGAAATGGGACCAGGGACTGAGTGATGGGGAAGAAGGAAGCATTCTGGAGATGGAGTCTGCAGAGAAAATTTCTAGCCCTGGCTTTGCCACCAGTGAGCATTTGAGCATGGAGCAGACTCATGAAACCATGCATGGGCTTTGTAAAGTAGGGGACTAACTACAAGAGAGGAAGGGGTACAGTCCTTAAGAGATGCCCATATTGCTGGCACGTAAGATGACTAGTATTCCACCGGCCCCATCAGCTCCAGGGTGGCTAAAGGGAGCCAACTTCTCCCAAAAGCACCTTCACGCCCCTCTGCTTCTGTCCTCCCAAAGTGACTTTTATTAAAGGTGGGATGTTTCTGAACTGGCTCGCCAGGAACTGTTGAACAATGGAGTTTATTTCTGCATGAAAGAAAATATATATCCCTCCCACCCCCCTTTGCCAGGGTCTGTGACTTGGCTGTGCTCAGCAGAAGGGAGGGAGGAAAAGCACACTTTGAAATTGTAGCGAGCATTTGAGCAGATTGAATTCAATTTTGGATACAAATGTCAGGGACCGGCTCCCTTGGCTTCTGCTCCTTGTTTACTGAGGCGCGATGTGATGCTCCATTGAAAGGCGTGCTGATAATGATACCACGCAGGGAGCAGGGAGCCAGAGGCAGCGGACTGGACTGAGCGGGAGGAAGGATGACCTTCCCGAGGATGCCTGGGAAGACTGCCTGGAAAGCCTCTGCCAGGCTCCCACGTGCACACTGGGACCAGGGCAAGAAGCGGAGAGCTGCTCCAGTCCCAGCTTGGCCACAGATATGCTGTGTGGCCCCTTCCCACAGCTTAGCCTTGATCTTCCTGGTTCATAAAAAAGACTGGAATGATTGGTCTTTAATCTTTTCTTTCTGATGTTTTATGACTCTGGCATTTGGAGCATCTATGGATGCTGGAGATGAATGCCAACAAAGAGTGCATGATGAAATTTAGCACAACCATTTGGGAGACTTATTGGACATTAGCTTTCAAATTTTTCAAGTGGCACACCCTTTGGCCCACAGGTGTCAATGCTTGGATGTATCCTATGGAAATACTAGCAGAAGGATGCAAACATGGATTTTTATAGTTGCAAAGCATCAACAACCATGTATGTGTTCATTAGTAAAATAGTGGTTAAATAAATTGATGGCATAAGCATGATAAAGAATGCAGATCCATATGTACTGAAAAGGAAGAATAACCAAAATATAATTTGAAATGAAAAAAAATTAGGTTTTGTTGAGTAAAATAGTTAGCATGATTACATTTTTCCAGAAATGAAATCCAGATATGTAAAATATATAGTTATTCAATTATATTCTATCTATACTAATAAAAGGGTAATATGCTAATTAGACTGGGAGACCTTCCGGAAGTCCTTCCAGACAAAGCTATGGTGGCGGGCTGAGGCAGAGGTGGTTAGGGGTGATCAGGCCAGGAAGGAAGGGCAGTTGGGGGCAAGCAGGCCAGCAAGGGGGGGCAGTTGGGGACAATCAGGCCGTGGGGGGGGACAGTTGGGGGCAAGAAGGCTGGCAGGCAGAGTGATTAGGGGTGATCAGGCAGGCAGGCAGGTGAGCGGTTAAGCGCCAGCGGTCCCGGATTGCGAGAGGGATGTCCCCCAAGGGGTCCCAGATTAGAGAGGGTCCAGGCCGGGCTGAGGGACACACACCTCCCCACCCCCACCTCCCCACCCCCACCTCCCGTGCACAAATTTTGTGCACCAGGCCATTAGTGTATTTATAAGTATATGCATAGAGAAAAGGTCAAGAAGGTTCCACATCAAACTTACACTAGTGGTTCCCTCCAGGGCTGCACAATCCAATATGGCAACCACTAGCCACATGTGGCGACTGAGTACTTAAAATGAGGCTGGTGCAACTACGGAACTAGATTTTTAAAATTTACTTAATTTTAACTGCTTCATATTTAATTTAGAAACTGGTACTTCATTAAATTATTGAAAAACTTGTTTTCGACAACTTGGATAGGCGAGCTTACTTTTTCAACTGTATAGTTTATGAAACATAACTATAGATAAGTATTTTCAATGAAAATTTAGCAACCAAATTGAGATGTGTTGTAAAGGTAAAATACACACCAGATTTAAAAGACTTAGTATAAAAATAATTTTAAAACTCTCAATAACTTTATATCTCACTAGGGGCCCAGTGCATGAATTCGTGCACCTTAAAAGGAATTGTGGGCAGCGAGGCTGTGGTGGGCACCGGGGCAGGTCTCTGCCCATCTTCCGCACCCCCACCTGGCCTTTCCTGCCACAACCCCCCATCCCCTGTCTACCGGCAGCCCCGTTCCCGCTGCCGCTGCTACTCCCACTCACTGACGGCACTGGCCCCACTCACACCCACTGACAGTGTGAAGCAACTGGGGTCTGCGCCAGCAGCGGGTGTGAGTGGCAGCTGCTGCCCTGATCGCCCCTCAGGAGCAGGGGTGGTGGAGAAGCCCTCAGGGACGATCGGGGCTGGCAGCCGCCGCTCACACCTGCTGACAGCGCCGACCCCAATCACTCCGCACTGTCAGTGGGTGTGAGCGGGGCCGGTGCCCATCAGTAGTTGAGAGTGCCCAGCAGGATGGTGGTGCACGGGTGCAAAGAATTTTCAGTAACCACCAGAGGCTCACCCCGATGACAGTGACTGGCACCCTGCCTTGGTCTGGAGCCCATGCTCACCTGCTCCACCATCCCACTGCGGCTGATGCCCACTGTGTTCTGCGTGCGCCCCCTGATGGTCAGTACATGTCACAGCAACTGGTTGTTCGGTTGTTCGGTTGTTCTGCCATTTGTTCTACTTGCATATTAGGGTTTTATATATATATAGATGGATAACTTTATAATATGGCTTACCTGTGAAAGCAGTACTATTTTGGGTACGTTATGTTAAATAAAATATGTAACTAAAATTAATTTCACCTGTCCCTTTCTCCTTTTTCAAAAAATGTGGCTATCTAGAAATGTTTAATTACCTATGTGGGTAACACTATATTTTTATTGGACCTTTGGAAATGGGATTAGAGGAGAGGGTTAGACTTTAACTTTTTACTTTATTCATGTTTGTATTGTTTGATTTTATTGCAATAAACTTGAGTTACCTTGATACTTTACAAAGAATAGTTTTAAATATTAAACTAAAAAGAAATTTCTAGGCTATATTTTGATACATAAAGAAAATTATTGAGAAAACACTCCCTCTGATTTGGCTCTTTGGGGATGGTGTGTCAGGGTCTGAAATAAATGCCTTGTCGTCAGGTTATTATAAAATGGAACTCTCACTGTCATGTCCCTGTGGTTTACCAGTATCTTCTCATTGCCTGACCCTTTTTTGGATTACTGCTCTCCTCAGCAGGGATACCTCTGCCTGACAACCATCCCAGCTGTGTTGGAAAAGGATTGTTTCTCAGAGAGGAGTTAAGCCCAGGAGAGTTAGAAAAAAAGAGAAAACTAACCCTTAAAGAAATCTCCCCTCTTCTCTCCAGTTCCCTCCTTCTTCCTTATCAAGATTCCCCAAAGCTTTGGGGATCTATAGTTCTAGGCTGAACTTCCTACCTCACTAAATGACAAGGCCAGGATGTTAATGTTCCCCACACAGACACGTCTGCATTATACATAAAGATGTCTGTGTTACACATAAACACGTTATGGCTGTAACAATATCGCTTTCAAAGGAGCACTAATCCGCTGAAGTCATCGAGTCAGAAAACATTTGCTTCTCCATGTCTTGTGTCTGAGTTGTGTGTGAGAGAGACAGAAAGTAGGAAGGAGGAAGGGAAAGGAAGGTCAGAAGGAAGGGAGGGGGGAGGGAGAGAGAAAGTTGATTATAATTTATTCTGCATAAAATTACAGATATACAGATTACTCTAACATTTTGGGTATGAAAATGTTGGGCTTGAATGGATGTCACAGGGTGACTTGGGTAGAGAAAAAAAAATCAGCTTCAGTTCCCCAAAAGTTCAGGAAATAGCTATTTTGATGCTCCCTAAAGCCCTATACTACCTATATCGTAGCTCATATCTCCCTAGATATAATTGCCTCTATCCCTAGCACCGAATTGTAAATTCTTAACAAAAGTTTATTGACTGACTGTACAAATGAATGAAGAAATGAACCAACTTACCATTTAAGGATCAATCACTGCCTAAAATATTAATAATATTAATAAAATTAATAAAATTTCATCTAAAAAACAGACTTGTAAAAATTTCCATTTAAGACTATATTTATTAAATTAAATGCCTATTATGGGCTAAAAACTGGATACACACATACACACACACACACACACACACACACTCCCTGCCCTTGTGAAGTATAAAATCTGCAGAGAGAGGGGAAAGGCAGGGGTCAGGCCTGAAAACATAAGATAAAAAATTAAATGGTAATAAGTGCTTCCAAGGATATGATCAAAGATGCTGATAGAGAATAAAGGAGGGGGCTATCCCAATTTTGCCAAGCCAATTTCTCTCTCCTCTGAGGAAGCGTGACATTTAAGCTAAAGCATAGAGGATGAGAAGGGGTAACTATTAAACTATTAAATAAGCAAATGGGGGCAGCCGTGGTAATGGGAGAAAGGGAAGAACCTCCCACACACCCAGAAGCAGTGTCTGCTGCTCCTGTGACTCACTGCCCAAAGGTGCTAGGAAATTCTAACTTGACTCCATTCATTTGCGTTTTAGATGTTAATTTGCATGCTTGGCTGGATCCCAATGTCTATTGGAACCCATGTTCTCAGAGTATAAAGAGGACGATTTCCCTTCTTTGAAGGGCAATGTGGTCATGAGTTGATGTTCTAAGAGTGGATGGGGGTGGCCAGCAGTAGGTTTCATCCACTTCTCTCTTCAAGGCTGTCTCATGCCTCTTCACACTAGCTTCTATATTTCAGACCTGCTGTCACTATTCAATTCTGCTTTAAATACATATTTTTGTTGACAGTAGTTACTTCTGGGAATTCACAAGGGAGAGGATTCTTACTTTTCACCTTATAGTTCCTGTCCCTTTTTAACTATAAGGTTTTTATACCATATTATAAAACTAGTAAATAAAATTGTAAACTTCATATGCAATTCTGTTTCACATGCTATCCTATGACCATTGCTGGGACTTCATTTTCATCGCTTTTTTTCTGATTATTAATGTAATGCAAGCTCAATGCAATTAGATTTGGAAAAGTCAGGAAAAAAATAAAATTTGTCATAAATTTAGTAGTAATTTGTCATTACTACTGATAATCTCTTAGTAAATTTCTTTCTCAGTGCCTTTTTAAAAATAGAACAAAATTCTACTTGTTAATTTATAACCAACTTTTTAAACTCAATACAAAGCAACAAATATTGAGCCCTTGTCTGGATGTATCATGATTTAAGTAGATCAATTCTCTTTTGATGAACATTTATATTGTAATTTTCACCACATTAAAACATTTTTTAATCTAAATTTTATGTGCCTATCCAGGGGTTTTACTTGATTCCTCAATATTCAGCAAACAACAGTGATCCTACCTGGTAAATTTTTAAAAAATAAGATTTTCTTTGCAATATAATCCAGTGCTTCAAGCAATGTTCCACTGGGTGCAAGCTAAATGTATGAACATTTAGACTGACCAAATTAAATTCATCATGGTTTCTTAATTTCACTAAAAAATTTTTCACTCAAAATGCCCCTTCAAAAAGAATCAGCTTCTTAGAAGTTTGGTGGGAAGGAATAGGGAGGGATTCCTCTGAAATATCTAATGTTTGAAGATGAGCTCACATCTGCTGCATGGAGTTGGCTGGCAGGCAGCTGGTGGGGATGCAGGCAGAGGAAGAGGTGAGTACATCTGGAGTTCACTCTCTGACCACAGCTGTAACCGTGTAACCAGGTGAGGAGCGTGGAACAAGAGGCAGAGTTCCAGGTGCCCAGGAATCAGAAATGGGTGGGCTGGAAGGATTCCTTCTGTCAGAAGCCCCCACATGCCAGGGCTTAAAAAAAGGGAACCCGGCCCATTACTTTCCGCAACAAGAGAACAGGAGCTAGTGCTGGACCTTCTTCATGCCAGATCAGCCTGTCTGTCTCCAAGCCAGCAAATGCACCAAGACCCATTCCACCCTCAAACCCGACATTCCCTTTAGTTACAACCCTGTGGTTTCCAAAAAGGTTATATTTTGTTTATTTTTTTTTTCAGCTATAGCAACATGCTCCCTTAAATAGGTTCTTTATCTGATGGGGCAATTACAGCCTGTGGCTAGCAGCTGCGGTTCACAAACATACGAGTTTCACTGTTTGGGTCAGTAGCTCTTAGTCTTTTCTGAATGGCAACTCCCCCGGCTGATCTTGGCATGGAGAGAGCCACCTTTCCTTCAGCTTTCCTGTCAGCACTCAGCAGTGCAGTGTGCTGTGGAGGGCTCTGTTTTCCCGTTAGAAAAGAGGTGACATTTTTGTTAATAAAGCTGCATGTCCTGGTGTCTAATACCAAACATATTTCTGGATGCTGGTTTTCACGTTCCCCATTGAATTTGTCTTTATGTAACAAATGGTCTAAAATAGGCATGTCTTTCTTTTACATCTAGAAAAAAAAAAAAGGCCCTTTCAAAAAGTAATTTATACCTATAAAACTTCAGGAGAAAATCTGCAGGACCTAGAGCTAGATGAAGAGTTCTTTAGACGTTTCATCAAAAGCATAATCCATAAAAGAAAAATGTCTATTAATGAGACTTCACCGGAAGGAAAAGCTTTTGCTCTGTGAAAGAAGATGAAAAGATAATCCACAGGCTGGGGAAAATATTACTTGTCCTGACTGCACATTGGCATCTCGGTGGATGGGAAGGCCATTTCCTGAGCCTTCAGGATGTGCCAGGCCCTGGACTGAGGTCTCCGTGTCTCTCATCTACTTCAACTCATAGCATTTTCAACCAGGCAGGGGCTGTTATTATTCCCATGTTAAGATTTAGAGGCAGAGGCTCAGAGTTACGGTATCCAGTCCAAGATCATATCAGCACTGAGTGTCAGGGCCAGGATCCAACACAGACCTGCTCATCATCCAAGCGCACCGAGAGCACAGACTCTGGAACCAGGTTTCCTGAGTTCAAGTCCTGGCTCCTCCTCTGTTACCTATTGGACTTTGCCTCCATTTCCCTGTCTGTAAGCTGGGATTCATAGTAATAGCTACCCCATAGGGTTGTTGTAAAGCTTAAATACATGACTCTGTCTAAATACATGAGAGCTATGTGCCTGGCACATAGTGAGAGCCATGTGAGTGACTACTCTTCTTATGGTGGTGGTGGTAGTTATTATTATACTGACTTAAAAACAAGATGGAGAGGCAGGGGAAAAAAGCAAGTGACCCGAAGAGGCCCCATTTCATGTTGCCTGAAAAGATTTCTCCTGGCCAACTATACACGACACGCTGCCTCCAAGCTGATGCTCCCACACCTGGGGCTTCCAGCAAGGAGCAAGTGAAACCAGCCATTGCCAAGGCCAGATTCTTCAGGTCAGCATCAATAGGGAAAGGGGGTGGGCAAGGACAACTCGTTCCTCTTTCCTATGAGAGCCAGCAACGGATTTCCTTTGGATAAGTCTTTTTAAATATATATATTTAAAAAAAATATATATATATATATGTAAGTCTTTTTAAATATATATATTAATATATATATGTCTTTTTAAATATATATATAAAATATATATATATATTTTTTAATTGACTTTTTACAGAGAGGAAGGGAGAGGGATAGAGAGCTAGAAACATCGATGAGAGAGAAACATGGATCAGTTGCCTCCTGCACACCCCCTACTGGGGATGTACCCGCAACCAACGTACATGCCCGTGACCAGGATCGAACCTGGGACCCTTCAGTCCACAGGCAGAGCTCTAGCCAATGAGCCAAACCAGTTAGGGCTGGGATAAGTCTTATATGGTCACCCAGATTCTTCCTTTTGTAAGTATTTGTTTAGGAGTCTTCAGTAGTCCTATTTTGTGTATCTCTGTTGCCACAATATACCCTGAACTGATGTTCTCTTTACTATGGGAAGCATCACCATTATTGCCTTTAAATCTAATCAGATTAGAGGACCAATTCCAGAAGCTCCAGAACCAATTCAGAAAACTAATCTTTTAAGATTTTATTCCTCAAGAGCAACTCTAGGTACCTACAGGTACCACTGGGTAACATGAAGCATTATCTGCCTGGCAGTGACTCGTTACAAATGTTAAAACCTTGGAGTTGAGTCTTTCTTAACTCCTCTAAATTGGTCATAATTGTCAAGCAAATGAGGGCTTTCATCAGGGCCATAAATAGAGTTCGGTTTGTGACCCCGATCAACAGCCCTATGAAGGATTTCTTTGAGAAGTGCTAAAGCTGCCTTTTGAGATGGAGTTGAGGGAAGATGAGCCAGGCTTTAGCATGAGTCTCACAGAGCTCAGGGGTGAGTCTCACAGAGCTCAGCTACAAATAAAGGACTTTCTGGGCAGAGCTATAAGACTGTTACTGCTAGCAGAGGCCACATGCCAGGTTTATAGCTATGGGTCCCTGACACAAACCCCAGGCTCTCAAGGCTATCAGGAAGGCTAAGGTTTATAGAGTTTAAGAAGAAGCTCTTACCAGAATCCCTGAGTACAAGGAATGTCTGACTTGAGAGGAAAAAAAATCCACACTTGGGACTCGTGTCCAAGAGAATTGCCCTTAGAACACCCAGGATTTTCTTCCCCTAACCCCCATCTTTTTTGTTGTTGTTAATCCTCACACAAGGATATTTTTTCCATTGATTTTTAGAGAGTGGAAGGGAGGAAAGGGAGGGGAGAGAGGAAGATTGATATGAGAGAGACTTATTGATCAGTTACCCACCCCCCCCCCCTTACGAGGGCAGGGAATTGAACCTATAAACCGGGTACATGCCCTTGATTGGGAATCAAACCCAAGACCTTTCAGTGCAGGGCCAATGGTCTGACCACTGAGCAGCACTAGCCAGGGCTCACCCCAACTTTAATAAGTCTTTAGAAATTTAGGAAATTATCTTGCTGTGGTTTGCTAGTAGAGGGCATTATTCTCCATGGCATGATCATCTAGTAACTAGTTGAACCCTTTATTTTATGATAAAGGAACTGAAGTTCAGAGTCACACTACAATCTATAATAATAAAAGTGTAATATGCTAATTAGACCAGACAGCCAAACGACCTTCTGGATGTCATTCCAGACGTCCTTCTGGACGACCTTCCTGATGAAGTTGCGGCCTTGGGGGCCAAGGCAGAGGCAGTTAGGATTGATCAGGTAGGCAGGCAGAGTGATTAGGGGCAATCAGGCAGGCAGGAAGAGGCGGTTAGAGGTGATCAGACAGGCAGAGGGGTTAGAGGTGATCAGGCAGGCAGGCAGGTGAGTGGTTAGGAGCCAGCAGTGCCTGATTGCAAGAGGGATGTCCGACTGCCAGTTTAGGCCTTAAACTGGCAATCGGACATCCCCTGAGGGGTCCCAGATTGTGAGAGGGTACAGGCTGCGCTGAGGGAATTTTGTGTATGAATTTTGTGCACCGGGCCTCTAGTATAGTAACAAAAAGCCCAGAACCCAAGACCATTAACCTTACTCCAGTTATCTATCCTCTGAGCCACACTGCCAAAATACCATTTTAAAAATGTCTTTTCACCCATAGCCTGATTTGTTCAGTGGATAGAACGTCAGCCTGCAGACTGAAGGGTCCTGAGTTTGATTCTGGTCAAGGGCACATGCCCGTGTTGTGGGCTGGATCCCAAGTAGGGGGTTTGCAGGAGGTAGCTGATCAATGATTCTCATCATTGATGTTTCTATCTCTCCCTCTCCCTTCCTCTCTGAAATAAATAAAAATACAAAATTTTTAAAAATGTCTTTCTATGCAGATCACTCCTCCTCTCTTTCACCAGGCCACCAGGTCACTTCCCTGCAGATAATTCCATCCACAAACTAATTCATAGCATTTTGAAGTATGTCCCATTATGAACTGGAGGTTCTGCTGGTATGAGGAGGGACAATTCAGCGTTGGTTCTAGTACGGAACTGATTAAAAGGATCAACAGGTCAAGCCCACTGATTCAGAATTACTAGAGAATGGTCTTTCTAATTATCTAGGGTTTCTGTTCATGTTTATTGAATGAATGAGTGCATGGAGCATTGAAATACAATACCAGCAATTCTCCCAAATTTAATTCAATCTTTCTTCCCCTGGATCATCGCCATCATTATGAGTAAGGATTACCGCTCTGTAGAATTCAACTGATGGGGAACAGGGGTTGGCAATCTTCCCTTTGACATATTTTTGGAAATTTGCTGACCCTAATGTAGAAGGTAAGGGTGACCAAGCTGGCTCTTCTCTCTCTTTCTCTCTTTCTTAAAGTAAATCCTTCATATCATTTTGCTTATGTTTCACTTATCCCTTTCTCATAAAAACATCTTGAGGAGTATACACACACAAGTCTAGTTATCTGAGTCTCTGGTTGACTGGAATGTAGTTACCCAGTCAATAGGACATCACAGAGGATTATGTCTTAAACTTTTCCCCTGCATCCTTTATTAGTAAGACCGAAGACTGCCATGGGTCACTTGGTCCTTTTTACTTCACTTTGGAGCATGAATGCTGAGGCCAAGAGATAGAAACCAGTCCATTGACACAACTGGCAAATAGACAGAACAGCTTAGTGGTGGGTTCAAGAAAAATGAGGTCAAGTTTTACATTAATTTTTTAAAAAATTCAAAGACCAGTTACAGTTTAAACTGTTATATATTTTTGGGCAGATAAGGAATTAAAACACAATCATGTTTAGTAAATTAAATAACAGAGTTCTTAGTAACATCATTTTTTAACTTACTGATTTTCAATATAAGCCAAATATTTTTAAACTTTAAGCATTTTTAAGTCCACAAATCAAGATTCACCTACATTCAGGTCAGGTCTGCTGACTGATGTCAAAAAGGCGTCATCCTCTTGAGAATAGTCTTTTTGCTCTTCCTCAAGTACTTGTTCACACCTTTAACTTGTCAGGAATTATGCCAGGTGTCAGGTCTACAAAGGAATAAGACACTCCCCCTTTCCTATGGGGACTGACATGGAGACTAAATGCTCAACATTTTGTCACCCTCACCATCATTTTCCTTCTTACAGCACCACCAATCTGAGCTTTATAGATACTCTTTTGCATTTCAAATGGTTTCTCTGTAGGGTTTCTATACACTGCTAATGATCCTTACTTCAATTTGTCTGACCTCTCAAAAAACCCTGCTGTGCTTGCTTTTTTTTTTTTTTCCTTTCTTTTTTTTAACTCTTTCCCCCCTGGTTCATTCTTTGGTGCTAGCTGTGGATCTGACATAATGAGGACCTATACTGCTCATCTCTGGCTCCTCACACTGGGCTCACTGGTAAGGGTTTTGTTATGTACCATTTTCCCCAAAAATTTTCCAGCCTATTTATCTCTAGATAGTTTTATTTCATATTAATAAACCATCATTATTATCCACTGAAGCCGTATTTGTAATAGTTAAGGAAAAAAACCCCACCAGAAATAACCTCTTATCTATATCTGTAGATAATTGGTTAAAGAAACTATGGTATGTCCATATAGTGGAACCTCTCTCCATGATTTATTTTTTACAAATATGTTTTTATTTATTTCAGAGAGGAAGGGAGAGAGAAAGAGAAAGAGAGATCAATGATGAGAGAGAATCATTAATGGGCAGCCTCCTGCACACCCCCTACTGGGGATCAAGCCTGAAACCCAGGCTTGTGCCCTGACCAGGAATCGAACTGCAACCTCCTGGTTCATAGGTCGATGCTCAACTACTGAGCAACACTGGCCAGTCCCTCTCCAAGATTTAAAAAGAATGAGAGGTCTCTTAAAAAAGTTGAACTTGCCCTAACTGGTTTGGCTCAGTGGATAGAGCGTCGGCCTGCAGACTCAAGGGTCCCAGGTTTGATTCCGGTCAAGGGCATGTACCTTGGTTGCGGGCACATACCCAGTGGGGAGTGTGCAGGAGGCAGCTGATCGATGTTTCTCTCTTATCGATGTTTCTAACTCTCTATCCCTCTCTCTTCCTCTCTGTAAAAAATCAATAAAATAAAAAAAGTTGAACTCAAAAAAGCAGAGACTAAAATGGGCAACTGATCTAAATAGACACTTTTCGAAAGAAGACAGAAAGAAGGAAGGCCAAGAGACTATGAAAACCTGCTCAAAGTCACTAATCATCAGAGAGATGCAAATCAAAACAACAATGCGGTACCATCTCACACCTGTCAGAATGGCTATCATCAACAAATCAACAAATGACAAGTGCTGGCGAAGATGCGGAGAAAAGGAACCCTCGTGCACTGCTGGTGGGAATGCAAACTGGTGCAGCCACTGTGGAGAACAGTATGGAGTTTCTTAAAAAAACTAAAAATGGAACTCCCATTCGACCCAGTGATCCCACTTCTAGGAATATATCCCAAGAAATTAGAAACAGGAATCAGAAAGGATATATGCACCCCTATGTTCATAGCAGCACAATTCACCATAGCTAAGATTTGGAAACAGCCTAAGTGCCCATCAGCAGATGAGTGGATTAAAAAACAATGGTACATCTACACAATGGAATACTATGCTGTGGTAAAAAAGGAGTTCTTACCATTTGCAACAATATGGATGGAGATGGAGAGCATTATGCTAAGTGAAATAAGCCAGGCAGAGAAAGATAAATATCACATGATCTCATTCATTTGTGGAATATAATAAACAACATAAACTGATGAACAAAAATAGATCCAGAGACAGAGAAACATCAATCAGAACATCAAACCTCAGGGAAGGTAGGGGATGGTGGGGGTAAGGGGGAGTGATCGACCAAAGGCCTTATATGCATGCATATAAGCCTAATCAATGGACACAGACAACAGGGGGGTGGGGGCATGAATGGGAGGTGGGGGGTAATGGGGGAATAAGGACACATATGTAATACCTTAATCAATAAAGAAATTTAAAAAATAATAATAAAAAATAAAATAAAAGCAGAGAGTAGAATGGTGAGGCTGGGGGGTTGGAGGAAATGGGAAGATGTTAGTCAAAGGGAACAAAGCTTTAGTTATTTGAATAAATAAGTTTTGGAGATCTAATGTACATCATGATGATCATTATTAATAACTAGAGACCTGGTGAATGAAATTCGTGCACTTCGGGGAGGGGGTCGTCCCTCAGCCTGGCCTGTGCCCTCTCACAGTCCAGGAGCCCTTGGGGGATGTCCGACTGATGGCTTAGGCCCGCTCGCCATGGGTGGAGAGGCTCCCGCCACCGCCACTGTCCTCGCCAGTCGTGAGTACATCTTCTGGCTGAGGGGTGCTCCCCCTGCGGGTGTGCACTGAGCACCAGGGGGCAGCTCCTGTGTTGAGTGTCTGCCCCCTGGTGGTCAGTGCGTACCATAGTGACCACTCATTCTGCAGTTCAATTGATTTTCATATTAGCCTTTTATTATATAGGATAGTGTATCATACTCTTGAAATTTGCTAAGAGGGTAGATCATAGGTATTTTCACTGCACATACACACAAAATAGTAACTATGCGAGGTCATGGACATGCTAATTAGATGATTGTGGTAATCATTTCATGAGGTATACAACATGCATATGAAACCATCATGTCGAGCACCTTAAATATATACAATTTTTATTTGTCAAGTATACCTCAGTAAAGCTGAGGAGAAAATGAGAGGTGCCTGTGACACATGAGCAATACAGTACTAAGTATTGTGTGACCCCATTTAAAAATACATATGTGGACTTTACATATGATAATGTGTGTATGAATACACATGCACATATTATACTTGAAAGGAAAGAGTTTTAAGAAACACACAGAGTGTTAACAGCGAGGAGTCCAGGGAGCAAGTTAGGAGAGGAGCAGATGAAGGCAGAAATGTCACTCTATCTTTCTTTTTTTTTGTTAATTTTTACCCAAGGATATTTTTCCATTGATTTTAGATAGAGTGGAAGGGAGGGAGATAAAGAAAGAGAAACTTCAATGTGAGAGAGATACATTGATTGGTTGCCTCATGAACTCGCCCTGACCTGGGTTGGGGATGGAACCTGCAGCCCAGGTACATGCCTTTGACCCGAATCAAACCTGTGACCCTTTGGTGTGCAGGTTGAAACTCCAACCACTGAGCCACATCGGGCAGGGCCTGAAATGTCACTTTCTAATTCTACACTTCTCTATTGATTATTTTGACAATGAATATATGTACTCTTGTAATACAGAAAAGGAGAAATACAATATTTTCCTAGACATTTCAAAACTATACATTCTTCTAGAATTGCATAGCTGTTGAGTTTTCATTCACTTTCATGACACGCTTAACTCTTCTTTTATAACTTCAGGGAATTAAGGCCCCAGACTGACAAGTATCTGCCCCTCCTTCCCTCTCTGCTACTTCTCCAGGTTCCTCAGTCCCTGGGATAATGAGCTATTCACAGTTACTTGTAGCTTCCAGGCCACCTGCCAGCTTTGTAACCATTCTGCACTTGCCCGTTTGCAGCCAGCATCATTTTCAAGCTTGGCTGTGCAGTTCCTGCAAAGCTCTGACGCATTCCTGTGATGGACAGGTTGTTAGCAGCATTTCATTGGGCTCTGCAGAGTTCATTCCATTCAGGCTCATCACACACTGTTCCTGGAAATCTGGGCCACATGATAGAGTTGGCCCTGGAAAATCTATCCATCAGTCCCTGAAAAGAAGCCAGAGCGGTATTATTTTCATTTCACAGATCTGGAAACTGAGGCACCGACAGTTGACCGGGGCTGCCAGGTCACATGGCAGGTTTAAAGTAATGGGATGTTTAAAGCCCAGAACCCAAAGTTCAACTTCTTGCCATATTACATTTTCTTTAAGTACATTTTTTTTTTTCATTCTCTGAGCCTATTTCCTTGTTGGTAAAATAAGAATTATAATACCTGCCTCCCAGAATGGTGCTATTACATGGAAGTATATACATTTTTTTGCATATCATAAAGCACTATATATATGATAGGAGGACCAGCAACCAAAAAATTAGATATGAATAGTCACAGGACCGAAGTTGCATATGCTAAATTTTTGTTTAATTTTTTAATGCCCCAAACACAAATTTAAAAATTCCTTTCAAGCATCTTAGAAGCCATTCTTTTATCTTGAATAGTTTTGTTCTTTAAATTAAAGTGCTGTTTTTCTGTGCCCTAAATATGTCTCCAAATGGGTTTTAAAGGGGGCACAAAAGTATCAGTTCCACGAAGAAGGCAACAATATTCACTCAGAATGCCATGCCGAATTGGATAGCACGCTGAAAGCAGATTAAAGTTGTTTCAAATGCTTTAAGGAGGAGGAAAAATCTAATCCCCCAAGGCTTCCTTGAAATCCATATTCCGTAATTTCAGAAAATTTCCCAAGTCTTTTAAAAGGCCCAAATATCATTTTACAGTTAGTAGTAATGGAGAACATTTTCCAATTTTTTAGAACATTCTTTTTTCCTTATAAAAGGACTCAGTAAAGCTGGGTCTGCCTCATAAAGGAGCCGGCCCTCGGGGAGAAGGACCTGCCTGTTTTAGGAGTGGAGTAGGGGCAGCAATCCCCAGGGCCCTGAGCCTGGAGTTTATGGCTGATGTTACCTGGGGAATTCCTTAAAGAAGCAGAGTCAGGCATTCCCCTGTTATTTCTGGGCAATATTCGCTCGTCTGTCATTGTGTGGAAGAACGCCCAGTCCCTCCACTGTGTTACACTGACGGAAAGAAAGTTTCCAGATGAGAAGCAAAATAAGGCTGGTTGCAATAGAGGCAAGTGGAACCATTTTCACTGCTTCAGAGAACAGCTTTTCCTGATTCTTTCATTGCTGGGGTGTGGAAACAATTATAAATAATGACTATTTATTGAGATTAACCAAGAACCAAGCACCATGCCAAATGTCCTACATGTATTGTCTCCTTAAGTCCACTCAGGAGTTTTGAGGCAGATATTATTATTAGGCCCATTTTACAGATGAGAAAGTTGAGGTCTATAGGACTAATTAACCAACCAAGTGATACACAGCTACTTTGTGGTTGAGAGGGTACTCGAACTTAGATCTTTCGGACTCTGAAGTCATGTTTAACCAGAATGCTCTGCTGCCTCCGGAATTTTATTATAATTAACACTAGCTGCCTGTGTCCCTGTGAAGTGTGCTAAGTGGTTTACATGCTCTGTCTCATTTATTGCTTCCCGGAAGGTTTAAATGGTATAAACTACCTCGACCCTGGAAATACTTTCTTTCTCCTCTGTCTTTTCTCCTTTTTCTAATTCCTCCCCCGTCCCTCTTCAGCTCAGAGATGTTGAACGTATTCTGGTTGCATTTTTACCTTGCCTCCCACCTGGCCCTAAAAGGCAGACTGGGTGATGAAGGGCGAAAGGTGTATCTTTTCAGGTGCCTTCCACTTTAGTTGGAGGGGTAGGTACAAGTGTCCCTCTCTGCTCTCCATCTTCAGGACACCTCCCTGTGAACAGTGCCAGAACAGTGACCTCAGACCACGTCTGGAACGCTGATTATAAGTAATCCAGCTCCAGAGGTGATAGAGTGTCCTTTCTTTAAAAAGGAGATAAAAATAGCCAAGAAACAACACTTTACTTATTTCTCTGAAAGGTTGGCATCCTTCCAGAATAGACTTATGTACTTTTTGTGCTTGGAGGGAAAAAAAAGAGATGGGATTTGATCCAAGAATGGTCCTACAAATGAGAGAAATATGGAGCAAGCAGCTGGAGCAGGGCAGCCAAGTGGTACCACCAGCTGCAGGCCCATTAATTAACGTTCCCTGGTATGTAGCAGCTCCAGTGACCTTGATTCTTTTTGAATTCACAGAGATAATTTTTACAGAGCCTCTACTTTTCTCACTGCAGTATATTTATCCAAGGAGTACCTTGCATATTTCCCCCATCTCTCTGAGCAGTAAATTTATTCTAATTGCAAAGAGATATAGTAAAAGGCTGATTGAACACTTGGCAGTTTATAGAGATTTATTCCTGGGGCTTAAAGGGGGTTTTTAGAGTGTGTGACTGGAGCAGGATTGAGGGGAGCTGGGGGACGGAGCCCAAGAGAAAATGTAGATTTAACAGATCTATAAAATGACCCCGCTGTAGATAAATGCTTGTTCCCAAGAAGCTTAAACAGCCTGACCCAAACTAGAGTCTGTGACAGCCAGCCCGACACGAGGTGTCTAAAGTATTGCATATTTCTGTTTGGGTTTTCAGGTCTTCAACTGAAATTTGTTATTCCCCAGGCAGAGGTGGGAGAGGGGGGAAATCTGTTTTCCAGAGGGAAGAAAGCATATTTAACTACACATTTGTAAAGACTAAAAGCTATGAAGAGAGACGAAAGTAAACCTCCAGCACCTGCCCTTAACATCGCTCTGCCTTTTCTCTGACTCGCTTGAAGCTGAATTCTGGATTTTAAGCCTGGGATCCTGGAAGGTGGATCATAAGAACCTGCCCTTCGCACCAGGGTTTTCTGCACAGGAATGGGCAGCCTTGCAGAGCCCAGTTATCCCAGGTGCTTCCAGCTGATAATGAGACAGACGGACACTATCCTCTAATGGCCTTCTGCTCAGAATAGGCTTTGCATGCACACACTGCTGAACTTTTCCACGCAGTCCTTCTAGGCTTTTGATCCCACGAGTGACATTCATCTTTTTTGCAGCTGCTTTGCAGGTTTTGCTGAGGATGGATTCTAGGACTTTCAACTGTTAAATTTGTTATATTGTAAATCAAGTCACTGCACTGAGATGGAGACATTTGTTCTGGAGGAAGAGACTAAAAGAAAAGGGTCTAACGTAGATGCTTTGGCCAGAGTCTAAGTGGGTCAGCAGTTTGTGGGGTTCTTTGCGTGTTTGCTCCCCCACCC
The DNA here is from genome assembly GCA_026230045.1 of Corynorhinus townsendii. Taxonomy (NCBI): domain Eukaryota; kingdom Metazoa; phylum Chordata; class Mammalia; order Chiroptera; family Vespertilionidae; genus Corynorhinus; species Corynorhinus townsendii. The sequence goes on along the minus strand of JAPDVU010000008.1, from coordinate 21,684,823 downwards.
CCGAAATTGGGATAAGGAATCCTTAGGTAAACATTTTAAACTTTTTGATTGTGAAGTCTAACCCTCATACAGAAAAGAAACAGCTTAACAAGTCATTTTAAAGTTAACACCCAAGTCAAGAAGTCTAATATTGCTAACTCTCCCACCTTCGCTTCTCTCTGTAGGGGTAACCACTATCATGGCTTTTGTGGGAATGGCTTTTTTTTGCAGTGGGTGTGTATAGTTTCTCCCCAGTTTCTGAGTATCATCAGATGTTCTCAGCCAATGAGATTTAGGGCAAAGAAACTATTCTGACTGTTCACAGCCAATGAGCATTAGTGTACAGTGCTATGGCTGCTTCCAGCCAATGAGCTAAGCTCTTTACTACACTTCTTGAGTTGAATGAGTCCTGCCCTATTGGTGTTTATTCTGTTCTGACCTCCCTTTCTGCCGTTACTTTTGTGTTCTGACAAACTGTTTTGACCTAGAGTTGCTGACCAAAGGGGTCTATAGGTAATAATACCAGAAAGCATGGGGCTAGATGTTAGAATACAGGTTTTCCAGAGGTTTTAGATTCTTCAAGACATTGGACGGAGACGCAAAGGTCTAGCTCAGCAGGCAAATGGGGACAGGTGGGAGCCCTTGGGCCTTTGTGAGGCTTCCTATGGATCAGCGCAGCTCAGAAGCCTCGACCAACCAATGTCAGAGCAGGAACTGTTCAACCTTCAGGAGTCATCTCAAATGCTATTTCTTCCATGGAACTCTGACCCTTGAATCCCAGTAGCATTTTACTGGAGCCTTACTCGGACACTCATGAAATTCAGACACAAACCTAAGGTATATATATGGCTTTTCTTAACCTTCCACCCCACCACTGTTCTTACCCTCTCTCATGAAAGGCCCTAGGAAAACTTTGGTGTCTAACTCACCTTGACTTTTTGTATGTTGCTATCATGATAACTGCATGTAGTATTTGTTGAAGTCGGTCTTCTCCTAGGTGTTTCAGAGACCATCAGTTCTCAAAGATGCTCCTTTCAAAAGCTATTCTGTGGTCAAACTCTCTTCAGCATGCTGCATATGCTATTCCATCTCCCTTTTGGAGATCCACAGTCTAAGTTGTTAAAGTCAGCATTTCCTGAAATTATTTGACCACAGAACAAGCCCTTCCACCTTTTACTCCATGCATATCCCAAGAGACGGGTGTTTCTAAAAACTTACTTTAGAAAAACACTGCAGAAGGCATGGCGTATTTGCGTGCCCAAGCCCTGAAGGCAACATCTTGGATCATGCTTCTATTAATAGCTAACCACGAAATACATTTTAAGTCACTGATCCTCGAGCTTCTTATTTGTGACATCAGAAGCAGGGGACCCCTTTTAACTCTAAAGTTCTAGGAATTAAAAGGCATTGCTTCTTCTAGCCCATCAGTCAGTCATTCCACACATATTAAATTCCTACAATATGGTAGTGTTGTAATGTGCTGGGCATTTAATGGCGAGCAAGATGGGCATAGGCACTCTTTCATGGCGCTACCAGATGAGAATGATTTTCTAGAACTCACTATTAGAACATTGATCTTTAATTTCTAGAATCAAATTTCTTCCTGTTAAAAACTGATAATTTACTCTCTCGTTTATTATGTGTGTCAGGTAGAATAAATCTTTAGAATCTAAATGTATTGTCTATCTAGGCTTATGATTCTATTTCACATGAGTTCTGTTTAAGAATCACAGATTTGCCCTGGCCGGTTACAGTGTTGGCCCGCACTCTGAAGGGTCATGGGTCAAGGGTACATATCTGGGTTTCAGGTTCAATCACTGCCCTTGTCTGGGTTTATGGAGGGCAACCAATCAATGTATCTCTCTGACATCAATGTCTCTGTCTCTCTCTCTGTCTCTCTCTCTCCCTCCATACCTCCCTTTGTTCCACTCTCTCTAAAAATCAATGGAAAATATCCTCAGGTGAGGATTTTTAAAAAATCACAGATTTAACCTGATCACTTAGGGGTAACTAGTTTTTAAATTTTCATCTTTAACTTTTTTGTAAAGGTTCAATTCTCTGTGGTTTAAAAAGCAAATTCTAATGATATGGCTTTGACTGAACACTATTGTGTGTAGATACTGTTCTAAGCACTTTACATGTATTATCTCATTAACCACAAGAGCCATGCAATATTATTCCCATTTTATAGAGGTTAAAGAACTTTCCCAAAGTCATACAGCTGGTGAAGCTGGGCTTTGACCCCAGGCAGTATGGATCCTGAGTCTGTTCTCTGAACTCCAAAACTAAATTGCCACTATTCTTTATTGTCAAGCTAGAGGCTTGGTGCACAGATTCGTGCACTCTAAAGGGTGGGGGGGCGTGGCCTACGGGGATTGGCTGGCTGTGGGAGCGCCGCTCATTCTGGTCGGCCAAGCGGCTATGGACCCGCCCTCTGAGTGGCTGCTGAATGAGGAAATTAGTCTGAGCTGATATTTTGGGGTGATGTCTTGGGTAAAGGCATGTTCTGTGTCCTGGAGGAACCTGGCAGAGAGCTTTGCACCCCAAAGCCACTCAGTGAATGTCCTTGATGTGTGTTGCCAGGTCAGTGACACTATCAGGGATGTTCAGGGCAGCCGTGCTCCAGGAACCTCAGCCATCAGGATAGCCTCCCCTGGGGTTCCACAGTCACATCTCCTCTTGCCATCCACCGATGCCAGCTCTCTGTGCTCTTTCTAGAACACACCTTAGAGGGCCTGCATCAGTTGGTAGGGTCAGGCCAGAGTCTGGGTTGTCTCAGGTATTTGATAGGTGCAGAGATTCAGCCTCACCCTGGGCCTGCTAGCAGCTGCTCCTGCTGCAGAAGCAGCCACTCATCCCAGTCAGCTGAGCGGTGCTCCCACTGTGGGAGTGCACTGACCACCAGGGGGCAGCTCCTGCATTGAGCGTCTGCCCCCTGGTGGTCAGTGTGTGTCACAGTGACTGGTCGACCAGTCGTTTTGGTTGTCCTGCTGTTGGGTCACTGGGCTTTTTTACATATATATAGATATTGTCCAGCAGGTTTCCTGCTGGAAATTTAGGGGTTAACATCTCTGAAGAGCTGAACATTCATATGGGATTTTTAAATGTCTAAATCTAGCCAGGTAGTGAACTGAGGAGGTAATGAAAAATTAAAAGCTTTTTTGTTTTTTGGCTGAGCACTAATCTTTGTGGTTATGAATATATCCATGTGCCAGAGAATACTGCACTTTAGATAGTAAGTTAACATAAAATCGTTGGTACAGTTTTAAACCTGACAGCTCTGTGTGTCTGATATGTTGTCTGAAAGTAATTTTAAAGATAAGACCTTACTCTCAGGTCTGAAATAGGCTCTTTAATGATTTCCAGCATCATATAGTATTTATGTAATTGTACCAGCTATACAGAGAAAAACTATAGTTCTATGAGTAGAAAAGTATTTTAATTATAAAACATTATATTGTCAGAAAAAGAAACGAAATACAATTAAAGAAATGCCAGCCACACAATGTCAGTGAGAATTCTTGGCATTGCGTTTTAGAAGCTATTTTGTATGGAAATGCATAAAATATAAACAGAGTACTTTATCTAGGATATGACAAGAAACTTCAAGATTGTAATGTCCATTAAGTTAACATTCCAAACCTATCCTTTCAGGTCGTCAGCCAAGAATTTGTTTTTATAATTTCTTTACAGTTGGCAAACTGCTAGACTCTACACGAGATAATCAGTTTTCATGCTTATGGCCCAATCCCATTGTGTGCACCTATTAATGCGCTGTGTGACCGCCACTAAATCACTCCCCTCCACCCGAACCCAAACGAAGAAGTTGGATCTCTCAAGCTCCTGGCCGTTTGAAAATGCTGTGGTTCTAGCCTGTGAATCATGACATAAACCATAAAAAGTGCTTGCTGGCAAGAATGGATTTTTAAAATGTGGGTTACTTAAGCATTTTTAAATGATCAATCTGATAGGGCTGGGCAGCCAGGGTGTAACCAGCTGCCGTGGTTTTGTCACCACGCACCTTCTGTAGTTCACATCCATGTGCTTCCTGGACTCCCCAAAGCAAATGGGGTCTGAGAGATTCTGGGCAAAACAAGCCGTGATCGCAACCGCCAGAGACGACTCTGTACACCTTCCTAAGCTGCAGGGAGGTGTGGACCCTGTGATATGCTGCCCAGTTCCGGTTATAGACCGAAGTGCTTATGCCTCAGCTGCTGGGAGTGTTGGCTCTTCAGCTGAGACCCTCTCTGGAGAAAGCCTTTGGCTGAAGAGAGCTACTTTGCCCAAAGCCACACCCGCTTCTGGGGCAGCTTACAAGGAAGCACAGCAAATTCCATGGAGGGGCTGGTTAACAGCCGACCCCTTACCTCAATGGGGCCCCTCTGAGGAGCCCTGCCAGTGCCAGAGCTTCCATACGCTGAGGGGAGGCCTTTGCGGCAGCCTCATCTACTGCATCGCAGTGCAGCTTCTCCCTCTGCCCACAGATGTCGCCCTTGAGCACTCACCAATAAACTTCCTGCACTGAGATCTCCGTGTCCACTGCAAACTTCAGGGAATCGGAGACTTGAAGACTTGGGTTTGAATTGGGGCTCTGCTTATTTCTAACTCTGGGTCTAGGAGTAAATTTCCTCTTCAGTAAAATGGGAATAATAAAAAATACCCCATAGAACAGTTTATTATGAGGAAATAGGAAACGAATCCAAAGCACTCAGTACAGGACTAATAGCAATGATTTGACATTTATTGAGCACTAACTATGTGTCAGGTGTTATTTTATGTACCACACAGGAACTCTATGAGGAAGATAACATCCTTCTTTTACAGAAGAGAAAACTGAGGCACAGAGAAGTTCAATAACTTCTCCAATGTCACAGTTAATAAAAGTCAAGAATTCAAACCCAGGACCAGCATTCTTAGCTGAAACTCTCCAGCCTCCCATTAATAAAGGAAACATTTAAACATTTGGATAGTGATAAATAAAAGCCCAACAATGGCACCTGATTCCAGAAGTACTTTTAAAACAAGGCAATTATAAAAGCAAAGATTTTCAAAGAATTTCTGAATGATTGTTTATATCTTTGTGTTGCTATAGATTATGTTTATTTTTTGCCTCAACTCAACCCTTATTCATCAAGAGAGTGAATGAAACAGTTGGAGGGGAGGGAATCTAATCTGATGTGACAGTCATTGTTCCATGAAATCATTTATGTTTGTTGTTTGTTTCTATTTTAATGAAACATGTATTAAGTACAAGGTCAAAGAATAAATAAAACAATGACATGTTTCACTATTAGGTAGTAATTTTTATACTAATAAGGTTTAGATAATATCATATTTTCTACAGTTTTAAACTTCTCCTTCCCCTGGGTCATTGGGAAGTAGATTGGAATAGAGAGGAGAGGCACTGTGAGAAAAGCTCCTACTTTGTGCTTCCTGACCCCTCATTTACAGTTTATACTTCTGTTCCCTTCATACTAGCTGTCTGTTAGCACCTGATGCAAGGCATTTGTTTTACATTTCACTTCTAATTTGAACAGATTTATACCATAAGCTTTATCTTATGGGATAATGTGTTATCAATGCTTGTTTGGGCTCCTGTTTCACTTTTGAGAACAAGAAAGTCTTTTTTACTTGTTAACGCACAAGTCTGTTAGAGTTTTTGTGATTTGCAAACCAAGTGGTTTTTCACCTTCTGCTATTAGATAACAAGGTATAAGAGAGTTCCTTCTTCACCAAATAAATTGAACATCAGAATAATTTACAGCTCCAGGTACATTTGCCAGAGTAGCATAACTGAGTAAAGTCAACAGATTAAATGTTCCCTTGACAATCAGCGAGGGTATGAGATACAGCACCTGGGCTGCCCCACTGGGTCTTGTTATTAAATCACAGGCAAGAGCTCAGAATCCCAGGGTCCCAGGTGACAGGTAGGAGCTGACACTGGAGGACAAAGCTTTTGTTCCTCAAGTGTCATAGCAGTCAGTACCCATGGGCTTGGGACATGGAAGACTCTTAGAACAATAGAAATAGAGAAAGAAAGAGAAGGGGGGGGGGGGCGTGAGGGAGAGACTGCATATTTCGATGAGAGAAGGCTCTCGTTATTTGTATGTCACTAAATTGGGAATTCATCAACATAAACATGTGTATTTGCACTATCTCAGAGCGAAAGTTAAAAAGAGTTAGGGAATATTTTGTATATATAACCACTATTTATTCCTGTCAAGGTCAAAACAAGAACTAGCTAGAAAAATAAATAATATTTCCCTCTTTCTAATTTCTAGGTTTTGACAAGCACCTGCTTTGGCCTAGAGAAGGAAGGTTTGGTCTGCAGAGAGCTGATGGCAACAACAGAAACATTAGAAAGTGGGATCCAGGGAGTTCTCCATAACATCCAGTCTGCTTCCTGGGAGGGTTGTAAGTGCCAAAAACCAGTCAACTCATCTTTAACAAGTGGAACTTGTTAATCAAAATATGGTTTTAAATTTACACATTTAAAGAACTGAGGGCTCAGATGATCACTGTAAATTTGGGGTGGGGAGCAGCAAATATGTATTTAGTCAGTGGAAATCCCACTTTAGATCATATTCATTGCACCCAGTAGACAAACAGGATCCCACCTAAAAAAAGTAAATACCTCTTCCTCCTCTCCCAAGGTCTCATGGAAACCTAAGTGCTATAAGGAAAATGTGAAAGGCAGAGCTAGGCTTATACTTCCTAACTCTTATTGGCACAGCTTCTCTGCAGATGAATGGACAGGAAGGAAGAAAAAGCTAAAACATTCCAGGTATACTGTCTATTGACACCTCTCATAATTACTAGACTTCTGCTCCTGTGACAGTCCCTTTGGGGAGGGGTGAGAATCAAAGAGATTGATGATACGGGTGGTGGTGATTATTTACAGTGCCTGACCTACAAAGTATCTGAAGTTAAGGTAGAACCATTAAATGGGGTTCACTGCTGAATTCTCATGGGGCACACTAACCTTTCCATTTGCATTTAGAAATAAAAGGCAAAAGAGGAGCTTTCCTTGTCTGGTTGATGAATATGACCTTGGAAATGTCCACAGACGTATTGTTGTCTTGTTGAGTCTGCAGCCAGGAAGGCAGAAATCACTGCAGCAAAGCAGGTGTGAATGTCCCCCTACTTGAGAGGCAGCTTTCTTTGAAGCTGGAAAATCAAGGACGCTGGTACCTTCAAGGAAACAAGGATATAATTATCACAATACCCAACTGGCCAGTGACCTTCCATTCCTCAGGCCTGTCCTACTCCCTTCACTGGCACCAGCCCAGGTCCTCACAGACTGAGCTCTGTGTCCCAGACCGATCAGATGGAGGAACAACCCACTCACATGTCCTTTGAAAGCGTTCTTAATCTCTTTCTACTACAGTGCTCCTGCTGACATAAATCCGCCATCCCGGGGGCCTCGGAACCCCCCACAAAAGGAGGCCCATTCAGGCCAGTGGAGTCTGAGCAGCTAATGGGTAGAATTTATGCTTCTTCTCACCTGGACTGCCTGTGGCCTCTACTCTGTTCTGTTTTGAAGGTTCGAGCATAACCTCCCAGCTCCTTGCCGAGTCTGCCATCATCACCTCAGTCACAGAAGCAGACTTCTCAAGGCCTTTGGAAGCTAATAACAGTGACTCTCAACTTCATTATTCTATTTGAAATGTTGAAAGCAGAAGCCTAATAAAATGAGTTCAGAAAAACAAAAAGAGCTATAAATTATCATTTGAAAGAAGTAGCTAAAGAACTCATCTACTCCAAGTTCCTAGGGGCTATTTCTCAGTTACAGCAATAATCCTGTATTTGATTTCCTTCCCTTCACTGTGCAAAAGCCTTGGTTGTATTCTCTTAGCACAGATTCCTTCTGCTTCTATGAGTGAAGTGTCCAGTCAGGAGTTACACATCACTCCCCACCCAGCTACTACACACACGCACACACACACACACACACACACACACACACACACACACACACACATTCCCTTTAGCAGATGAAAACTTCCCCGATGGTTTTAAAATTAAGATAGTATTAAAATGCATCCTTGGAAATCAAAATAGTTTATAACAATAGATCATTATAATCCAGTAGGTCATAATGTAAGTAGAAGAGGGGAGGGCCTATTTCTTATTCATCTCTCTGTCTTCATAACAGAGACATATCAAGAATCCAATAAATATTTTTAAAATGATGAAATAAAGAAAAATATAAATAGTGAGAGATGATCTTTGAATTCACTAATCAAAGTCAACTTTCAACTTTAGCACTTGTAATTCAGCATTTAAAAACCCACATCTGAAAGGCTGAGTGAATAATCAAGATTTTAATAGGAGCTTTTGCCTCGTGTTGCAACTATAAAATATATGGGCTAAAAGCAGAGTGAGTGAACAGTAATCAACCAGTGACAGTTTATTAAGGACAGTAAACTCGAGTTTTAAATGTTGAAGATTTAAAAGAATCTATAAATACCTATATTCACCTAACCTAAGTATGTCAATGATTTCTTTTGCTCTTTTAATTCATTTTCATGATAATCCTTCAACACATGAAGGGAAGGAAGGAAGAAACGAAGGAAGGCCAGGTGAGAAGTACTCATCAGGAAATAATCAAAAGCCTTAATTTTATTCCATCTGTCCAATCTCATAGGCTCTCCATACAACCCCCAGTTCTAAATCTTTAAAAGCATTTATTCCACAATTTCAAGGGACTGAAAACACCACAATCTGGTTTAATATAAGATCATATGAAATGCTGTATTGGGATAGGTTCACAGTCCAGGAAGCCTCAGACAAGTTCACTAGCAAACATATTCCAGAAGTTCGTTGTTCCCTTTGATATAACTTTCGAAGATTAGGGACAAGAAAAATCATAGTTCCTGCTCATTGAGCACTTGCTCTGTGCCAGACATCTTCCTAGAGAACTCTTCATGCATTTTCTCGGCTAACCCTCCCTACAGCCCCCATCTCCAGCTGAGGAGGCAGGTGTTAAGGAGGTAACATAAGAGGGCCACACAGGAGCTGGCAGAGCCAGGATATGATCCGTACCGGTCAGCTTCCATGCGGAAGCTCCTAAGTACCACACTGCAGATGTCTCCATAGCTTCATATTTCTCTCAACTCACTCTTCATGGATCAGTCATAAAATCTTCAAGTCAGCAATCATTTGGTGGAAAAATATTAGCACATAAAGGAAGACAAGGAATATAAAGGGAGGACATGAAACAGTCCTTGCCTAGAAAGACATGCTATCTTCTTGGAAAGACAGGATAGGAAATAGTCAGTGAATAATGTCAACTGTACAGAGTGCTAAAGGAAAGTTAAACCATGTGTCAAAATGGATGCTACAGCCTGGCCGGTGTGGCTCAGTTGGTTCAGTGTCATCCCATTCCCGGTCAGGGCATGTGCCTGGGATTGAGGGCCTGATCCCCAGAAGGGGGCATGTAGGAGGCAGCCAATCAATACTTCTCGCTCATCAATGTTTCTCTCTCTCCCTCCCCCCTTCATTCCTCTTTGCAACCGTTATTTTTTAAATGGTTACTATAGATAATAGACATATGGGGGAGCAGGAAGCTAAGCAGGAAGAGAATACACTGGAAGATATTATTGTGGAAAGTCTCACTAAGGAGCCGAGATTTGATAGGACTCTCACAGGATTTGGACAGATAGAAGAAGCAGCAAAGGTTGTTCAGGTCAGTTTCTGCCCACCTGGGCTGCTAGACCAATGGTGGCCAGGCATGGGTCTGTGCAGGCTGAAGAACATGGAGCAGAGTGTGGCCAGGAGAGAGCACCCAGGGTAACACGAAGACAACAAGCCAGAAAGACCATCCCTGAGCTGTCCGTATGAAGGCATTGGGCCAAAGGTAGGATGAAGGGACAAGAAAGATGGTAGGAACTAGAGAGCTTAGTTCAAGGCCAGAAAATTGGGGAAGGAGGCAGAATGAAATCTGGAGAGCTTTCTTAAGCTGCTTCATCCCAAAGGCTGAGAGTCCTAAGGGGACGTGGAGCCGCAGCTATGAGTTAGGAGCACAGTGTGAACGACAATGTTGAGGAAGGTGGAGCAGGGACAGCTGTGTGAGTGTGGTCTGGAGACAAAGAGAGTAGCAGCTAGTTTAGGCTATAGGGTGCATTTGCAGGAAGTAGTGTCAATTGGGTAGGTAAGATGAGGCCAGATGGGAGACTAGAGAACCATGGGTAGAAGCCAGCTTATCAGGACACATAAGCAGGTCTAGAGTTTGATGAAGCAGTCTACATTCATATGATCAATATGACTGTTTGAGACTTGTTACGTCATATTTCTTGTTCTGTCACCTGTGAGGTGTGAATCTCAGGCCTGCCACTTACCAGCTGTATGACCTTGGGAAAATGACTTACTCTCTGTGCCTCAGTGTCCTCATTTGTGAAATGAGCTTAATAGTACCATCTATCTTCTATGACTGTAGTGTGGATTGAACAAGTCAATATATGTCATATGTACAGCATGAAGCTTTGCACGAGCAAGTGTAATGTAAGGGTTTGCTGTCTATTATTCATCTTCCCAGGGTTACCAATCCAGGCTGAAGAGTCACAATTTTGGGGGAAGTTCTACCACAGCAATCCCATTTGCTCATCACCTGAATTATTTTAAATGCCTCTTTTGGATACTGTCCAGCTCCTGAATATCTTTTCTGGGTTCTCCAGAATGACACAGACAAACCCATCAAGTTTGCTATGAAGACTGCACTTTATAACAGCTTTGGATTCCAATATCCCTCCCTGGCCTCTTTCCCCGTCAGCAGAATACTTGGCTGATGTCTGTTTACATGAGCAAGTCCCTCTCCTTAAGTTCTAACAGTTCTAAGAGCTTGGAGTCCTCCCACCATTCCTTCCATGTGTTGTGCACTACTTCAGCGCCCTTAGTAAGAGTAATGATGAGGATAAGGAATAAAAAGAGTGGAATAATAATAATAAAAAAAGCTAGAAAGTAAGGAAGAGAAGGAAAAGGAAGAGAAATAAAGCAAGAGAAAAAATTTCCTTGTACTCGGCTGTCACTTTTCTAGCATCTCAAAGGCTTTTTGCCATTACTCAAATTGGGAGAACATGAAGGGAATAAAGATTTATTGAAATCCGTAAACCAAGCACAGTCCCCTGTCTTTCAAACCCTCAAGGAGGTTAAGTATCTTTCTCATACTCATTCGGTGATTAGAAAGTCTGGCTTTAGATCCAGGTCTAGGTTTAATTCAATTAAATAAATATTGATGGAGCAGCTTTATAGGCCAGGCACTGTATTAGGATCTGGTGATACCACAGTGAACAAAACAGACAAAAATTTCTGCCCTCACAGGGAGGCAGATGATAAACCAGATAAGTAAATAAACTATAAAGTGTATGAAACAGCAATAAGCATTAAGGAGGAAAAAAATAAAATGGGAGGAGATAGGTTGGAATGGGGAGGGTGCAATTTTAGAAAGGGGACTTGGAATGGTGTCACTGAGAAGGTGACAATTGAGCAAAGATATAAAGAAAGCAAGAGCACCAGCCAGGCCCTAGCCAGTTTGGCTCAGTGGATAGAGTGTCGGCCTGCAGACTGAAGGGTTTGATTCTGGTTAAGGGCACATGCCCAGGTTGCGAGCTCGATCCCCAGTAGGGGGCGTGCAGGAGGCAGCTGATCAATGATTCTCTCTCATCTTTGATATTTCTATCTCTCCCTCTCCCTTCCTCTCTGAAATCAATAAAAATATAAATTTTTATAAAAGAGCACCAGCCAGGTGTGCATCTGGGGAGAGAACCAGAGGGAAGAGAAGAGCAGGGGCTTTGAGGCAGGTGTATGCCTGCTGTGGTGTTGGAGGAACAGGGAAGAGCTCAGTGGGGCATAATTGGGGTGAACCAGGGGAGCAGGAAGAAAAGCAGGCAGGTAATGGGGCCAGAACATCTATGACCCCTAAAGCCCTAATAAGGATCCTTTTTAGGGGATGGGAAGCAGCTGAAGGGTTCTAATATGATCTGACTTATACACTGGAACAGGCTCATCTGCCTGTTGTGTTTGGAAATAGGTTGAAGGAACAAGAATAAAACAAGACAGAATAATGAAGAAGAGGATATTGTAAAAATCAGGAAAGAGACGAAGGTTAAGACCAAGTGGTGGCAATGACACTAGTTTAAAACGGTCAAATTGACTTGGGTATATTTAGAAGATATAGGCAATAGTATTTTTTAGCAGATTGAGCAGGGGTGTGAGAAAAACAAAACAAAAATAGAAGACAAGCCAGGCTGGTGTGGCTCAGTGGATGAGCGTCTACCTAGGGAACCAGGAGGGGTTGTGGGCTTGATCCCCAGTGGGGGGCATGCAAGAGGCAGCTGATCAATGATTCTCTCTCATCATTGATGTTTCTATCTCTCTTTCCCTCTCGCTTCCTCTCTGAAACTAATTTAAAAATATATTTTAAAAAGCAGGAGACAAGAGAAGTCCTGAGGTTTTGAAGCCAATAGGTAAGGGAATGGAGTTGTCACTAATGGAGATGGAGAGGTTCAAGATGCCTGCTCTCCATCCAGGAGGAGTGAAGCAATCTGGCTGCAGGTAAAAATCCGTCTCAGAAAAAGGGCTCCAAGCCCACACTTGAGCAAACATTTTAAGAATTTGGGGGTAGAAAGAATAGCTTTCCAGAAGTAAACAAGAATGAAAAGAACCTAATTAGAAAATCTCAAAACCTAGTTTGCATGATGACTTTTAAACTCCTGATCCTCCCAAGCTTTCTGATTATCTGGGTCCTTTCCCTACCCTTACTCTGTCCCTCTCCCACCTCAAATAATATCTGTGTTTGCCCAAGTTGGTTCTGGCAGGATAACAACAGGGCCATCCCTTCCATGGGAATTAATGTACCTTTTCACACTCAACTTTACAGAAACAGTGGTTCTCTGCTTGTTGACACTCTGCTAGGACTGCCATGAACTCAGGCACCTCATCTACTCTTCAGTTTGTTGAGCTACTGGCTGCCTTGGACCTCTTGGCCATTTCAAAGTTTTTCTCTGTTGACAAAGGAGGAAGATTGCAGTTCAACCTAATCATTCAAGTAACCCTGCAATGTGTCAGGAGATGCATTCAGTGTTCTTATCACTTGTGTTTTCTTATCTTGGTTATAAGTCAGGGTCACTATGATTTTTTAAGACAGCATATGGAAGGGGAGAGGCAATTGATCATTGTAGGAATCAAAGACAGAGCTAGACGTGAGAGCAGATGTCTTTTCTCATGGATGTAGGAAGTTTTATTTGCTCATATCCTCACAAGTCATTGCTAGACAGTGGCTATGAGATTTGGATTCAACATGTATTGTCTGGAAGCAGAAGTGAAGTGCTCTTGTCCATGTTCATTTCATTTCATCCTTGTATCAGTAGGGAGAGAAGGTATGATCTTATATTAGAGTGGGGAGGGGGGAATGAGGCTCAGAGGATGTGAGCAACGTGCCCAAGGCCATGACACCTGTGAGTGGCAAGAGCCTGCCTTTCAAAACAGGTCTTTAAGGTTTCTTATTCCATGCCATATTTTGGCCTTATAACATGAGCAAATAATGAAAGATTTAAGGCAAAACTAGATAGTCTCTAAGTCCAGTGTTAGCCAAAGGTGACTCATCTTCTTTTTAAAAAAGAAAATACTGAGGAGAATCCAAGATGGCAGCTCCCTCCCGCAACAATTTCAAAAATACAACCAAAAGAAAAAACGTCTATCACCCAGAACCACCCAGAATCACCCAGGAAAGCTGGCTGAGTGGAAGTTCTACAACTAGAAGGAAAGAGAAAAGAGCATTGAGACGTGCACGAGCCCTGAAAAGCTGAGGTACGGAGGCGCGTGATCCGGGCTGGCGGCGGGCATTGCTTTTTTCAACCCGAAGGGAGACAAGCCCCCGATTACTCTGAAATACAGTTTCTGGGGAGACGCGGGGGACCCAAACTCCTACGGGGAGAAGCTGGACTGTCTGCCAGTGAGGGTGGCTTGCTTGCAGAGCTGTGTGCAGGAATAATTGTTTACAGCACTGGGGCACGGGACTGCCCACAGGGACTCAGAGCCGGCTAACTAGCAGCCATTGCTGTTTGCCATGCCCTAGTCTAGTGACACCCTGAGACCCCGCCCTGCACAACCTACAAACCCACCCAAGCTCTAAGCAGCGGCTTTTGCATAAGAAAGCCCTGCCCTATCGCAGCTTAACCTAGCAAACTTGCAGCCCAGGTCAGACAGCTCCAAAACCTCCAAACCACAAGCAAAGAGGAGAAAACTGTAGCTCTCACTGTAGCTCCTGCTGGGTGGCCTCAGACAGTAGCTGACCTGCACCCCATTGGAGATCCAGAAGCCAGTGTACCTAGTGGTCAGTGTGAGACACCAGATTTCAACTCCTCACATCCATAAGTGACACATTCAAGAGGCAGACTCAGTGAGCACCAAAGCCCCACTGAAACAAGTTCTGCCCCATAAGCGTGTCTTCAGCGCAGCAGTTCTTCCATTATAGACACAGCGAGTGCTCACAGCTAATTGGCCTGGAGGTCAATTCCTCCCAGTGTACCAATGGCAATTAAGGCTTAACTACACCAAGACTTTGCACTCAGCCCACAAAGGGGTGTACCAAGAGTATCCACCTCATGTAATTGAGGAGGCTGAGCTACTGCCCCCTATAGATCACCTACCACACAAAGCTACTCCATCAACACAGGGAAGGAGCCAAAATGTGGAGACAAAGAAACATGTCACGAATGAAAGAAACAGAGGAAAGCAAACTACTGGATGACATAGAGTTCAGAACCACATGTATAAGGTTACTCAAGAATCTTCTTAAAACCGCTGAGAAACTTGATGAGACCTTCAAGGAGCTTAATGAGAATGCCAAAAAAAATGGAAAAGGATCAGTCAGAAATGAAGCATACACTGTCTGAAATAAAGAATATACAGAAACTCAACTGTAGATCAACGTACCCCAAGAATCAAACCAAAGATCTGAAATATTTGGAAACAAAAAACATCCAACCAGAAAAACAAAAAGAAAAAAGAATCCAAAAATATGAAGATAGTGTAAGGAGCCTCTGGGACAACTTTAAGCGAACCAACATCCGAATTTTTGGGGTGCCAGAAGAAGGGAGAGAGCAAAATATTGAAAACCTATTAGAAGAAATAATGACAGAAAACTTCCCTCACCTGGTGAAAGAAATAGACTTACAAGTTCAGGAAGCACACAGAACCCCATACAAGAGGAATCCAAAGAGGACCACACCAAGACACATCATAATTAAAATGCAAAGGGCAAAAGACAAAGAGAGAATATTAAAAGCAGCAAGACAAAAACAGTTAATTACCTACAAGGGAGTACCCATACGACTGTCAGCTGATTTCTCAACAGAAACAATGCAGGCCAGAAGGGAGTGGCAAGAAATATTCAAAGTGATGAACAGCAAGAACCTACAACCAAGATTACTCTACCCAGCAAAGCTATCATTCAGAGTTGAAGGTCAGATAAAGAGCTTCACAGACAAGAAAAAGCTAAAGGAGTTCATCGCCACCAAACCAGGATTACATGAAATGCTGAAGGGTATTCTTTAAGAAGAGGAAGAAGAAGAAAAAAGTAAAGATAAAAATTATGAACAACAAAATGACATCAAATACATACCTACCAACAAGTGAATCTAAAAATCAAGTGAATAAAAAATCTGAAGAACAGAATGGACTGGTGAATATAATAGAATCAGGGACATAGAAAGGGAGTGGACTGACGATTCTCAGGGGAAGCAAGTGTGAGGGGTGCGGGAAGAGATTGGACAAAAATCTTACTCCTATGGATGAAGACAGTGGCGGGGGGTAAGGGCATGGGGTGGGGTGGGGAATCAGGTGGAGGGGAGCTATGGGGGGAAAAAAAGAGGAACACCTGTAATAATCTGAACAATAAAGATTTATTTTAAAAAATCAGGAAAGTATGGAATAAAAATCTGATTTGTTATAGTTACATTCTTATTAAATATTTTAATAGTAAAAAAAAAATACTAATGTGGGAGAAATTTTACCTTTGACTATTGAGATTATACTCTTAGTTGCCAGAAGAAGATGGGGGAATACTTTACTTAATGCTGGAAAGATGTGATAACATAATGCACACACACCTTACCCTGGGTAGGTACTCTGTTAAGTACTTTCCATATATGATTTATCTTCATCTTTGTATCAATCCTGTGAGGCAAATGCCATTATCTCTCCTGTTTGACAGGTGAAGACCTGAGTATCTTTTAGGTTAAGGTTTGTGTGTTTAACTGCAGTACACAAAGCTGAGGAGAGGAGACCCAAGATTTCAACCCCAGTGGGTCTCAATAGCCCAATACACAGCACTTGAAAACAGTGCTCTTGTTCCAGTAGCTACTCTCAAACTTCAGTCATGGGCAGGTAAATTGTTAGCTTTCAGACTGACACCTTGACACTTCCGACCCAATTATAAAAGTAAGCACATTCTCTTGGCCCAGCAATTTCATTTCTAGGAATTTTCCCTAGGGAAATAATATGTATATGTGTACAAAGAGTAATGGGCTAGTAAGTTTTACACATTGTTATTTAAGTTACTTATCACTCACTTATTAATAGTGTTACCAAATTATTAGACTCAATGTCTAATAGGAGCTAGGCTAGGCCCATTACAGTACATCCATACTGGAAATGTTAGGAAGTCTTTGAAAGTCATATTGTAGAAGAATATTTGAGAGCATGGGGACATTCCTATGATATATTAAGCAAACAAAAGCAGATGCTATCCCAATTGTGTAGTATACATACAGGGTATATAATATGTGTTGAAAAATACTAAAAGAGATACACTAAACTTTCTGAAAACACATGACCTCATTGAATTTGACTCAAGGCTGACAATTGGCCTTCTCAAGCCAGAGGTTCAATCTTTGAGAGGTTCTGTAACAATCAACATGTCTTCCCATTGCTCATAGAACGAAGTCCAGACTTCTTAACTTAGGTTGCAAAGGCCTAAATGACACTGGTCACCTTCTGACTATCCATCCTCTCTCTGAATTGCACATGGTGCTTCACCCACACGGGCCCTTTTTAGCTCCTAGATTATGCCTGCTCAACCCTACTCCTTTGCAGGGCCTTTGCACATACTGTCCCTTCTGCCTGGAATGCTTTCCCCATTCTTCTCATGGCTGGCTTCTTTCTTCAGGTGTCAGTTTAAATGTCATTCCTCAGGGGTCCTTCCTCAACCACCTCATGTAATATAGGCATCCCCTTTTATTCTCCTACACAGCATTTGTTCTTTTTTTAAGCACATATGATCACTTATAATGACATCTTTATGTTTTTTACTTGTTCATTATCTGCCTTTTTGTAGAAGCTAAGTCGTGTGTGGGTAAGATCCACATCTGTTCACTGCTGTACACGGGTGCCTACTCAGAGGCTATTCATAGTAGGCACTCAATAAAGGCTTGCTGAATGAATGAATAAATGAACAAAGTTAAAACAAAGTTACTGGATACGGATTCTGTGCCCAGCAAAGTGCCATGGAGGGTTAGATGGACTAGATAGCAGGTGGCTGGTAATCAATGTAAATCATTGTGACACACAGGCAAAAGAATTCCTACAAGGAAATGCTTCACTTGTTTCTAAACTGTCTTCTAGGAATGGCTCATTGGATCTTAACTGTGTCCTACGTCCTGGAAGTAATATGAACTACACAGAAATGCCACTGAGCACAGGTCTCCCACTTTCCTAAAGCACCTGGGGCCAGGTACACAGAGTGGAGTTGACCTGCACTGCTTTGCCTGTCCTTACAGACCCATTTATTCCCCATAGTCTCCAAAATCTGACTTCTTTCTTTAAGCAGGGGAGAGCACCTGCTATACTGCAGTCTGAGGGTTTGTCCAGAATCCCTAGGGCCGTGGTTCATGAATAGAAGTAATCCACCATGTCTCCTGAAGAAACAAATGAAATACTAAAATGGCGACCCTCCCCCTCCCCAAATCACTTTTGTGTGTAAAAGGAAAATTTGCAGCCCAGCCGGTGTGGCTCAGTGATTGAGTGTTTACCCGGGAACCAAGAGGTCACATTCCCAGTCAGGGCACATGCCCAGTGTTGTGGGCTCGATCCCCAGTAGGGAGCATGCAGGAGGCAGTTGATCATGATTCTCTTTCATCATTAATGTGTCTATCTCTCTCACCCTTTCTCTGAAATCAATAAAAACGTATTTTAAAAAAAGATTTTTAAAAAAGGGAAATTTTCATATGCAAAGCTTTGTGGGAGGTTAGAGCAATTATAAGAAAATATAAAACATAATTGTACACAGTAACTTAATTTCACCCCTGCCCATGGGAATTAAGCATCCTTTATCTGACTCTAGAAACAGAACATGCAGGGCCAACTTAGGACCATCAGTGGTTCCTGGGCAATGTTGTCTGCTGGCACAAAACTGTGTGCTTGCAGTGGGAGCTGGCTGGGGATGGCATACATGTTTTCCATGCCCTATTCAAACAGCAACTTCTATCTGCTACCATGCTATCAATTTTTCCAACAGTTGAATGCAAATTCACTTCATAAATCAATCAGTACAAGAGGTCAGAAGCCAACCACAGCCAATTAAAGCCTCTCAGCAATAATTCATCCAAGATCTTAGTAAGGATTTTTTTTTCAAGTCCTAGGAGGCTCTTGTTTATTTTAATCAGATCAGTAGAGGAAGAACTAAATTGGGTAGAACCCGCATTTTTCTCTTATCCCAGAGCACAAACTCAGATGTTTTTATAAGGAAGGGAAGAGGAAGAGGAAAAAGATAGGAGGAAAGAGTGGGCTGAAGAATGAGAACCCTTTCTCCACATAAAGTAGTGTTACGGAGGCTCTCCCCAAGGCTAGACCAAAGGGCTTCATTCAGGGACTGAGTCTTGTCAGAGTTGTGTCCAACAAATAAATACAACTAAGCTGCTTTTCAGTGAGTGCCTGTGCCCTAGTCTCCAGAGTGCCCGCTCAACACTGGCCAGCACTAAAAACACCGTTAGACTCTAGGCTCTGCTGCAGGGCTCCCTGGTTATCAGCTCATTTGGTTTCAAGATTCTCCTTGCAGCCCCAGGTCTAGCCAGACTCTTGATTGATCACTCCAAGGCCTGCAATGACATCTACTGGAGGTCAGGACTGAGGAACTGCAGGCTTCTGCAGGCGATTGCTGACGCTGGCCCCAGCCTCTTCCATGTGGCAGAACAGAGCCTGGGCGGCCTGTGCAGGTTGGTCGGAGTGGCCTGTGCAGGTTGGTTGGAGTGGGTGGCTCAGTGCTGCCCAACACACTCCCATTTAATGAACAGGCTCTGACTTAATCCCCCTCTCAGATAGCCTCAGGTGCATGAGCAAATCTCCCAGCCACTTTTTAAAACAAAATGCTTTGTTTTCTAATTATAAATGGAAAAATAAATACTTACCATAACAATGTTCAGATTTGAAGTGTATAAAGAAAAAAAAATTAACACTCTCCCTATTTGCACCCTCTTTACTGCCCACTCACTACCCGCATCCTAAGGTAACCAATGGCAATTGTTCTGTGAATATCCTCCCATGACTTGTAAAGTGTCTGTACAAGCACCTGTGATCATACAGACATGATAAATATTACTACGCAATTAACTTGCTTTCTTCTCCCCCCATAGTTCAAAGTCACGTAGATGTGTTTTCCCAGGTATTGTTTAGAAACTCTAGACAAAACTGTGAAGTCTTTACCCAAGTTCTGCAAGACACTCAACAAAGTAAATAGAAACATCAGCTTTGTTTTCCTGGTTGCTATCTTTTAGATTTCACCCAAGGAGGTCCAAAGCCTCCTTGGTTCAGAATGAAGGAGGTACATCAAAGAACTCATACTGTTTTATTTCTCCACTAAACCAGGGTAGCTATGGCTATTTGTGGCTGATTTCTCTTTCTTAGGAAATTCTCTTTGTCTTCAGATTTTGCCTAGATTTTGAGACATGTGCAAAGGGAAGCTGGCAGCAAGAGATACTGTCTCCTTCTCTGCAACTGTCAACACCCTATGGTCCTCTCTGAGGTGAGGAAATGCTGTGTGTGCTTGTGCAGGCATATTTTGTCCACTCTGTTGTTACCCTATACGGGGTGACTAGGCCCTCACCCATGCCAGCCAGGAGCACAGAGCCCTCCAGAAAACACATCACAATCAACAGGGTAACACCCAAGACACTTAGCTTTTGGAACAGTTGGCATTTCAGTGAAACTGAGTGAGTCCAAGAGTGGAGTTAGAAGTCATCAAGTCCTAGGCAATGCCTGAGAAAATGAACATAAAGCGGAATCCTGTCCCTCACCCAAGACTCCAGAGAGACAGGAGGGAAGTGTGAACATTCAGAGTGGTCATGCTCAGATCCACGGTTGTCCTTTGTTCTGTATTCATCACCAGCAGCATCATCTACAGAGATGGGGATGTTCTTGGGATGAGGTCCTCAGGTGTCTTTCTCAACTCTGCTGGGAAGACAAGAGACCAACACATCCTCACAACCACCCTCTGTTGGGGCAAGAACATAAATAAAGAGACACAGCGGAGTGAATCAAGATAAGAGCTCAGAAGAAGTCATACATCTTGGGAGAGAAGAGGTGCTCTGACACCAAGAGTAAGCCCCTAAATCCTGCCTCGCACTAACAAGGATAAGGAGTCTCCTTCCAGCTGGAAACAGAACAGCCCTAACAGAGGTATTTATCACGCGCCCACCATGTTTATTATTGTTTGAGAGCCAGAGAAAGTGGCTGTGTTTACGGCAGGTTAAAGGGAAATCCGAACTCTGCACACAGGATTCGTGAGTCTCCTGGAGCCTGCTGGAGATTAGACAGCGAGAATCATGAGGCATGGAAACCCTCACTGATAGACACATACATATTCTGTAATCGCGCTCATGTGTGTGTTTATCAGTGGACTGTGAGCTTCTGGAAGACAGGGGTGGTGCTTCAGCCCCTCTGCATCCTCTCCCAATCATCCTTTCACAGAAGTGAGATTTATGAAGCAGGAGCTCCATAAATACTTGTGAAATGGACTCAATCAGAGAACAGAATCTGTTCTGATCACCAGTGAAAACAACTTAATCTTCAGCTAATACTATTCAGAGTCTAGTTGAGGAGGGACTAGATTAGCCAGGGCACAGGGAAGAGACCGCAGAAGTTAACGGAGGTGCTCCTTCCAGCCTTCCCAGTGGATTGAGTAGAGCAGCTATTAGCTTTCATAAAATGGGCGATTCCATTTGTTGAAATAAATTTTTAAAGTTTTCTCAATAACATTTTAATGTAGTGGTCAGATCTTCTCCCCCTCCTCATTTTAGACATGGGGCTCAAAATATAAAAAAAGGAGAATACATGTCAATAGCACAGTGCCTGGCCTATGCCCTACATGCCCGTTTCCTTCTCCTTTCTCCTATCCTGTGGACTTCAATTCAGGGAAGCTGGAGTAAACTGAGGCAGGCTGTTTTCTGAGAGCACGATTTGGCAGGGGAAGGGAGGGGAGGGCCAGGAGGAGATTCAATGAGGAACTGGGGAAAAGGTGCTGTTTTGGTGAACACTATAGTTTGCCGGCAAAAAGGAACATGTGGGACTATCTGCAATACCAAGGCCACTTTTAAATATATGATAAGATGCTCAACTTCTCTCATAACAAGAGGGCTGTCAATGAAAACTACACTGAGAAACCATCTCTTACTTACTAGCTGGTGGGAACCCAAAAGTTTGATAACTGTGAGGCTGGGGAGTGGAGAGAGGAACAAGCCTCTCATGCATTATTGGTAGGATGCAAAATGGTACAATTTGGCCATATCTATCAAAATTATACATGCATTTACCCTTTGACCAGCAATCTCTGTCATTCCTAAGAATCTTCTCTGAAGATAAGTCTACACAGATAAGAAACAACATATGCATGAATGAATATGGTTATTCACAGTAGCTTTGTTTAATTGCAAAAGATCAGTGCCGTCAATAGGGCACTGGTTGGATCATCATGTCAAGCATGTCAAACTTGTGACCTGCAGGCCGCATGCCTCGTTTATTTGACCTGTATTAGCCTTTGAGTTTGACATGTGTGAGAGCTTTGCAGCTGTAAAGGAGAACGATGTACTGATGCAGAGAGCTCTCCAAATATATTGTTAAATTAAAAAAAAAGCGGCAGAACTGTATGTATCATATACTACTTTTGATGTAAAAAAAGAAGGGAGAATATGAATATATATGATGCATATTTGCTTTTTTTCTAGAAGAGCTACAAGAAGGATCAACGGCAACAAGATGAAAATGTGTATTTATGAGAGAGGGAATGTGGATGGGAGTGGGACTTCTCTAAGGATACCTTGTATATTGCTTTGACTTTTAAAAAATATATATTTTTATTGATTTCAGAGAGGAAGAGAGAGGGAGAAAGAGATAGAAGTATCAATGATGAGAGAGAATCATTGATTGGTTACCTCCTACACACCTCATACTGGGGTTGAGCCCGCAACACGGACATGTACCCTTGACTGGAATCAAACCCGGGACCCTTCAGGCTGCAGGCTGGCGCTCTATCCACTGAGCCAAACTAGCCAGGGCATCGCTTTGACTGTGGAACATTGTAAATGTTTTATATGTTCTAAAAGTAAACTTCTGTCAGTGATTGCTTGGGGCTGGAAAGTGAACTGGATGATGGAGATAGACTATGAAGGAGAGACACGGGGAGATTTTGGGGGTGTGATAGAAATGTGTGATATATTGATTGTACTGGTGGTTACTCAACTGTATGCATTTATCAAAACTCATTAAACTACACACTTAAAATAGATGCACTTAATCATATGTAAAGAATACTTCGGTGAAGTATATGAATGTTTTTAAAGCACCCTTGTGTCTATTTATTTTTTAAATTCTCCTTGCTCTATAAGCGCATGTGCAGTTTGTGTGGAGTGTGCTATAAAGGTGTTCTAAGGAGAGTGGGTCTCAGACTTGCCACTTTCTACGAACAGCTCTTTCTGAGAAAGATCAGATGGTCTGTTTGGAAGTCAGCGCTGTTTTCCCATCACCAAGGAGATTGCTGCGGAACGCCGCCCCCAAAGTTCATTATCTCAGCATTTAATGTTTTGTTTTTGTTTTTTCAAAATACAAAAAAGTAATTAGAAGACATAATGGGCAATAACCTCTGTGCCAAATTACCTTGTTTTAATTTGATGACGCTTTTGAATTGTTCAAGCTCAAATAATTAATTAAAAAACTGCCAGTCTCTTGATGGGATTTTTTTTTTTTTTTTTGGGAATGTGCATGCCAAGTACTATAAGGAATGTTTTTCACGGTAAAATCTTAACCCCCCATGACACACAATGACCACCAGACCGCTGATCTGCTTCAAATATTGCAAAGATAATAAGCCACAAGTTCACAGGAGGAAATGATTGCCTGGTCCCCCCTCTCACAGTCTCGGTTTGAGTATTTCTGTAGTGACATTTATAAAACCCATGGCTCTAGTCAGGTCATAAGAAGACTGAATCAGGTTTCAGATTCACTCGGAGCTGATAACTGCTTATTTCTGAAACGCCTGCGAAGCACTAAAGCCCTGAAGTGAAACCATGGACATGAGTGATTTGAATAGGAGAGTCTGTACTTTGGTAAAGAAAACAATCCTTATCAGGGCGCTCGTGAAACAAGCTTTGCCCGAACCTAGTAAGATTCATGAAGGTAAAATTAAGGAATACACTGTGCATCTTGTGTAGGGGAAGAGAGATGAGCAGAAGGAAACCATCCACCTCGTGTACGCCCTAACCTGTGTAAAAGTGGGCTGGGGTGGAGGCGTTCCTTCTCCCTGAGGGAATGCAATGTCCACTGCTTTTCTTCCACTCACAGGGATAGTTGGCTCTCTGAATGAACTGGAGCAGAATTCCAGGCCATCTTTTATAAATGTTTGTTCTCCACAAGGGCAGGGCGACTTCCTAAGTGGGTAAGCTGGCTGAAGATCTGAGCGAGCTTAGAAAAGACAGCCAGGCCTGCCCTTGAACTCCAGGAGCTGTGCACAGCAGCACACACGTGCTCCACCCTGGCTTGGGGGCCGAAGTGGAGCCCTGAAGAAGCCTACTCTTTCCTCATTCACATCTGGAACAGCTGGCCTTGGGCACAGCTTGCCCCCAGATATCTGTGTGGCTCCCTCCCTCTCTTTCTTCAAGTCCTCATTCAAATGCACCTTTTCAATGAGGTCTTCCCTTTACTTCCTCCAGCCCCTATCCCCAGCTCCATTGTTTTTTTCTTTTGTCCGTAGTTAATACCTTCTAATACTGTATACAATGTACTTATTATGTATATTGTATAACTCTCCTTCTGCAGGATGAACTCATGAGGGCATTTTCGCCGTTTGCTACGGTGAGAACACTGACATGTGAACAGTGCCTTGTGCATAGTAGGTGTTTCATAATTTTTGGATGAATAAGTGAATGAGTTATCCTGCACTTGCCTTCTGATGACCCTATTTGCTTTCATTGCAATTGTTTATTTAATTCTCTGTTTTCCTTAATGAATTCTAAGCTCCATGCAAGCAGGGATGGTGTCTATTTCACCCAGTAAATACTCCCAGCTCTTGGCTTAATACCAGACACACAAACAGGTCTTCCACAATCGCTTACTGAATAAAAGAACTACGCCATCTTGACTATCTTCCTGAGAATGCTGAAATGGGAGTAAGGATTCCCAGATTCTAAGAGGCTTTGGGAATATCTCTTGATCTTAGTGGACTCAGCATCTCCATATAAACAATGATGGGATTAGACCAGAGCCATGAGAAAATCCTGTCCAGACTTTGAATTCCATGGACCTATGCGTTTATGCCATGTCTTCCTCTCTTCTTATCTGTTTTAAAAAGTCTAGATTGAGTACAGTTCCTAAGATTCGTGCTTTTGGAAATTGTCTGTGGTGATGGTTGGGATTCCCAACAGACATTTCTTCAAACAGAGTCTATCTCCTCAAACAGAGTAGCCTATCCCAGGTTGAATACTCGCCAGTGAGGTCTTCAATAAGGGCTCAGCCAAGCTGTGGAAAACCAGTGTTAGATGAGGTGGTTGAGGGGCTGACATTTGAAGACTCAAGAGAAAGGGATTCTCTGGAGAGGAATAGCATGGTCAAGGTCCTGAGGAGCAAATATGCTTTACGTGCACAAGAAATACAACGATACCAGTGAGGCTGGTGTATGGTAAATGAGCAGTCACATGGGACAAACCCATCTAAGGAAGTTTTATTCTTAATACCCAAGCCTCTCCTCCACAGTGTGGTATGACGGCACTGGCAGTGGTAGAACTGAAAAACTTGCACTCAGGTTGGGGTTCCCCAAGAAAGAGATCGCATCAAAATCCTATTTCTGGACTTCTTAGACTGACTAATCTTTAACTGGTGGCTGTTTAGATAAAGTTTCTCTCCCTCTGATCTAACTTCTGTGTAGTTCCTTTGCATTCTAACCGCTGCCTTCCCTTTTCCACCCTTGACCACCTTGGTCTTCCAATGCCGCTTTAATGTTCAAGGCCAAGGCTGCTTAGGTTAGTTCAAACCTCTCTTCCTGACCTGTCAGAGCTTTTTGATTTATGACTTCACAAGTCAGCTTCCAAATTGTTGCCTTTCCTTATCCTCCCTGATAACTGTTAGTTTCCACCCTTTGTGTGGCTTTCACTTCGTCTCTCTCTCTCTCTCTCTCTCACCCCCCACCCTCCCTTTCTGCATGCCTCTTGGTGGCCCTACAAAATCCTCCACCCCTTTAGCCTGCTTCTAGGTACTCTACATTTCAGTGGAGGCTTTGTGCCTGGAGCTCACCCCCGCCACACACACACACACACACACACACACACACACACACACACACCCTTAGGACTGGCCAGATGGCAGGACACTGACTTGTAAGAGTGGCTAGAATCAGGATAAGGAATCGGGGCTGCAACATCTGAACATGTTCCCAGAAATAACCTGCACAGTACTTACTGACAAGTGCTAACCACCTGTATGGCAAAGCTCTCTTTAGTTCAATGTCTTCTCTGAACTCAGCCCCTCATTTCCTGAACTATGCAACTTGATACTGTGTCATATATAGGGTTTTGCATTGGTTTTTTTTTAAATATTTTAATATAGCATCTTAACAAAATGTAAAGTTCTTGAAAAGCAAAAACAGGGTCCTGTACTTTATTTGTAAATTTTAAGCCTTACACATACATACAGGTAGTGCCTAATAAATGCTAGCTGATGGATATTTGTTTCAATTTGGCTATGAGTTTTTGGCACCAGAGCAGAGGTTATGGAAGGACAGTCTTTCTCAGTAGATCTCTGTCATGGAGCTAAATGCTACCTCTAAAGTGGTGGCTAAAGTTAGAAAGCTGGAGGCTAAGCGTTGCAGCCCTCCCACGTCCCTGGAAGGCCCGCAGTTTCACAATTCTGGACAAAAGGGCAGCCCTTCCTGTTTTCTGTGATGATTAGATTGTTCACTCATTTGTTAATATTTAATTAATACTATTATTGTTTTTGAGTGATGAGCATGTACGATGTGTAAGATAAGGTGCTCAGCATTGGTGGCAGAGGGTGGGGGTGGGGGCGGGAGCCACACAAAAATTCTGAACCATGATATCCTAACTCAGCCTGAGTTATGACCTGATAAAATTCGTGAGGAAGAACTGTGGGTCCGAATCTGCAGACAATGGATATCACACGTCAGGATCTGAGCTGCTGGCAGGATCTTGCCTCCTGGCTGGGATGTGATATCCTGGTGTAAGCCAAACCATGGGTTGTGTCTTTTGAATCAGGACTTTATTTTTCTTATTCTTCAGAACTTCTGATTATTTGAGGCTGGTTATCCTGTATATCAATATAATGTAATCATGTCAACATGATCAATACAATTCTATTGTTGCATCAGATTTTTTAACCAGTCTTAACTGAATCAGATAAACCATATCATAAAAATTTACGAAGAAAATAGCTTTAAAAGCAGTTTGTAGATTAAATGAACTCATTCTGATGTTCAATTTCCAGACAGTAATTGCCCTTCAGAAATGCCAGCAAGATACAAGATGCTGTAAAGTCAGAGAAATGTGAACATTAACAGAACAGCCAGGTCAGTTATGATGTCATTAAATAAAACACACTCACATAACCTGAAGCCAAACAGACCATAAAATAGCTTATTTCTTTCCATATAGAAAGAACAAATGCATATCTACCTTTAGCATGAGGACTGATTGTGTCAGTTAAGTTGTATATTACATATTTTCCATAAATTGAGTATAGTCAGAAACTCCAAGGATTTGATAAAAACATATAGTTAAAGAATGTAAAAATATAAAATCAATTTTGTTATTTATATCTTTTTTTAAATTATTAAAATTATTGGGGTGACATTGGTTACTAAAACTATATAGGTTTCAGGTGTACAGTTCTATAAATACATCATCTGTATATTGTACTGTGTATTCACTACCCCAAGTCAAGTCTCCTTCCGTCACCATTTGTCCCCCTTTACCCTCTTCTGCCTCCCGCCACCCTCCTTTCCCTCTGCTAATCACCATACTGTTGTCTGTGTCTATGAGTTTTTGTTTTGTTTTGCTTAATCCCTTTACCTTTTTTACTCAGCCCCCCTCCCAGACCTCCCCTCTGACAGCAGTCCGTTTGTTGCCTTTATCTATGAGTTTGTTTCTATGTTGTTTGTTAGTTTATTTTGTTCATTGGATTCTACATGTAAGTGAAATCGTGTATTTGTCTTTCTCTGACTGGTTTATTTCCTGTAGCATAATACTCTCCAGGTTCATCCTATAAAATCAATTTTAAAAGCATCAATGAAGTACTGAAATTTAAAATTTTTTAAATATTCTCCAATCTTTCTGAACATAATGGGTTAAATAAGATAACCTAAGTGAAAGAGCAACAGATCTAATAAATAGACATTTGATAAGTTTTGGTAAAAACTTTGGGTTTATGTCCCAGCAATTGAGAAAGCAAATTATTCTAATAGCTGAAGCACAAATCCTTTTACAATATTAAAGGAAGATATAATATAGCTGTCAGGCAACAGAAAATTAAACATAATTTTTATACTAGCTATTTATGTTATTTTATATATACAATTTGGAAGGAGTTTAAAGAATCAAATGGCATTGCTCTAGTGAAACCTATTTATGAGTGATATTTCTCAATCCTTACATATACAAGAAAAATTGGAATATAATTGATGCATAAATACTATGTCATCTAGCAGTAATAATATCTATCCATGGATACACAGAAGAATTTTTTAAAGGCCCATCTGTCTCATTAATCATTTACTTTTTGTGATTAATAATTATTTATCAAAATTTGTAATACATTTTATAAACATTGGCTTAATTGCCACACACTGTGTAATTTTAATGAAAACTCAATCCAGAAGAAAAAAATGTAACTCTTAGGAGTGTACGATCACAGGCATTTTTAAAAAATGTCAGTTTATTTACATATTTCTGTGACAGAGAAATATGAGAAAGTTATCAATAAGAAACTTTCAAGATTAAAATAATTTATTTGAGGATAAAATTTTGTAGGTGAAGTAGAATGAAATATAAACTCAAGGGGAAATAGGAAAGATATAATATTTTTGACTGTTAAAAAGAGTGGGTGCATGTATTCTTTAAAAGGTAACAGAGAGGCCCTGACCGGTTTGGCTTAGTGGATAGAGCATCAGCCTGCGGATTGAAAGGTCCCAGGATCAATTCCAGTCAAAGGCATGTACCTTGGTTGCGGGCACATCCCCAGTAGGAGGTGTGCAAGAGGCAGCTGATCGATGTTTCTCTCTCATTGATGTTTCTCTCTATCCCTCTCTCTTCCTCTCTGTAAAAAATCAATAAAATATATGAAAATAAAAATAAATGAAAAAATAAAAGGTGACAGAGGGCATCAACCACCAAAGTATTTAAAGTATTTAGGTCCAGTTTTATTTTAAAATGCCAGTGTTTACAATAAACGCAAAAGTATTTTGTTTGAAACTTTCTAAACTTATCACACTTTTTGATGGTCAATATAAATTGTTCAAGAGGGTGAATAACCTTACAAAATGAATTTGGTACATATTAGAGCAAAAACATGGGGACATTCCTGCTGCGGGACATGATGTCCACACTGAATCCAAAGGATGAAGAAGAGCTGTCCAGGGGAAGTGGATTGGGGGCTGGATGGCAACCCCTGAAGGGCAAGAGAAAGACTGGGAGACTGGAGAGAGAGGATGACATAGTTATGGGGAAAGTATTTCATACAGACAGAGTGAGGCCCCAGGTAGATAGTGGAATCCATGCGAGCAGACAGATCACCCAGGTAAAAAGTTACTGTAAGCAGAGCAGCAGAGTCTAAGGATAGAGCTTGAAAGACCGAGAAGGTGGAGAGGACTTCTGAGGACACTAAGAAGGTGCGTGGTCCAAGAAGTGGGAAGAGAATGGGGAGGAGATACCATATAAACCAACAGGAGAAGAAGGGGTGCGGGGAGGGAGAAGGAAGGAAACTGACAAGTGTCCATTGGTTTTAAAGGGAAAAAGGATTGCTAATGAATGTGTAAGTTAAGAGCCTCTAGGTAGCAAGCCTCAGAAAGTAGTTTAAGCAAGAAAAGTGAAAGTGTAAAAAGTCAGAGGAAGAGTTGAACATCTGAGCAGGAATCAAGGCAATTGCAGGAACTGGGGCTGGAGCGCTGGGGGGGCTCCATCTTCAGTGTGTTGCCTGTCACTCTCCAGCTCAGCTTCAGTCACTCCCATTTTCTGGATTTCTGTGCGAGTTTCAAACTTCTGAGAGATTGGCCCAGCTCAGGTCAGGTGTCTACTCTCAATTATTCAGCGATGGCCATGGGGCATGACAATGTGGTGCAGAAATGGGTAGTATGGGCCTATTTCAATGTATTGGGGCTGAATTAGAGAAGGGGGTGCTGCTGCTGGCAGGAAGTCACCCCAGATCTGTGGGGTCTGCCACAGACTGCCGCAGCAAGAAAAGTGGTGGGAGCGGAAGTCAGACTGCAGTGCTCAATGGGTGAATGGGAGGTGAGAAAGTAGGCTTTTAAGAACGTGTCCATGAGCGGACAGAGGGAAAGAAGGTGGTGACCAGATGGAGTGAATGGGTTAAGGGGGGCATATCTTAATCCAAGGGAACAGTCTACGCGCATCTAGTGTTTTCCCTCTCCCCATGCACATGAGAATCTAGTTTTAAAGTTCGCCTATAATAGTTTCTCAATGTGCCTGAAATATAAAATAGTTGATATAAGGGGAAATAGTGATGTGGGGGAAAATAGTGACACGGCGGAAAGAATACGGTCTTTATTTTTTAAAATTTATCTTTATTGTTGAAAATATTACAGAGGTCCGCTTTTTTTCCCCATTGACCCCCTCCACCCTGCACACCCACAGGCCTTTACCACACTATTGTCTGTGTCCGGGGGTTATACATATATGCATATAAGTTCTTTGATTAATCTCTTCCCCTACTCCCTCCCCCCTCCTTCCCTCTGAGATTCATCATTCTGTTCCAAGACTTTAAATACAGAGACCTGGGTTTGAGCCCTGGGCATTGCCTCTGAATAAAAGTATGACCGAGCAAGTCATTTAATTTCCTCAAGCCTTATTTCTAATATGTAACATGGAGATCATAAGAAATGTAAAATGATTAAATCATAACATGTATACAACCATTTTATGAACTGTAAAGAGTCAAACAATTCTATGTAACATCTGTAAAAAGCATACTAATTAGGATTGGCTCACATACACCAACAGCAGCATCATTCCTACTCCTCAGAAAATGCTACACACACTTTTGTTTTGGAGAGCATAGTTCTTTGGAAATGAAAAGGTCAATAGTGATTATCCAATCAATCTCTCTGTGTTAAAAAGAAGCTGGTGTTCAGAGAAGTTTAGTGATTCACCCAAGGTCACATAGCTAGTGAGAGATGAGATGAGGACTTGATTCAGGCTTTCCTTGACTCCTAAACCTGTACTGCATAGTCTCAAATGGGAAGATAAATTTCTATTAAATCAGAGAGTCCTTGCCTTCCAGTTGTGGGAATAAAGAAATCATGCTCAGATTGCTAAAGGGAATGGCTACTCAAGGCCAATAGCAGCCTCAAAATCTGTAGCCTTCTTGGGAACACAGGTCTGAATCTTGGCAGGGTCAACATGGGAGCTTAACCTTTTAAGACAGATAAATTGAGTTCTTGGAATGCCCCTATTTGTGGGCTCATAGGGGCCTTTCGGATGAGCCCCTTACTAAGTGAACCTCTGTCTGCTTTGCATCAACTTTACACAATCTCAAGATAATCTCAGACTGGATCTCCATGAAGCCAAAGCCAGTAATAGGAAATTCAGTCTATCAACTCTTTATTTGGCATGGGAGAAATTGCTATATTGTCTATTGCAACATGAGTTATCACAGTAAAGTTTAGAAACTGCCTACATAGCCAAAAAATTAGATGTTTTAATGAATTATGATCCATTTGTGGAAATGAAAATCATGCTTTCTTAGACTCTAAGCATCTTATGGAGCTAATTTATATATATTATATATATATATATATATATATATATATATATATAGTATTTTTATTGATTTCAGAGAAGAAGGGAGAAGGAGAGATAGACAGAAACATCAATGATGAAAGAGAACCACTGATCGGCTGCCTCCTGCATGCCCCCCACTGAGGATCGAGCCTGCACCTCAGGCATGTGCTCCTGACCAAAATCGAACTCTGGACCCTACAGTCCACAGGCCAACACTCTATCCACCAAGCCAAACCAGCTAGGGCTAATTTTATATTTTTGATAAATGTTGACACAGTATTGACTGAGCTGGCTGAGATCTCATATAAGTTCTTTAATAATGTTTCCATTTACTCATTATCATATTCATGTTACCTGGCCCATCCTGTAACTCTGAACTATGACCACTACAAAAAATTTCTGGGATGCCCTAACCGGTTTGGCTCAGTGGATAGAGCATCGGCCTGGGGACTGAAGGGTCCCAGGTTTGATTTCGGTCAAGGGCATGTACCTTGGTTGCAGGCACATCCCCAGTTGGGAGTGTGCAGGAGGCAGTTGATCGATGTTTCTCTCTTATAGATGTTTCTAACTCTCTCTTTCCCTTCCTCTCTGTAAAAAAATTGATGCCATTCAACAAGCTGAATATAAACCAAAGCATTCTGTTTTATATCTCTCCCATAAAAATAATTTAAACTACCGGAAAGTCAGTGG
Source organism: Corynorhinus townsendii (assembly GCA_026230045.1). Classification (NCBI taxonomy): domain Eukaryota; kingdom Metazoa; phylum Chordata; class Mammalia; order Chiroptera; family Vespertilionidae; genus Corynorhinus; species Corynorhinus townsendii. The sequence continues at coordinate 21,652,652 of JAPDVU010000008.1, read as the reverse complement.
AAAACCATACCTTGCATAGTATTTAGTGATACCAGCTCTGTGATTTCCTTAACCAATTGATCCTAATCTGCCTATCAGAAGTGGAGGCAATTTTGATATATCTTTTGCTTGAGCTAGAGGGAGGAAGACATTTCCACATAATAATCACATCCTTATAGAAATTGAAAACGTATGTTCAAGCCGTGGTGGTCCTGCAAAAATATAAGCTCATAAAAGGGTTCCTGATTCATTGTCATCATTCATTTTGTTCACTGGAATCACCAGCATTTTGCCAGGCTATACAATGACTGATAGCTTTTTCATAAAAGGATATTTTACAAAATATTGAAATGTAGCCTATTTCTACCTGATAAATGCCTGGACCTGTAAACTTTGAACCCTCATTGGCCTTTGTTGCTCGTGACCTTGTTTAAATGATTGATGTTCTTTTAACAACTGCAGGCTGCAGGAGGCAGCATGAACTTACTGTGTCCAGACGCTTTGAGGCAAAAAAAAGTTGTTCAAACATAAAACTGCTAATAATATGCATTGTAGTACCCACAGAGTTGTATCATTTTTAATTACTAAAGGGCAGTACATAGTTTTGAGATATATACTTTTTCTTTTTAAAAGTTGCTAAGAACTCCTCTGTTTTTTAATTTTTACCAAAAAAGCACTATGGTGATATAATTTATTCATTATCTCCAAACTAAAAATGAATGGACAAGTAGGATTATTTTATCACACATTTTAAATTATTAAGGTTTTATCAATGTTTAGCAACTTTTTGTACCACTTTGCTATTATCAGCAAGGCTGGTGAGTTGTATCATATTGACACTGTGAAGTCTTAACCCCTTTAATTCTACCCTCTGTTAGTACCCATCTTCATACAGGGTGATTCCCCCTCCCCCCAAATGTATACACACAATGTCTGTAGATTCTATTACATTTTGAAAATAAAATGTATTTTAATAAACACTACCTTTATAATCATTCAAAGTGTGTATACATTTTTTGGGTCACCTCGTATATCAAATAATACATCAATATCCACTTAAATATCAAAGATCTGCATTTAGCAGAAATCAATAGAATTGCTTTCAAGGACTAAATGAAAATGAACTGGATCTTTCTTAATTAATGTCACGATGGAAATGGAAAGACATAACAAATTTTTCTCACTGACTTTATACCAGATTTGAAAAAAACAACAACAAAGTAAGTTTTACTGGTCTACAAAATGTTTAGTGAGCCCAGCGTTCCCTGAAAATGTTCATAGGAAAGGAAGAACATTAGAAGTCGTTAGCAACTTGGTTGGTGTACATCATTACTTCCAGTGGTAGAGGATATTTGCAACACTTAAAGTGAATATGTTTGATAAAATGAATGTTCTTATGACTACAGTAAAAAATACCTGTCTTGTTTAAGGATAAGGGGGAGCCAGGAAGTTACCCTATTAGGGTTGTGCAGAGTAACTTTGTTTTCAAGAGCTCATCTACGAGAATATCAACGGATTATTACATCAGCATTACAAAGGAGGCACTTCCTACCTCACTCAGGATCCACATCACTACAGCAGGGCTGTGGTTTAGCAATTTACATAAAATATTACTAGAGGTAGTTTTTTTTTTTTTTTTTTTTTTTTTTTTAAAGCTCCAAGGTTAAAGTTGAAAATACCAATTTGAGCTTGTGCAAAGATGTGGCCATATTGAATGTCATTTCCACATTTTCCAGTAAATCATTTCATTATCCATAATAATAATCTTCACTGGCTTTACAAATAATTGCTTTGCTAAACTTAAAGGAAGTCTGATTTTAATTTGCTATCTACATCTACATTCTCATATTCTTTTTATAGATTTTTTTAACAAGTTATCAGTAGAATCTTCCTTCACTCAAACATAAGTGAAAGTTTTATCTATCTTGAGATATCACAAAAATAATTTATTGCTGGGGAAACAAAACCTTTTGTCTCAAAATATATTTCTTCCCGACAGCTGTGGTATTTCAGGGAAAGCACCAAAGCTATGATGATCTGGACTGCAATCAACTGTTCTTAATGGGAAATTTTACAGACTTTTAATAAGATATCCTCAAATAATTTATGGGGAGAGGTTTTGAAGTGAAGAGGCATTATTTGGCAATATGTTCTTCTTCTAATCTCAGGAAATTTAAATAAGAGAGTGTTCATTTCCTCTGAATTCAGCAGTTCTCCTTAAAAAAAAGAAAGAAAGAAAAAGATTAAGGAAAACACCTGCTCCAACAGTCCCAAAACATGGCTTTCTTGGCTGAAACAGAATTGTGCTAAGACAAACAAACAAACACCTTAGGACTATTAAAAACTTCCCTTGTAGACGTCCTCATCTGGGGCAGGTTAGGAATTTCCACAAATATATCTGCAAGGCCATACTTGTTTGAAGATCATCAGAGAACTGTCCCCTGTTTACTAAAAGTAGAGAATAATCCCCAGATCACCTGCTTCTTGGACTAGTGGTTCCCAATCTCTTCTATGTTATGACACCGTCTGCCCCCGCCCCACCAAGCTGGGTGTTTTTTTTAAATGTTATCTTTAATTCTTCCCGTTAAAGTTTTCACATTCATCTTCTTGATTTTTCCATCGTTTGTTTGATTTGATTTGTTTGTTTTGTTTATCTGTTTTGATTTGGTTTATGTCATTGTTTTCCTACTTAAAAATGGAACTTTTCCTGTCACTTTAACAGTAATTTTATCACTTTAGCACTCATCCCATTTGGTTCCTAAGTGGGGTAGGAGATGAATGACATCTGTACACACATATCCCTTGGGCAGCCTGTTAAAAAGGTAGTTCTGACTTAGTAGGGCTGATGTGGGGCTAGAAATTCTGCATCTTTAACAAGATGCCTGTGATGCTGGCCCTTGGAGCAGCAAGGAGTAGATGACATCAGTGGTCTCTTCCAACTTTAAACACCATATCCTGGGGTTCCTAGGGGTCCCTATGGAATCACTGGAGGGACTATGAAATGACCCAAAATTCTGATTAGACATTTCAAACGCTTTGACAACCACATAGACTTCCCTTCTTCAGCAAATGCTACCAGGAGAATTAAAATATAGCTAACGTTAGCTGATTAGCAGCCAGGGTGATGTTGAACATATCTTTGTCTGGGTCAAAAGAAAATTATTTTATTCATTTTCATCCTCTTTCCCTCTCTCTCTTTTGTTCCAATAACCTGGGCCCTTCTCCCCCACACACCTTCAGTTGGGTAGCTCCTGTGCTTACATAACTTGCTTTCATTCATCAACATCGTCCAAAAACTCATAGTTGTACTGTTAAAAAGAAAAAAGGATGCCAAGCTATACCTCTGGTAAGATGTACACGAATTTACTCAAAGCATGGTTGTGTCCTCAAGGAAAAACGGGAGGAAATGAGAATTCATCATAAAGGTTCCCAAGATATCGTTGAGACTTTAGCCACTAATCCAAGAGACTATTTTTCCTGTACCAACTCATTCCTATATCATTCATGCTGTATAGGTAGCTAGAGATGAGTTATTCTTAAACCTTTAGCCAAAATTTGAATCAAAAATTTCCCCAACTTTAAAAAAATAATTGACTAGCTTAGAATCTATTGTTGCGGGCTAGGTTTCATGGATTTATCTTCTTTTCTTTTGGGAATAAGAGATACATTAATTTAGAAAGATGGAAAACTGATATCTGTTTTCTGATATCCGTGTTTCCATTTTCTGTATTTTAAAAAAGTATAGATCAAGGGTGAGGATCTGAATTTTACACTTCACTTTGTAGATGAATACCCAGTTTCATGAAAGAAAAGATTTGAAGAATACTCAGGTTACATTGGATAAATGTAAGTGGAAAGAATTTAAAATTTTTTCAAGAAGTTACTTTTTGTAAAATTTTCAAATGCATTTTCACCCCATAAACCCTAGGTCAAATCGTTTGAACTGTTCAGAGACCAAAACAACTAAAGTCTGACATAAATTCAAAGACCTTCAGCAACAATAACAAAGCAAGCAAACAAAAGATGGAGAATGGGGCAGGGGACAGGGAGGCAAGAGCAGGCTAGACCTGAAAGAGCTATCTCTTTCTGAAAAGGTTTTCTTTAGTGAGCATTCAGAGCTGTGAGGGAGAAAGGGAATGTTGGCTTAGCCAGTGTAATCAATCCCAGGGATCAACCGTGTAACTGATGATGCAGACAGGTGACCCTCAGTTAGTTATTTATTGCTGTGTAGCAAGCCATCCTGAAACTTAGAGTTTAAAACAATAGCTCTTCTTCTTATATCTCATAATTTTGTGAATCAGGATTTTGAGAAGGGTTGATACCATGTGGTATCAACAGAGGTCACCTGGGGGTATTCAGCTGGTAGATGGGCTCATCTGTAAGATCCAAGACCCCTCTACCCACATGCCTGGTGACTGGAGAGGATGGCTGGACACCTAGGCTCAGCTGGGATTGTCGATCAGAATGCCATCATGAGGCTTCTCCAGCCTGGCAGCTTGATGGGCCAGCCAGTGTCCCAGTGAAGAAGGCGGAATCTGCATTGCCTTTTGTGATCCAGCTTTGGAAGTCACACACATCACTTCCCTGTACTCTTTTGGTCAAAGCAGTCATATATATACCTGCCCACATTCAAAGGAAGGGACCTTGCCTCTTGAAGGGAGCAGTGTCAAAGAATTTGTGGCCATCTCTAAAAACTGCCACACTCTCAAGCTCATGAAGTAATGTTAGAAATGGTAGTCTTCATTTAACTTCTGGGTAGCATAGTGAATGTAAACTCAAACAAATGTACCTTTTATTATCAATGTATGTATTAAAGGAAATATTTAAAATAAAAGCTGCATCTCCTTAATCACAGTATATTGAGATGTAGAAATTAATCCTCAAAAATTTTATTACTCAAGTTGGCTAATCCAAGACAACTACAAGACAATAATAAATTAAAGCTCTTGCAAATAACAATATACTGTTTACTTGTTGTAAGGTATTTTTCCTGTTAGTATTTCACTCAATAACCCTGAAAATTGATAATGATTAGTTTATAATGTATTTAATAACTATGAATTAAATATTACATGGGGCAATAATAAAAAATTATTGTTGGTGACTGTAGTCATAGTGTGTATAGTGGCTTTGTGCCTAATGTTGTTTTTAATCCTTTACTTACATTTTCCAAATTTCTGCCCTACTTTACAAGTAGGTTATTAAATTTTTTATTATTTTTAACTGGTAAAACAAATTAAAATCCAGGGAGGATTTATTTTTGGCAAAGGGATGACATAAAATGATATATAAAACTTTGTAAACCACTCATTAGCTTGCACTTTTAGTTGCTCACTGTCCAAATTGTTCTTCTCTGATCTGGCAGGAAATGAGATTTGCGTGCAGTTTGTAAAAAGTTGGCAAAAATCTGAAAAACCGAGGGCCTGGCACAAGCTGGCTTATCAAAGGAAGCAGCATCCTCACACCCTTAAGGACCTATTCTCACAGACGATGTCTTCCTGGACAACCTCTTCTATGTTATTTGTAGGTCAATTAAATATAAATACATTTGGGGCTGTTATTGGATTGGGTGGTTCTTCTTTGGGGCAATGAAAGTATTCTAAAATTAAATAGTGGTGATGGCTGCACCACTTTCTGGGAAAAATAAATCCCAATGAATTGTACATTTTTAAAGGGTGAATTTTATGGTATGTGAGTTATACATCAACAAAAATATAAATACGCTAGTAATAATACATGGTCCTTATAGAAAAATAAGGAAAGGGATATTATGAACAACTAAAAACCTTTAAAAATACTTTAGCAAGTGAAGTGACTGTAGAGCACAATCTAATTTATATTTTCCACCTTTGTGTTGACAGTACCAGCCACAGTGAAGCCTTAAATTCTGCAGTCAGGCAAAATGAATAGTGAGTTAATCTTTGCCACTTGTCCCCACTTACTATCACCACACCAGCTACACTCCCTAAACTGCTCATTAAAATGTCATGGAAAGAATGTGACCCAACCTCTTCAGCTGGGTTCTAACAAGACTATCAGTGCTACCAAATCAATATGTAAACTCACACACTCCGTTTGATCAACTATTCAAACTAATGTTTACTTTGAAATTCATCTGAAGCCACAGCACTGAAAACACCCACTACACTGAAAATTGCTGCTCATGGTTATTAGGGTTTGTTTGTTAATATGGATAGCTTCTTCTTCTTCTTTTTCTTCTCCTCCTCCTCCTCCTCCTCCTTCTTCTTCTTCTTCTTCTTCTTCTTCTTCTTGGGGGAGCTCTTTTCTCCATCTGAATCATTTATCCATTATTAGGGTTCACATTATGTTAAAAATCGTTTTTATTAGACTCTTTACTGTAAAAACAAAAAAGGCAACAAAAATGCCTGCCAGTAACTAATACTTATGGACTATGGCACTGCTACTAAAGTACTGAAATGATACACACAAAATATCTTTTATTTTCCAGGCCTAAATTGATTAAAAAAAAAAAAAAAGGAGAAGGTTCTTGAATTAAGTCACCTAATGCTAGGGTTGCAGCTATAATTCCATACCCCCTACCATATTCTTCCATAACAAAAACATAGATCCAGAAGTTTTGCCACTGGGGATCAATATATGATGGCTTAGCCTCTGAAAATAGCAGGGGCCATGTGCTGTTAAGAGAGTAGATTCAAGTCATGTAACCGAGCAGCAAAAAGCACCAGCAAGCACTTCACACTCCGGGTTGGGGGGCACAAGACATCTGGGTTCACTCTCGTTTGCAGGCTCCCCGCTCCTGGCATTCTCAGGCCTCTGGTGCCCTCTTCCTTCCCTGTGCACACACACTGCCCTTGTGAAGCCTGGAGCCCTCTGATAGGTCTCTTCACTCAAGCTGTCACCTCTGACCATGCCTTTTGCTCCCAAATTAGCCTTCCATAGCTCTCCACCAAAGCTGTGAGTTCCTCACTGATTTCGCCCCATAAATGTTAGAAATGTGATATGGAGTATTTATTAGATGATCTTTGAAAACTGCACATTTCTATACACATGGTCTTTGTTATTATAACTAATATGTTAATACTCAGTGTGGTTTGTTTTCATATTAAAAGAAGATGTTTGTGGTGATACTTTGGCCCACGGAGTGAATCTGTAATGGTAGAATGATAAATGGGAGGAATAGAGGGAGGTTTCCCACCCAACCATCCATTTATCCATCTATCACATCATGTAACTGCTATCTACTCTGTGATATTGTCAAACATGTAAGGCTTCTGAATTCACTAGTTTGGAGTTAGAGACTGAACTTGACATCTCTAATGCTAAAATGCTTATTATTGTATGTGCACTCTCCATATGGCTGAGAAAATGTGAATTACTTCACTTCAGTGAGTTTCTATGTTTATCCAAGGCTTATTGTTACACTGGGATTGTTCATTGTCCCATGGGGTACCTCCTACTCTGGCCCTTTAAACTGTAACCCACCAGGCACCACGCCCTCACTCTTCCTGAAAAGGAAGCACAAGCAGCAGAAGGCCCGAGGAGGACCTTCCCCCAGATTCTCTGTCACTGTGTTGTTACTTTAAGCCTTAGTAAGGTCTCAGATCCTTGGCTCTACACCCTTACCTCAGTATGTGCTACTCCCTTTCTATCTGAAGACTCACCAAGTCCCTTCTGGCTTTTTGAATTTAGGATTTTTACAAAATTTGAAACTCTGTTTCCTCTCCCAGTTTTGGCATGCATACCACTTAATTTCAGATGAGAAACTCTATCAGCATAGAGTCCTATAGGGACCAGCCTCATGTTCCAGCAGAGGGATAGATTCGATTCAGCCCTGGCCAGTTTGGCTTATTGGATAGAGCGTTGGCCTGGGAACCAAAGGGTCCTGGGTTCAATTCCAGTCAATATCCTCTGGCAATGCCTAACCAGTTTGGCTTGGTGGATAGAGCGTCGGCCTGCAGACTAAATGGTCCCAGGTTCGATTCCAGTCAAGGGCATGTACCTTGGTTGTGGGCTCATCCCCAGTGGGAGGTGTGCAGGAGGCAGCTGATGGATGTTTCTCTCTCATCGATGTTTCTGACTCTCTATTCCTCTCCCCTCCTCTCAGTAAAAAATCAATAAAATATATATTTAAAAAAATATATCCTCTGGCGAGGATTAAAACAACAACAAACAAACAAACAAAAAAGAAGTATAGATTCACACAGGAAAAATCTTACCTTCAACACTAGTAATTGTTACAAAAGATAATGATTTGTTATATATGGCTTACTTAGATTAGAATTAGCTAGGACAACCTGCAAAAATAACTCCTTTCTTTGTAAGACTGTAAACCCCATCTAAACAATCATAGATGATGACAGACACATGACATATTCTTGCATGTCTTAAATAAAATCTTTGTTCCATGGTATGGCATTTAGGGCCTCACATCTAACTTCTGGATGTTCTCATCCCAAGATCCTTAACATAATTATGTCTGCAAAGATCTTTTTTCCAAATAATGTTACTTCCTCAAATCTTTGAGGAGCCACCAGTCAACCCCTATGTCAGGGTTTCTGGGTGTGAATTAGAGGCTGTCTGTCAGATGCGGTGTGTGGGAGTTGGAGGCAGAAGTGAGGAGGGGGCCATTTTTCCACTACTTTGGCTGAAGTTGTTAGCAATCACAGTTATGAAGATCACAGTTATTGAGATTTTCTGCTGCAAGTTAACAGGCAGATCGCCTTTAACTTTGTGAAGGAAGTTACAGGGCTGTGCAGTGGCTTCCTGGTGTCTAAAGCTCCAGCCTCCCCCTTTTTCAGCTGGGGCAGTGGTAGCAGCTCCCCGGGAGGTTTAGTTCTTTGGGGTTGTTCTGGGAGTTATTCTGGAAGTTCAACCTGGAACCTCATATTAAATCCCTTTCTACTTGAAATAGAATGTTAGTTGTTTCTTGCAATCCAACCCTGTCCTTACATTTGCAACTGAAAATAAATTTTTAATATTTAAAATAGTATCATTTTAGATCGAGCTCCCTCTTGTCTCTGATGTCTGGCTCATGGGGACTAGACCAAGAAGTCAATTGAATGATAGAGCACAGGGCATATTTTTTAGGGCAGTGAAACAAGCTACTCCATTACATAGTAATGGTGGATAAATGACACCATACAGTTGCCAAAACCCATAAAACTTCACAGCAGAAAGAGTGAAAACAAATAAACACAACTTTTCAAAAACTCATTTAGGAGGTTGGTGGTGGTGGTAGGTTGGGAGGGAGGGGGATCCTCCTGAAAAAATGCGACAAAATAATTACTGTTTTGCAATTACATGAAACAACCTCGCTGAAGGAGTGAAGGGAAAAGACGCAGACCTAAGTAATGGGAAATGAGTCGTCTATAAAATTAAAGACCAAAAATAACTGTGTTTTTTTAAAAGAAAAAGTATCATTTTAAATGGTCTTCACATGATTTCCTCCCATCTTTATTCTTACCTGGGACATTTCTAAGGAAGATATAAGAGAATCCTGGCCTTTTCTCCTTAATAACTTACATATTCTTGAAAATGCAAGATTTGTTCCTAAGCTAACGCAAAGATTGTAAAATAGTGGCGCAGGTGGCTGATTCAACCTGCAAAGACACTTCGTTTAGTCTGCACCATGTTTTAAGAATACTGGAATTAGCTGCTTCTATTTTAAAATCAGAGGATTACTGGTACATATAGATTATGTGGATTATATGGATTTCTAGCTTTTTTAAAAATTAGAAGCATGGCAACAATAAGCTGAAGCTAGGAAGATGTTAGCTCTTTAGACAAGGTCTGTTATCCAGTTTGCCATGGTCTTCTTTTTTTTAAAAAAAATATTTTTATTGATTTCAGAGAAGAAGGAAGCAGGAGAGAGAAACATCAATGATGAGAGAGAATCATCAAATGACTGCCTCCTGGTGTCCCTCACTGGGGATTGAGCCTGCACGGAATGGAACCATCATCTCCTGGTTCATAGGTCAACACTCAACCACTGAGCCATGCCAGCTGGGCTGCCATGGTCTTTACCAACCACTTAAGTTACCTTGTAACCTAAGATTCCCCATTGATTTCTGAGTTTGTAACACTGGGGATAAAGGGCAACCTTATGAAAGATTATGAAGAGGATAAAGCTTGTCCTTCCAGCTTACATCATCTCTCATTTCAGCACCCTTCCTTTCAGCACCCTTTCCCCATCTTCCAGCCTCACTTTACCCGTTGGATTTCCCAAGGCTTCTTAACTTGCTTCCTGTTTTCCCAGAGAAAAGTAATCTGACAATGTGTGACTTAACATGGCATCCTCTGCATTCGCTGAGAAGTCTAGAAAACACCATTTTTAACTGAAAGCAATGGATCTTAACGACAACATTTTAGGCACCATGAGGCATATTCATGGGCCTCACTATTCTACTATTCATAAGCTAGGTCTTGGGCCCATTCTCTGTACTGAAGCTTGAGAGGCATGTCCTCAATTGGAATTGCGATTCCTTTTTTCTCAACATGGACATAGTAATAGTGAAACCTACTAGCTAGGAAGCCTCCAGTGTTGAAAACCGCTCATTAAGTTCATCGGTGCTTTGATGTTCAATTCATGGGCAAACTCCCATGGTTATTTTGCCAAAGGAGTCAAAGTCATCAAGTTGTGTTTTTTAATGGTGATTGATAACTTTTATGAAAGGGACTTTGAGGAATTTTAAAAGGACATCCATTTCCCTTCTTCCTAACTACAGTGACATTGTCATGACCCTTTGAGCCTACTCAACATTAGTGTGAATTTGCTGCTCTTTCATGAATTACACAACCCATCTAACAAAGTATTCTGACTTTTTCACCTAAATATCAAAAACTTTCAGTTAGCCAAGAGAAGAAAACATCATTATCCCAAGTCTTTCTCATACTTGCTTCTATGGAAACCACTGACCATACACAGGAAAATAGCAGGCAGCCAACAGTTAGATTGGGGCATTCATCTTCCCTTTATGATAAAAAAAAAAAAAAGTTAGGCTGGTGACTTGGAAACTCACTACACGCTTCATTGGCAGAAATGCTCTCTTTCCGCTTGAAAGCGTGGACACTAGAGAAGTGCCTCCCCTCACGGGATGAGTAAAAACAATATCATTTTCCCTGATAGCTGCTGAATTGAAGTGAAGGATTATTTATTTAAACTTCTGAAGCATGAAGCAAAATGCAGCGAGTGTGTACTGTGTCTGTCTCAAAAACCATAAGTCAGAGGGAAGAGTTTACGAAGCGTTGGCTCAGCAGGCTGATTCCCACTTTCTCATATAAACCATACAGTGTGTGAGGTAGCAGCACCAGCCTCTGAATTGCGTCCCCCACCCCCAAAAATGCAGTATTTTCTGCTCCTTACTTCCTATTATTGCCCAATCTTATTACCTCTTCTCTCTCACAAAAATGTTTTAAATTATTCCTCTACTGATGGTTGATGAAAAGCTCTTTTATTACTTACTAACAGTCATTGTTATTACCAAAAACAGTGGGTCTGGAAACCTCTGCTATCCCCACTCTAATCCTACTGACAGCCCCACATAACATCCGGGGTTTCCCTAATCCCATCACGTCAGCACCTAATTGCTCCTGTGAGTTTCACACCTTCCTTAAAACCTGGTGTGGCTACCTGGAATCACACCTCTTGCCTGGGAGCCTCCAAACAAGTTCTCTGCACAGCTGCTTGAGCATTGATAAAAACAGATGTGGAGGTGAAGCTAACATCAGCCTTGTTAACTAGTCTTTTTACTTTCTTTCATCTAAACACAAATCCTTCACCAGATCCCAGAGGCCTTCTAAGGCTCAAAAAGTCTCTGATTTTGTTAACACTCCAAAATATATTGCCCTGCTCCCTTCCTTCTGTGTTTTAGTTTCCTATTGTTGCTGTAAAAAGTTACCACAAATTTAATGACTTAAAAGCCAGAAATCTATTCTCTTATAATTCTGGAAGCTAAAAGTTTAAAATAAGTCTTATGCAACTGAAATGACTGTTGGTTGGGCCAGTTCTTTCTGGAGGCTCCAGAGGGAAGTCTATTACTTGCCTTTTCCAGTTTCTGGTGGCTGCTGGCATTCTTTGGATTGTGGTCACATCACTTCCATTTTCACTTTTGCTATCTGATCACCTTCTCTTCAGTCAAATTTCTTCTTGTCTCCCTCTTATAAGAATACTTGAGATTATATTTAGGGTTTAACTGGGTAATCCAGGATAATCTCACTATCTCCTTCTAAATTAAATTTTTAACTTAATCGCACCTACAAAGTTTCTTTTGTCATATAAGGCAATATGCACAGGTCCTAGGGATTAGGACCTGGACATCTTTGGAGCAGGGACACACACATTCAGCCTACCATATGCCCCAAGTGTGAATTAATGACATTGTTAATATTTTCTCCTAGGTAGTATATTTTCTTCTTAAACTTGGATGTTAAAAAAAATACAGTGCTTTATCAAAGTAGTAACTCTCTGAGGGAAAAATCTTCAGGAATCTTGTGAGCCACTCTAAATGAGTGGTGCTCTAAATATACAAAGATTTTGATATTTGGATCTAGTAAAAACATTTTTTTTTATTCAAAGAAGTCCTATTTCCCTTAGTTCTCCTACAATTTCCCTCTGAACTAATCCAGAGCTTCTTGGATAAATAGCTGATTCCAGGTCTAGGGTTGGAAATATACAAAATTGAGCCTGAAACATCTCTCTGTGAAAATTAGAATGCCTTCAAAGACTCCTGGGATCCCTTAAAAGGAGAAAAGAGACAACTCACAAAAGCTCCCATTGATCAATAGTCACAATGGATTGAAATACATAGGGTGTCCCGAAAAAAATGTATATATACTTTGAATAATTATTAATTCTAATGGGTTAAATCTGAAAAGAAAGAAACATCAATTGAGTTATCAGCTTTTAGTAGTGTATACATTTATGGAAACTATGTATATAAATCCATGAATTTAGACTGATATTAAAAAGTGTATTCCTTGTCATCTTTGAATGATGCTAGGAAATCAGGTTATTATTTTAAAATCTAGTAAGTAAATGGAAAGAATCAAGCATTTATCTGGTTTCTGTAGTATAAACTATATCCTAGAGTAATCAAACAGTTAATGAGAGAAAATTCCTCTTTATAGAATTCTTTTAGCTGATAAATAATTAAGGAATTCTGGAATTAGAAAAATTAAGGTGAAAGGTGATCCCTAATGAATTAGTGAATTATGCAACTCCTAATGAATTAATGGATTCAAGTAATGTTGATCCATGCCTGTGAATATCACAAAAACTAAAACAATCAGCCATATGTGCCTGCTGATAGAAGTGCAAGTCTATAAACCATTACTTATAAAACAGCCTGCCAAAATGAATATAATAAAAACTCTAGATCTAATAACCAATTCACAGGAAATACAACTAACACTAGGTTAGATTTAATTTGTAAAATCCTCATCTGAGGTACCCTATAGAACCAAAATCAAAAGAAAAAAGAGATGGAGAAGGAACCTATAAATTAGAAGACTCGGTTGACCTATCAATTAATCAAAAGATGTAGAATCTAGTTGTAGCTTTATTCAAGCAAACTTCAAAAGTCTAACCAAACAATCAGGGAAACTTGAACTTTGACTAGATGTTTGATGATGTTAAGGAATTATGAATAATTTTTTAGGTAGGTTTTTTTAAAGTTCTTACCATTTAGAGCTACATACAGAAATATTTGCTGACAAGCAATATGATGTTTGCATTGGTTTCAAAACAATCTGGGGTAGAGTGAGAACCAATGGATAAAATAAGATTGGCCACAAAATAATAATAACTGTTGGAACTGGATGATATGTACCTAAGAATTCATTATACTATTCTCTCCACTTTTGTATATGTTTGATTTTTTTCATATTTGTCTTTGGTTTTCAGGTAAAAATCTAGCTTTTGCTAGAGGCTTAAACCTAACAACAATAAGAGTAATAATACTAAACACAGCTTATACAGGGCATTTTTGTTTTATGTTGACTGTCAATGTCATTAGCAGCAGTACATTAATTGTTCAAAATTCTCCGTGGACTTGTTAGTAGGAAGTGTAAGTTCCAGGTTCAGGCATCAGGGTACTAGCTAGCTATTCCATGCACCTTGCATTCTATGTGAATTTTACTTGAATGTCCCACTGTGTTTTGTTATATATTAGGGCTAGACACAAGATTTAAACATGCTATAAATCCTACCAAGTTTATAGATTGCTCTTATTACCTGTTCTCAAATATCTTGATAATATTCAAGGCTATAAATCTGAGATTGGTTCAGGCCCTACGTACCTTGGCATTGGAGAGAAAATACAAGCAAAAATAAACCCATCTTCTAATGCAGACTGTTTAAGTGAACACGGCTGAAAAGTATTTAAAAATATTCAAAATAACAGCATGGTTATTAGTCTGTAAGGATCTTCTCACTACAGAGATAGCTGTCTCTAAATTACTACGTCATTCTGTAAACCAGACTTAACACCTTAGAGTCATCATTGATGTGTCCGGTGTGCTCTTTTGGGTAAATATTTTTGAGTGGTTGCTTCGTGCCAGAACTATGCTTGGCACTGAGGATACAGAGGCAACACAACACGCTCCTTCCTGTCCTTGAAGAAATCAGCCTCGTGGGTGAGAGAGATAAATGAATGAAAATATCTGGCAATTGATCTGATGGGAAGTCTCTAAGTTCTCTAGCTTTTGTATGTTGTTTTTCTCTCCAATTCTCATGGGCATGGAACCACCGTCCTGTGAGACTGCAGATGGCATAGTCCCTTTCCAAGAGACATTAGAGTTCAGTGGTTAAGATCATAGGCTCAGGTGCCTATGAACTTGAGTGCTGGCTCCATTACTTCCTAAATATCTTGGAAATATTTAACTTATTGTTCCTCTGTTTCCTTATCTATAAACTGAGAATAATAAGGTTAGTGCTAGGATTAAAGGAGCTAACATCGTAGACACCTTGGAATAGTATCTAATGTAATAAGGACCTTATATGCTTAAGTGTCTTACCCACTTCTTCAGGCTGTCTTCCCATCAGTCTACAGCACTTCTAGCGGTCCTAATTGCTTCCTTTAATTCCACAAAGCACTCCTAACATATACTGTAGTGTTTATGCAGACATTGCTAGCACCTAGAGTCCACTGATGTTGCCTCTTCCCAGAAAGTCACTTATAGGACATTTCTCTGCTCAGCTCTCAGCCTGCTATTGGGTTGCAATAATCAGTTCTTAAAACTCAAGACAGTCTCCTACAGCCTGTCCTCAGTTGCCACTCCAAGTCAAGCACCTCCAAAACTCTCTTTTGGTCCCAGCAAGTAAGAGCCCTGTAAAATAATAATTTCTACAGAAATACTTCCTGCTCAAAGCAAGACTGTTTTTTACATTGTTATACAAAATAATTTAGCAACTGCCCTGAACTGCTCTGTCTCAAAGCAGCATTTGCTTCTACCTTTGCATAACTCCAAAGGCCCATTATAAGTTGTTTTTCTTACAAATAAAAGAGCAATGTTCCCTTAAAAAAGTATGCAGTTACCTCTAGAATAGCTTACATTAATTGCATTTATTTCATGTGGTTTGACATTTTTTTACCCCTGCTACATATGTATAAAATATTATTATCAGAGAGAACAAATCATGCATGGATATCCCAGAGGGGTGACACATAAGACTTAAATAATTTTTATTTCAATACTCTTCTCCTCCAATGTTTATTATTTTTTCTTTATATTTTTTATACTTTCCAACTTGCTACATTGTACATGTTATGCTTACCATAAGAGGGCATTTGGTATTTTAAAATGTGTATCTGTGTTTTTTTTTCATCGCCCTCACCTTCTCTATATTCCATCACTTTCATCTTGAAACTTCCCTGCCTAAGACTTAATAGTGGCTTCCTATTGTTTTTCTCCTCATATTTCCCATTGCGCACTCTCATCACCCAAAGATATAATCTTAAATTTCAACAGGAAAGTGACTGCCTTTTTCCTATTTCTGAGGCCTTTCAGGAAAGTATCCTAAATGGCTAAACTAAACATGAAAGTACTGACATCTTTATCTTCTTTCTAGGAATCACCATTTATTTATATATTTTTTAATCCTCACCCAAAGATAATTTTTAATTGATTTTAGAGAGAGAGGAAGTGTGTGTGTGTGTGTGTGTGTGTGTGTGTGTGTGTGTGAGAGAGAGAGAGAGAGAGAGAGAGAGAGAAAGAAAGAAACATTGATGTGAGAGAGAAACATCAATTGGTTGCCTCCCATATGCGCCCTGACCGGGGATGGCACCCACAATCTAAGTATGTGCCCTGACCAGGAATTGAACCCACCACCTTTTGGTGTATGGGAGAACACTCCAACCAACTGAGCCACCCAGCCAGGGTGGAATCACCATTATTTACTTACAAGAGTCATGATAGCTACTATTAACAGCTGTGTTTCACGGATTTTGCCCAAGGTCATACAATTTAGAAGGTATCAGAGCCTGGATTAGGACTCAGGTAGGCTATATGCCAAAGCCATAGTCTTTCCATAGCCCTTGGCAAGGAGAACTAATCATATTTATATTCACTATCAGTTGCACACATTGATATATCAGCTTTGAAAAAAATGTTTCTAACTAAGCTAATTTGCTCCCATAGCTCTGGTAGCCTATGCCTCATAATTTAGCATAATTTATACTATTATATATTTTTGCTAATTTTTTCTGATGTATAAATCTTATCTCCTTAATCATATTATGGGCTTAATGAGGTGATGACCATGTGCTGAGCACATATGAAGGACTTACTGTAGCATAAACTAAGTTGAATACTTGCTTTATCAAAACAGCATCTTAAAGGTTATATGATTTCGAACCAAAATCCTTGAATAAAAGAATAATTTACCAACTCAAAGGATGTTTAATAAGTGAGATAATGTATTTACAAAGGCCAGGAAAAAGCTAATATATCCCTTATTAAACTTTTTATTATCTTCCCTTAATATTTCTCAAACACTGAAGGTTCTGCCTGCCAGCCACACAAAGAAAAACACCTTATCATCATAATCTGCAAAAGGAAACACAAACGGACATAAAATTTGAAATGTAATATATTTACGGAACTACATAAGCTAACAGGAGATAAGAGATAGAATACAAAGGAGATGAAGCCAACTCAGACTTGCATTCAAGGGGCCTAAAGAAATCATGTAATATACCTAGGATCCTAGGATCTGTTTTTAACCAACAAATAGCTGAGACAAGAAAAGCACTCAATAGCCGGACACAAGGTGTTTCTGTCATGAGGTTACTAATGTTTGTTACCAAGTAACTTCGAATCCTGAAAATGTCAAAATGTCATTATTTGTTTATAAGCATTGCTTTTGGAAGCATGGATTGCCTGATGTGACCAACTATGGAATAAATTTTTTTGCCTGGGGAAATGTTTTCCTGTTTCCTCTGCCCATTCTGCCTCATCAGAGGGAGTGGAATAACGGATGTGTGATGTTAATTAGCAAATCATCATCTTCGTTAGTAAATTATATAACTTCTCTTGTGGGAATTTCTCTCAACGCCTTCCCTCTCCTCCCCCTCCAGCATTTTCCTTTCGGATTGGATCATATTTTCATGTGTTTCGTTTTCATTTCGCTGAGGTATTATATCTCTCCAGGCAGACTCTAAGCTTTCCTGGGTTGGTTTTCTCTATTTTCTATAAGCCCCTTTGGCTCTTTCTACTATGTAGTGCTGAAGTAGGCATTCAATAAATTAAAGTATTATTGGGTTTTATTATTTTAGGGAGACAAAAATGGGGTCGTCCCTCTGCTTTACTCCTTGATTCTTTTGGCTTCCCTAAAACCACATTCTCAAACACAACACAGCTGAAATAACAACAGCACCAGCTTGCGTTTTTACAGTACCATATACTTTTCAGAGTGTTTTCACATCTCTTATCTCATTTGTTTCTCACCAAAATCCTATGAGGTAAGTAGAGCAGATATGGCTCATCTCATTTGATAGATGATAAAACGGAGGAAGAGAGAGGTTAAGTGACTTGCCCAGTCTCTCACCACTCTAGTACGTCTGCCAGAATTATCTTCCTAAAAATAAATATAAACATGACATTCCCCTGCATAAAATCATCAACAGGACTCCGGCTGTCTACAGGGTAAAGTGCAAACTCCTTAGCAGGGCATGCAAGTCCCTTCACATCCTGGCCCCGTGCTCCTCACCAGCTTCATCTTCCACTACTTCCCCTACTTCCCTGCAAGCTCCACGCCCCGACTCACACAACTCCCACCACCCCCACTCCCACTTCATCAGCTCTCAAGACTGCATGCCTTTGGTATGGTGTCAGGTGGGTACTGGAAATACTGGGTGAGGGATACTTTGTAAAGTATATGATTGTCTAACCACTACGCTGAACACCTGAAACTAAATAATATTGGAAGAAAATTGTACATGAAAAAATAAAGCAACAGAAAAAGACTGCCTGCCTTTGGAAATGCAGGTTCCCTTGCCTAGAATGACCTTTGGAGCTTAGACCTCTCACTACCACCTTCCACCCTGCTCAGTCCTCTACGTGTAAGTCAAACAAAACCTCCTTTACTGTCTAGATCAGAGGTCCTCAAACTACAGCCCACGGGCCACATGCGGCCCGCCGAGGACATTTATCCGGCCCTCCAATGGTCTGAGGGACAGTGAACTGGCCCCCTGTTTAAAAAGTTTGAGGACCCCTGGTTCTGGCTCCTCCTCTTCTGGGTAAGGTGGGCACCCATTTGAAAACCACCAGTTTCTACTTTGCTGTTCCCACTCACCCTGCTCTATTTATTGATTTATTTGTTCCCTGCAGAATTTATTACCTTTTAACATACTCTGTTATTTGCTTAGTAAGTCTTCTTGTCTGTCTCCCTGGGCAGGGACCTTTGTTGGTTTTCTTCACAGGTGTATCTCAAGGGCCCAGAACAGTGTCTGACATACACTAGGTGCACAGAAATTCAGAGAGCGTTGCTTAAGCATCTGGCATTGATGAAACACAGGCCTGATCTAGGAGAAAGTGAAGTAAAGCCTTACAATGCGCAGGGTGCTGATGCAGTGATGGTCGTGTGTGCTGGCTGAGATGAAAACTCAGAGAAGGAGCAAGCCATGAGGCCAGGGCCAGGCAGGGTATAGGTGAGAGCATCAGACTGGAGAGGCTTAGCTTCATCCAGAAGGGGATACGTAAGGAGAGCCTCGACAGCCACCCACAAGGTCACCAAGCTCAGGAGGAGGTGGGGAGAATCTCTGCATTTGAGAAATCACGTGTAATTTTTTCCAGCTTGATCTTAGGGTGTATATGGAGGTAGTCCAGAGAAGTAACATCTGTACAGAAGAGGGAGACAGAGCTCCTGAGCATAAAAAGCTATGTTTTGGCCTCAGATTAAAATGTAATTAGATTGTTTCTACCGCCAAAACAAGTATGCTTCAGAGCCCCTTTTCTCTGAAATGAAAAATAGTCAGGAATGATTAATTCTGATGTTAGAGAGGAAAGCCGTCTGGAGTCTGGGCATTTCACCTTGATCTCCTGTGACTTTAGGAGAAAATCCTAAAGTGCATATTTTGAAATATTAATCCTGCTCATTCATGGAGCTTCTGGATCAGCAGAAATTTGATATGTTTCTCAAATTGTGATATATAAATATTTAATTCAGTAGCAATTGCACTAAAGAATTTTTCAGGGAGGACTATTTTATCACTGACATTATTTAGAAGTGACTGTGGACGGTGGTGATAATAGTAAAGATTAATCAGCTTTACTATTGTTTTTAAATCATCTACAGACAGGGCACCTCCTATTATTTGTGCCATGGGGTGAACTCCCACCATCCTGCCCTTGGTATGCCACAGGATATATGTGCTTTTCCCCATGCACATTATGTTTCAATATCAAGGTAAAAAGGAGAAAGACTATGTGGGGCAGCTCATGGCATTGTTGGGAGTCCTGAACAAACAGGCTTGAAATAACACCCGGCCACCTGGTCCACCTCACTTCATAAAACCATTACTGCTGCTTGCATTGTTGTCGCTGAAAGCCAGAGTCCTCTACCACCACCTTTGCCACACACACAGACTATGTGCAAAGCTTTCTTCTTCAAGTTGCCCATTTCCAAATATTCTTTCAAGTGGGTCTAACTGATAATGCCTAGGTCAAATCTTGGGCAATTTGTATTCTGGATTGCTTCTCAGGGGAGATAGGAATCAGAAGGTTGGAAATCATAACAAGGATGTCCAAAAAGTGGTAGGTAGCCAAAAAAAAAAGCCCACTACAACATACTTCTTAGCTGTTCAACGTCAATACATCTGTATTCAATACTTAAACTCAATAACAGCATACAAATACTAGTAATCACAATAAAATTCTCCTATGGAACATAACGCAAATATTCTTTATGTAAATGAAAACACTCACTCTCTGTCCAAAAGGGAGACAATCTAAAAAACAAAATCTCATCCAAGTACTGCATCCAGCTCAGAATCTTAGCTCTGTGGATGACATGTGTCTCCTCAGGGCCCAGTGACCTTAATATTAAAAGATAAAGGTAACTGCCTCCAATACACTGAATATACAATAGAGAAGGAGCAAGAATGCAGTAACAACTCCAGTTCAAGAAAGAGGAGAATGGGAAACACAGGGTGTTCTGACATCTGGATTAAAGACACCTCACTGGTGATATAAGACCTTGGTTAGCAAATCTGATAGCCTCTGGCTCTGCCTTCCAAAGGACTCCTCAGTGGTCGGCAAACTCATTAGTCAACAGAGCCAAATATCAACAGTACAACGATTGAAATTTCTTTCGAGAGCCAAATTTTTTAAACTTAAACTTCTTTTAATGCCACTTCTTCAAAATAGACTCGCCCAGGCCATGGTATTTCATGAAAGAGCCACACTCAAGGGGCCAAAGAGCTGTATGTGGCTCGCGAAGCCGCAGTTTGCCAACCACAGTCCTAGACCATTATTATCCATGGCCTCATATGAGAAGGGCTTTGGGAAGGATGCCTTTCTTGGGGACCTCACAGAGCCCTCCCAGTTCACTTCTAGTAGGTATGAGTTTAGGGACCTGGGGTAGCCTTAGGGGTTGAACAAGTATAGACTACTAGAGGCCTGGTGCACAAAATTGCACAAGTAGGGTCCCTAGGCCTGGCTGGTGATCAGGGCCCATCTGTGGGGCAACCAGCAGGGTGATTGGGTTGAGGGGTCCACTTGCACCCACCTTGGCTGGCCTGGCACTGCCCACTCACCAACCCCACCCCCTGCTGCCACTACCAGTCGGGGTCTGTGGGCTGGGGGCAGCTCCTGCGTTGAGCATCTGCCCCCTGATGGTCAATGTGCATCATAGTGACCGGTTGTTCTGCCCGTCGTTAATTTGTTAATTTGCACTTAATAAACTTTTTACTTACAAAATTATAACTTTAGATTTTCAGGTACCAAATCTGTTCGGTTAGGTTGGCTCCAAAGCAAATGGTCAATTTGCATATTAGGGTTTTATATAAATTGTCAGACAAGCCTGATGTTTCTTTGGCAATATGCTGCTGTGGGACAAATTTTCTTGGGTTTCTTGTATGCAGAGGCACCGATGGCCCTTCGTTTCAGACTATGTTTTTAAGGTTGTTTGTGTAGCAACTAGCCTTGGACGATGGAGATAGTGTTTCCCTCCAGAACAAAGGGCACACATGCTTGCAGTGCACTATAAACTATTTGGATTCCCACAGTTCAGGGTTCCTTTCCTGTAATGCACATATCTGATACATAACGGGGCCCATCCACATAGTCTGGATTCACCCCTATTCTTTGGATCTTTGCTGAAAGTGTCACGAAGTAACCAGGATAGGTTAACATGAATTAGATCTATTCTTTCCCCTAATGACAATAGCATAAGACACCACGGTTTATATCATAAGAAACAAAAGGAGACGGTTTTCCCTGGAGGATGTTTTGATATCAAATGGCAATATTCATGTTCTTCTTAGCCTGCAGAATCTGTGTCCTCACTGTCAAAGCCTTACTTCTTTCAGTTACCTAGTACTATATTTTAGGTTCTATGGCTTGAAACACTCCACTTCAGCTACCAAATCTGTTCAGTTAGGTTGGCTCCCAGTAACAAAACAAAACTGACTGCATAGTGGCTTAGACAAATAAGGGGTGAATACTCCTTACAAAACTAGAAATCCACAGGTAAGCTTCCCAGGGCTTAAAAGGTGGTTCCATAATGAACCAGGAAGGAGAAAGATGGAAGGTTAAAGGCTCCTGCCAGTGAAGTATGGGTCCATTTAAATAACTTTCCAGAATGTGCCTCCCTCCCCCCAGCAACTTTCCTTTCATCTTAGGCAAAAGATGTCACATCCCCAACCCAGCTGTAAGAGTCTTGAGAAGAATTCTCTAGATGGGATGCCACCCTGAACAAAATCAGGATTCTGCTAAGAAAGTGAAAAGAGAAAAACGTGTATTGGATAAGTTACCAGCAGTGTCTGCCACAGCAATTTTTTAAATTTAAATATTATATAGGACAAATAAACTATATCTTTGAGCCATATCAGTTCTGCAGGTTCTCTGGGTACATGAACGTGGAGGTAAGGAGAACAGATAGGGGAGGACTTCAATAGTCCAGATAAGAAATGATGAAAGTCTGAATAACAATGTAAGTTCAAAGGATGGAAGAGCTGTTTGGAGTTGGGGGAAATCAGCTTTATTACTGGTTTTAGATGATCATCCTATTCTTCATGTTCCCTTCCAAGTGAAGAAAGCTCTACAAAGTCTCCACTTTGACACTTCTGTCACTCCATATCTTTAGCTCCCTCTGCCCAATGGGAAGCTGAGGGATTTCTCTGATCACTATGCGTGGGAAGAATATCTGTGTTCATTTCAGGTCCACCATTCTCTCCTGGATGCGAAGCTGCCTAACTTGTTTGAGCCTCTCTTGCTTCATCTTTAAATAATAATAATAGGATTTGGGTTAGTGTGGTTCATATACAAGCTCAAAATAATGTCTTCCCCAAATATAAAAATTACTAACTCATATTCTTGCATTTGTATTGCTTGCAACGCTGATAAGCTTCTTGACTAGTACATTTAGTTTTTCTCCTCTGGTATGGACATGCTTTTCTGAAGTCATTTTGAGAAGGCTAACAAGGGCTAATGCCAATGTAACCCTGATATTTGTGGGATAGTGATCTGAATCCATGCCAGCAAGCTCAGTGTACATTCTTGATAATCTATAATTAGGTCACTACCTCCTTCCCAGATACTGGTCTTACAGAACCGGTTACAGAGGCCATGGGGCTGTGGACAGTGCACTGCCCCAGAGGGAGGGTTATTAACGCTGGCGCCAGGCCAGACCATCAGATATGGCCTGGAGACCCCCAACACCTGGGGGCCTTCTTGCAAGGCCTGTGAAAAGGATCGGAAGCATAATCCATATTTGCGGAACAAAAACCACAGGAAGATATAAAGGAAAGCCCCATGCATGTTCCTTCACTCAGATTTGGAAGGCTGTTCCCTGAGTCCACTGGTGTATTAAACAGTGTCCCTCCTCTTGTTTGAAGCATCATTGGTTTTCTTTGGTCTTCTGCAACAATTTAAGAAACATAAATAATGAATGTGTCTTCTTTGGATTTCAGACTTATGAATGTTTCAATAATCAGCTATGTCATGTGAAGAGAAGAAGTTAACCTTATGAATTTTCTCTTACTACAAAGACTAATGGGAAGATTGATGTTTTCCAATGGTCAAAGTATTTGCGATTTAAGACATTGTATTAGTTCTACTGCTAAATCTATAGCTCGGGTGTAATATATTTCAATAAGCCACCAATTAAGTGGTTTAAACATTAGTTGTTTCACCTATGAAGTCTTTATAATCATATGTTGCATCACTGTATAAAATTTAATTATTAGCAATAAATCTCTGAGATCCTAAGATGATAGTTACTTCAGAGTTACATCATAGCAGCATTGAGAGATTCCAATATTTCCACCATTTTAAATACACACATTACAAAAATGTGTTAATTTGCACTTAATAAACTTTTTACTTACAAAATTTTAACTTTAGATTTCAAAGTTTTCTCTCTGTGTTAATCAGAATTAGGTTCAGCTGTATATAAGAGAAATTCAATATAATGGTGGATTAAACTAGATAGAGGTTTATTTTTCTATGTTAAACAAGCCCATAGGTAGATAGTCATAGACAACATATCTTCCTGATGTCATCAGGGTATGGGCTCCTCTCATCTTTCCTCTCCACCATCATGGCTTCCACCTCTAAGGCCACATCTTAGTTTTAGTTTGGTTGCTGCAACTCCCACCACCAAGTTCATGTTTTAGGCAGAAAGGAGAAATGGGGCAAGGGCAAAAGAGTCAGCTTCCAAGTTGAGTTGGCTCCTTTTATAGAGTTTTCCCAGGAGCTACTCCCAAAACTCCCACTTACATGTCATTGGCTATCCCTAGCCATAAGAAGGCTGATACATTTAATTGCATAGAAGCGTACATTGCCACACCCACACTATAGGGAGTGTTTTGCTACTAAGAGGATAGATAATGAGCTGACAAGTATCAGTCTCTGCCACACTTAAAAAAAAAACACACAAAAAACAAAAACGAGAACTCTGTCCCATATCTTTCTAGAATATTGTAATCATTCCTCTATTTTTCATTCAAAATTAGAAACTTGTCCCTACTGGAAAGAAGAAATGCTGGACCTTGAAAATGACTTCAGGTTTTCTCACTGCACAGAATATAGTCAGTGCTACAGTGAAATATTTTACCCTTTGTTCTCCCTGTGTGATCTACAATAATCTGCTTCGTGTTGATATTTACTGCTGTGTTGCTGACAATTACCTGAAAGAGAAGTTGGGATGCCTCACTGGGCTGGAAAAAGTTTAGCTAAATCAGAAAGCAGGTCTAATTAAGCAAGTTTATTCTATATCTGTAAAAGGCTAAGTTGACTCACACAGGTGTGATACATCTAAAGCTCTCGCTGGTGCCAATTGCGCGTGCGTTTCAATTTGTCATTGTCAATTGTGAATTGGGTTGACACTTCTATTATAGAGGAAAGATGAATAGTGATATTAAAATATTTCTTCTAATTAATTTCCTTTTAATATGCACAAATTCATGCACTGGGCCACTAATTATTTAATAACTAGGGGCCCAGTGCATGAATTCATGCACCTTGAAAGGAACTGTGGGCCCTGAGGCTGCAGTGGGCACAGGGGCAGGTCTCAGCCCATCCTCTGTGCCCCCACCCGGCCCCTCCTGCCACAACCTCCAGTCCCGTCTGCTGGCAGCCCCACTCCCGCTGCCGCCACTCGCATGTGCTAATGGTGCTGGCCCTGTTTGCACCCGCTGATGGTGCTGAGCAATCAGGGCCGGCACTGGATGCCAGCAGTGAGTGCAAGTGGTGGCTCCAGCACTGGCTGCGGGTGCAAGCGGGGCCGGTGCTGGCAGTGGGTGTGAGCAGCCGCCCTGGCGCCGGCAGCAGGTGTGAGTGGGGTCATCTCCAGCAGCGGGTGCAAGAGGCAGCTGCTGGCCACCATTGCCCCTCAGGAGCAGGAGGAGGTGGAGAAGCCCTGAGGTGTGATCAGGGCCAGCAGCTGCCGCTTGCACCCACTGACAGCGCCAAGCAATCAGGGCCGGCACTGGGCGCCGGCAGCAGGTGCCAGCGGCAGCTCTGGTGCCAGCAGCGGGTGTGAGCACCAGGTGGGACCATGGCATGTGCAAGCAAACAATTTTTGGTAACCACCAGAGGCTTGCCCCAATGACAGTGACGGGCGCCCCGCCTTGGTCTGGCACCCCTGCTCACCTGCTCCACCATCCCACTGTGGCCAACGCCCGTCATGTTCCACGCTCTGCCGCCTGCTGCTGAAGCCCGCCAGGTTATGCGCGTGCCCCTGGTGGTCAGCGCACATCATAGCAGCTGGTTGTTCTGTTAGGGTTTTATATGTATCGATAGCCAACACATTCAGTGCTCACCCCGTGCTTTGTATACTAATTTACTTTTCCCTAGAGGAAGCTGAAACACAGAGGTTAAACAATTTCCCCAAATCACACATACATCAAATGGTGCAGCAGGTATTCCATCCCAAGGAATTCAACTCTGGAGTCCATGCTATACAACATGATGCTATCTAGGACTGCCTTTATGATTACTTTGTAATGTTTATGGCCTGTATATACCCAACTGGAACATAGGCTGCATGTGAGAGCGTCTTGTAAAAGCTACTGTTATCCTCAGTGCAGAGAACACTGCCTGCCAGGTTGTTCCTAAATAAAGGCTGAAAAATGGGTGAAATTATAACTCGCAAAAAAAATAACGGCCGGGCTCCGCAACCAATGCACCCACGAAGGCCCGTTCAGGACTGCCCAGAGGGGTTAGATTCGGTGGCCTGGAAAGGAAGGCAGGGGCGATGGGCTGCTGGGAGCAACGTTTGCATTTGCGACGTCAGGAGATGCGGCCTGAGAGACTGGCAGAGGGGGCGAGGCTAGAACGGAACAACTGTTCTGGTCACAAGAAATTTTCGTTCATCCAACAGTCCTAAGACTCCAAAGGAGAGAAGGCTCAGGGAGGAGTAAGCATGGCTGTAACCGGACAGTTGTTTAAATTACTGCTTAGGGAGGCAGCCCCAGAGGGCACGCCCGCCCCGCCTCCAGCCACCGCGGTGGAATCGACCCCCGTGGCCCCACCCTCCTCCCAGTGATCCCGCCCCTCGAGACCCGCGCGAGGTGACCCGGAAGCGGTTGGAAACGTCACGGAGCGCGTCTGCCTCCTTTTCCGGTTGGCGTGGTTTGCGAGTGCAGCGGCCGCCGCGCCCGGGCCTTCACCATGAGCGTCCCGGCCTTCATCGACATCAGTGAGGAAGACCAGGTGTGCACCCGGGCCGCGGGGCCGCCAGGGCGGGGTTTGGGGTGCCTGGGGGTGTGAAGAGCCGAGTGGGGTCTGGGTGGGAGGGACGCCGCCCCACGGAGCCGACTCCAGGGCTGAGAACCGCAGCTCACCCTCCACACGTGAGAGTGGAGAGGCCGCGAGACAGGGCGCGCGGAGGCAGGGGCACGCGTTCGTGTCCTGGAGTCGCACCAGCCTGCCGGCCGGCGGCCCCGGCCCTAGCCCTCGCTCCCCGCCAACTTCCTGGTCGGTGTCTGTACTTTCTCAGCCCGGAGTCACTTCTGACGACACAGTACTTTTTGACTCATTGGGAAAGGTATCGGCTTCAGTCCCCCAAATGCAGTCACATCCGGAGTGGGAGGTGGCAAACTTTTCGATGGTGTAAGCCGTCTAAGGAAACAGTTTTGTTGACGATGAAAACGGTATTATGGGGTCACAAAGGCACAGGCGACCTATTTTATACATGGACCATGTTTTATATTCTTAATGTGCAAGGGTGAGAGGTCTCTTAACCTGAGAATAAAACGTCAATTCCACCTTCATATTTTGAGGCATACATCTGGTGAGCCTTCCTAACATTTTTAAACGTTCTGTTTGGCGTTTGCACTTTTCCCCATCACAGAATTTAAACTGTAGTTGGTGGGAGTGAAACTAAACATGAAATGATCTCTAAGGTAATTTTGCAGAAACTATTCTGTGAAGTCGTGTTGTCATTTTTCTGCTATTCCACTAACATGGAAATTTTGATTTCCATAGAAGACATTACTATTCTAACATACTTGTAGAATGTAGATGTGGTGTACACACACAGACACACACACACAGAGTTATTGATTATATTTTAGTTTTAGCCGTGGCAGGTGTTTCTAAGTGGTTAGAACTGAAAGGGGGGGGTGGGGAGAGAGAGAGAGACAGAGAGACAGAGAGAGAGACAGAGACACTCTAATTCCTGTTGAGGGCGTGAGCACTGCAGGAGGCAACCAATGGATGTGTGTCTCTCACATCTTGCTTTCTCTCCTCCCTCCCTCCCTTTTACTTTCTCTAAAAATCAATGGAAAAAAAAATCCCAAAGTGAGCTTTATATATATATATATATATTAGGTTTAAAGCGTCATTTCTACTTAAATTATGCTACTGTTCTTGTAATATATTAATTTCACTCTAGCCATTTCAGGTAAGGAGCTGATTTTGTTTTCAAGAAGTTAACTTTGATCAAATTCTCTGTTTAATTAAAATTGTGAAATGGAGTTCAGAATCCTTGTTTCTTTTCCTTGGTTGGTACCACTCCACAAACACTACTTGTAACCAGTGAGGATGATAGTTTAAAAACAAAACAATAAACTGTTGGTTGAATAGTTATTAGAAAAATTCACTTTGTGTCTGCAAAGTAGAAACTGAACCAAGTGCCTTTGTTTTGACGATGTGTTTTCTTCATCCCAAAGTGTACTTTCCAGGGGTATTTTTTTTTTTTTGTCCTCTCTCACAGGGTGAAGTTGTTTATGAAGTCTTATTTTACTACCAATTCATATGTGAAGTGACTATGTTTGTATCTGAAAGGATAGTATCATCAGATCTACAGATTTAATATACTTTTCTTAGGTAGCCAAAACATATCTGTGGGTTTAGAAAATATGATACCTAGGTATTTACTAATGGTATTCTTACCTCTCTTTTTCAGTTCCTCATATTATCTTAAATACAATCTGCATTCATGTTTGGCTGCCATACATACTGAACTCTAAAAAGAACTAGTTATTAAATATTATATGTACATATTAGAATAGAAAATGTCTAAATACTGGATGCAGCCCTGCTGTTATACTTTTATAGGTGCAAAGGTGCTTTCTGATCCAGATAATGCATTTTGCATTTCAAATGGTTAATTTTATAGTAGATCCAATTTGATATAAGTATTTTATTCAAGGAAGCATTAGAAGGCATCACTTTGTTGTTGTTTGTTAATTCTCACCCGAGGGCATGCTTACTGATTGGAGAGAGAGAGAAGCATCAAAGGGTTGCCCCTCCCATAAGGGCCCCACCTGGGATCGAACCTGCACCCCAGGTATGTGCCCTGGCCGGGGATTGAACCTGCTGCCTTTCTGTGTATATGACAAAGCTCCAAACAACTGAACACCACCAGCCAGGGCCAAAGGCACCATCTTTTTATCTTTGCCTCCCCAAATGCTCATCTCAGATAAGTTCTCAGACATTTAACAAGTAATTACTCTTGTACCAAGGTAATATTTGTAAGTTTTCAAAGTAGTGGTGTTATGCACACCTCAGAGCAGTTAACATTTTGTTTCTTTAAAACAAATTGAATTTACCAAGTCAGACCTCAACCTCCCCCCCCCCCTCCAAAAGGCTTTGGGTTATATTAGAAAGATTTTTGCTATATACTGTAATTCCAGCAGGATATAGGTGATCTGAGAGATTCTGAAGTTATATGTGGGCCACAGTGGGCCTGTGTACCCATTGGGAGTTGTAGAGGAAAACTTGTGGGGGTTGTGTTGATGGATGAGGTAAAGTCATTGCTAAATATAGCATTTATATTCATTTTTTAAGAAATAGGACAGAATGGTTTGAGATCTTGTCATTCATAGTCATTTTTATAGATATAAAGCAACCCTGTTTGATTCCACAGGCTGCTGAGCTTCGAGCTTATCTGAAATCTAAAGGAGCTGAAATTTCAGAAGAGAACTCAGAAGGTGGACTTCATGTAGATTTAGCTCAAATTATTGAAGCCTGCGATGTATGTCTGAAGGAAGATGATAAAGGTTTGTTTTTAATTTTTTTGTGATTTTATATTTAAAATTTTCTTATGAATTATATTTTTGTGTCAGACCTTAGAACTTTGAAGCACTGTTTCTAATCTTTGTACATACTTTCAGGTTTTTCTAATCTGTTAAAACCTATGAAGTAAGCCCATTTTGAGAAAACATCTTTTTTACATCTGGAATGTTTTTGTGTGTTACTGCACACACTGAATACAGATAATTTCAGAATGAATTGAAGAAAAAAAATGAAGCACTTCTTTTCTGTAAGGTTTAGATTAATATCAAGTGGGATATAATAACAAGTAATCTAAAAGCTATTTAATTATTTGGTTGATGTCCTATTTACTTACTTTTAATTTTTTATTGATTTCAGAGAAGGAGAGGGAGAAAGAAACATCAGTGATGCCAGAGAATCATTGATCGGCTGCCTCCTGCATGCCCCACGCTGGGTATCGAGCCCGCAACCTGAGCATGTACTCTGACCGGAAACTGAACCTCGACCTTCATAGGTTGACCCTCAACCACTGAGCAACGCTGGCTCAGCCTGTTTATTGACATGAAATGGGACATTTTGAGAATTGGGAGTCCTGAAATGTCTAGTTAAGGTTTCAGATTAAACTTGGTTTGGTAAATGACTAATAGCTTACACTTGAAAATTAGCGACCCAGTCAGAAAATACATAGCATTCATTTCTAAATAACTTTTCTATTTGTATGTTTTCTTTAATTGGGAGAGTATCCTAGCCTAAGACCTAACCAATAACTTCCACATGATTGACTATCTTGCCACTGTATAAGTAGACATGTAAATCAATCTTCTGTTTTATTGATTGAAAACCAAATCTTAGGTAATAATTTATTTCTTTAGTAAAATATACAAGTGTCTTATATTTAATGGTCTTTGAATGCTGGAAATTCAGATACGTTAAGTATCATAGTATCACAGCTGTATTATCCATGCGTGTCATGTGTAGATGTTGAAAGTGTGATGAACAGCGTGGTATCCCTCCTGTTGATCTTGGAGCCAGAAAAGCAAGAAGCTCTGATTGAAAACCTCTGTGAAAAGCTGGTCAAATTTCGGGAAGGTGAACGCCCATCTCTGAGACTGCAGTTGTAAGTTAAGAACTGAAAAAGGCTCAGTTTTTTCCAGGGGCTCTTTTCATGTCACTGTCATTTGATGGTTTAAAGCAAGAATTCTGAAACCTGACTGTCAGCTATGGCTTTTATAAATTGTGCGCCCTTGGATAAGTCACTTAACCTTTCTGTGCCTCAGGTCCCTCCTTGTAATGTGAAGTTATTAATAGTGTCTGTCTCACGTTGGTTGTGAGAGCAGATACGCTCAACTTAATCACTGTTGTTACTGATCTTAAACTTGTTATTATTATTTGTTTGTTAACCAGGCTAAGCAACCTTTTCCATGGGATGGATAAGAATACTCCTGTAAGATACACAGTATATTGTAGCCTCATTAAAGTGGCAGCATCTTGTGGGGCCATCCAATATATTCCAACTGAGCTGGATCAGGTGAGTTGTTATGTGGAATATTTGTTTTGCTTATAAGTGTAGTTTTATATTATAATCAAAGTAGCAAATATGTGTTTTCTAAATGTTACATTTTAAATTGTGAAAACATATTCAGCTGTATCACTAAATCTCCCTTTATCAATCTCATCATAGGTTAGAAAATGGATTTCTGACTGGAACCTTACCACTGAGAAAAAACACACCCTTCTAAGGCTACTTTATGAGGCACTTGTGGATTGTAAGAAAAGGTATTCAGAATTAATGTCTTAAAACTTACAGGCAAAATGAGTAGTTGAGGGCTGATTTTTAAAGATAAGTGAATTTGCTCTCCTTTGTTCTCTGGAGTTGCTATAAATCTTTTTGTGAATTTTACCTATTAAAGATAACTGCAAATATTAAAATACCTATTGAGTTTCTGCAAGATCTTGTGTTCCTAAGGGTTGTATCCAGCCTACTTAGCAAACTTCATTTCCAAAATATTTATCCTTTTATATACTCAGTAAGTAGTCAGCATTCAGTTTAGTGTTTTGTTTTTAAATATTTTTATTGATTTTTAGAGAGAAAGGAAGGGAGAGGAATAGAGAGAAACATCGATGAGAGACAGTGATCTGATTTGCTGCTTCCTACACACCCCTCCTGGGTATCAAGCCCACAATGCAGGCATATGCCCTTACCCGGAATCAAACCCACCCGACTCTTTTGACAGTTTTAATATAATGTGTCTAGAAAAGGTCTTTTTGAAATAAGATCATTAATTCTCTTAGCTTTTTTAATTTGAGGGTCCAGCTCTTTCCATAGGCATGGGAAGTGCTCATCAATAATAATAGGCTCACTGTTCATTTCTCCCTCTCTTCTCCTTCTGGTATACCCATTATTCTTAGGTTGCTAATGGAGTCAGTTCTTGTGGAGTTGTTTCATTTTTTTAAACTCTCAGTTCTCACTCTTCCGCCTGAGTCATTTCTAGATTTCTGTCTTCAAGCTCACTAATTCTTCCATCTAGTCTCTGTTTCCATTGTTCTCCAGTGCATTCTTCATATCATTTATTGAGGTTTTTAGTTCCAGAAAATTTTTTATAGTTTCCATCTTTTTGGCAAAGAATTTTTCCTGTTGATTTTATACCTGATTTCATTAAACTGCCTTTCTGAGTTTTCTTGCATCTTCTTGAGGTTGTGTGTGTGTGTGTGTGTGTGTGTGTGTGTGTGTGTGTTCATAACTGCAATCTTGAATTCTCTTTGTCATTTAAATCATAGTCTTCCATGTCTTGGGAGTTTGGTTTCTGGAGACTTCATTTTCTTTCTGAGCTACCTTATTACCTTGGTTATTCATGGTACTTGATGAATTGTTTCTCTGCCTGGGCATTTGAGGTAGTGAACTCTTCTAAGTATTGTTTTGCTCTAGTGGATTGATAAGTAGTGGTGTTTCATTTGTTTTCCAGTAGATAGTGCAGTTTTTGTTTTCTCTTACCTCTCGGATCTTGCCTTAATTGTGGAAAATGCCCTTTTATGTCCAGGTCCCCTCAGTCTTAGTGCACCACCCTTGTGGTGGGCAATGGGGCTTCAAGCCTGCGACTTCACAGTGCAGCCTCCTTGTAACCCAAAGGTACCAGCTGCTTTGTGCTGTCGGTGGCATCCCTGCTGCCTCTATAGGTTCTACTGGTGAAGGGTGGCCGGGGGGGTGGTGTGATTCTGTGGGTTGGCCTTCTTACTACTAATGGTGGCCACCACTTTGCACCTGCCACACTGCTGTACCCCATCTCTGCCCCCATCACAGGGTTTAGCCACAATGGGCACTGGGTATTCAGGCCAGAACATTGCTTTTGTCCCTCCTACCCTCTGGGCTGCCCTGTGGGGGCTGCAGCCCAAACTCCTTCACTACTACATCAGCTGGGGCTGGGCAGGTGCCAGACTGTCTGCGACCCCTGTCTGTCCTTCCCCCTGTTCCACCACCCCTGCTGCTTCTGATATGCCTACCATCAGATGTCTCAATGCATGTACCTCTCAAACATGTTTGTGTGTTGAGCAAAGGATTCTTTGTTAAATTATGGTTGCCTGACTTGTAACTTTAAGGGGAGAAATAAGACATCATCTCACTCTGTCATGATGCTGACTCTATTAATCACTGTTTATTTCCTTCATGGCACATGGGCTTGCTTATTGTCTGCCTTACCTTTTAGAAAGTGCCATGACTTTTCCCATAGAGCAGGACCTTGGTCACCATTGTATGTATCATTGACACAGTACTTGGCATAGTAAATATTTTTTAATGAATGAATAGCAGTGAGATATTCTGAAGTTATTAAAGCAGTATTTCTTTTTAGTGATGCCGCTTCGAAAGTCATGGTAGAATTGCTAGGAAGTTACACGGAAGACAATGCTTCCCAGGCTCGAGTTGATGCCCACAGGTAATGTTAAAAACACATTGTTCTAATGATGACTATCAGCAGCTTAGAGATGAGTTACAGTATTCAGTCATATAACTGAAATCATGTTTGCACCTGCCAATGATCCAAAGCCATTTGATACTGTGTGTTCCGTGGTGATTCTAATAGAGATACTAAAGTTGAAAATTTGATATTGGAAGAACCACAAATTGTATGTGAACTAGCTACATACTGTTTGCTGTTTGGGAAATTGCTGGTATGGATTGAAAATCTCAACCTGAAAAATAGAATCTAATCTTAGGTCAATTATAACTTATGAAGGTGTGTAGATGAGGAAAAGTTGGTGGCTTGATAAAAATTAGCTTAGCTTATTCCCAATAATAATAATGGCTTCAAATAGTCGTAAGTCTGCTTAGTAGCAATAAGAACAAAATCAGCTTTTCAAATTTATGAAACAAATTATGATAATTTACAGGGTTATCGCTTCACACAGGACCTGTATACATGATAGGTGTTTGTTGAAAGGGTAGTTAGTGGAAAAGATCTTTGAGGTTAGACTGCCTGCTCCAACACTTAATTAGCCCTTACTGGGCGAGCTCTTTCTGAGCCTGTTTTGTCATTCATAAGATGGGCATGTTAAGACTATGTCTCAGGATATTGTGAGGATTCATTGAATTAATCCTTATCTTAGTGTCTGGCATATGGTAGGATGCTGCGGCTGTTTTATTTATTCTTTGATTACTTTGTGGTACTTTCCAGCTATGTTTTTGTCTCCAACTATTTATTATTTTGTTAAACAGATATACTTGGTGTATAGATTTATTGGCCTGTTTTAACCCCAATCTTAAAGCTTTTCTTATGCTCTGTATATTGAATTCTTGGATATTTTACTGAATTAAATGTATTGCATCCTGCAAACTCAGCAAGACATACCTGAATTTCAAGACTGAGCTTGGATTTTTGTTTTCTAATTAAGGTGTATTGTACGAGCATTGAAAGATCCAAATGCATTTCTTTTTGACCATCTTCTTACTTTAAAACCAGTCAAATTTTTGGAAGGCGAGCTTATTCATGATGTAAGTAGTTTATCCTTAAAAATACTATCTTTTCCTGAATTTAACATACTAAAGCAGAACTCTTTCTTTGTATAAAAGAACTCTCTTACTTTGTATTAGTGAACATGTCTATAGAGGTAGAAAGAGAATATATCAGGAACAGACTGAAATTTAGGATTAGCTTTTCTCTAACTACTGAACACAGTTCTGTTCTGGTTCCTTTTCCTTCATCTTCTCACTTGCCTGGTGTATTATGAACCTAAATAATAGAAGTTTCTTTTTACTATATAGTGTCAGCTAGCCCAGTTAAGAAATAAATCCTATATTTTAAAACACATTAATATCCTTTTCAAGTACAAGTATAAATATGTTTTGGGTTATTTTCCATTTGTACTATGCCATTACCACCATCTTTAGAGCTCACTGTATTTACTGATTTATCTAAGTGAGTTTTTTATTAAGCAAATGGTTTAGATGGTAATTTGATCAAACTTATTGAAATGTCTGCACTGAAAGAAATATATTACTGGGAGTCAGTGTCTTAAAAGTATTTTGAGCTATAACTATTCTATATTGAATATTGTATCTTTATTTTTTTGTCTCGGTTTGTATAGCTTTTAACCATTTTTGTGAATGCTAAATTGGCATCATATGTCAAGTTTTATCAGAATAATAAAGACTTCATAGATTCACTTGGTAAGTTTTGGGGTGTATTCTTTAGAGGGGTACAGATAAATGGGAATATGCTATTCTAAAACTGTTCTGTACTGTGAGATCCAGCAAATATGATCTTGACCTAACCAGTAGTGTATGATGGATAAGCAACAAATAAAGATAGGCAGTTTAAAATATTTAAAATGAATTGGGAATCAGAAACCAAAAACATTCTTGATGGAAAGAGCTTGAAACTACTGTTTCTTTGTAAAGGACCTTACTCCTCCTTATTCATATGCATGGTGATTTATATTTTTGTTTTTTAAAAAAAAGCCAGATTAATGTAATTGCGACAAATAGATTTTTCCCCCTATGATACACTTTTATATTTGTGCAAACCTCTAGCCCCAAATTAACAAATTATAGAACTATATGGTATTGCTAAGCATATTTAAGTAAAGCTGTAGATGGGATTAGAAAGTGGTTTGGTTGAAGACAGCAAAGTAAGTACTAGCTTTATGATTTTGCCTTTGTCTTTTTAGGGCATCAGAGCTCAGTAAATGTTCACCAACATGAATTGACTCTTACTGTCCTCATTGAGCAAACTCCATGTAAATTCAGTATTTTCCTTCTAGAGCATGTCTTTAACGTACTAAAATTACAAAAAGAAAAATTAGAAAATCTATAGTTTAACAAGTTTAAGTTCTAAGAGAGTGAAGTCAACTATGAAACAAAGGTGCTTTGTTTTCCTATACATTATATATTTTTCATACTAAAATTTAATTGTTAGTCTTCCTGCTTGTTTGAGACATAGGTAAAGAATGCATTTATTTATAATCTAGTTTGATTATACTCTTAGTTCTCAATATAGTAATCATTCATTCCTGTCACCTGTAAACTCCGGCATTGGACAAGACTGAATTATTCTGAACATAATAAGGCATTTGAAATACACCAAGATAAAGTAGATGCTAGTGTGCTTGTGTAGAATGCTTTGCCAGGTGCACTAGACCCAGAAAACCACATTCTGTCCCAGTTAATTTGTTTTGTGGCATGAAGCTATGTGATGGAATGTTAATGTCAGCAACCTCTTTATTTACTCACCAAGGAAAAAGGAGTAGTAATTAACACTTTGACACTCCCCCATTGATGTGTAATTGACTGTTTCAAAGGAGCACTGGTTCATAAGCTATTGCATGCATTAAAATTACGTTTTTTATATTGCAGCATTTTAAGGCAGGGGTCAGTGACAATGTAGAAATTGCTCAGTGATGCACATTTTTTTATTACTGCATTAAGGTTTTGACATATTAGTAATGAATAAATGTTTCCATAAAATTAGATTTTTTTTATAACTTTAAAATAGAAATATGACACAGAACACCGTGACTTCTTTGAAGGTGATGTTCTACTTTTCATGAAATAAAGCACAGCTTCCTACAAGTCTTTAACTCATACTTCACTGGCTTAATAGCTTGATTTTGAGAGCAAAAGTCCTAGGTTTGGTGATTTCTTTTGATGTAGTGACTTTAAACATCAATTTGAAATGTTTTTAAACGTAGGTTCCCCCTTGTATGACATATAATGAATAGTTTTACATAATTTATTTTAGAAATAATTTTCATTTGATTTTTTTTTTATTTATGGTAAGCTTGTAACTATAGCAGTAAATGTTTATTTTAAAGAGTATTTTAAATTATACCTTAGAAATTTGTGGAGTTTTTATCATTTTAACATATTAAAAGGGATTATGTATGCCCACAGAACTGGGAATGCTAAGAAATTTTCTTGAGAAAAATCTTTAGTATTTGTTCTCCTTAACAGGAGAAACACCATATATTCCTGGAAATCAAATTCTGTTTTGCCTTTCGTTTCTTTTACATCCATGCATATTAGCAGTCTTTTATTACATCTTGAATGTATATTTTTAGTTAGATAAATTAGACATTTATTACAGTTTAAAGTTTGGTTACAAATGTCTAGATTCTACAGATGGTAACAGTTTATCAAAACACTCAGTTTATCAACCTCTGAGCCACACTGGCTGGTCATACAGTTTTGACTTTTAAATATTAAATCCAAAGTGACCAGACGGGATTTATTAACTGACAATTTGGGCCAACAGTAGAATTATCTTGTGTCATCTGAATTGCCCTAACATGTTCACATGTAGTCTGGTGTTATCCAGTTGCTACCTTCTTGCTTCAGAAAGTTAATCAGCATCTAATTTTCATTTGTTAATTAGGATTAATGTGCACTAATTGATTTTTTGATGCTTGTAGATTTCCATTAAACTGGTTAGCAATACTTACTTGGGTACCTCATTCATCTGAGTTATGATGATCATGTTTTTGTTGAATCTGTGCCAAATAGAAAGCCTGCATCATAATTATAGTTAATTAACAGACATGTGTTATATTAATGGGCTTTCCTAGTCATCTGCTAATAATAAATGTTATATATTTCAAATTTATTTGTGGAGTGCTTAGAGGGAACTTTTTAAACAATACAAACTTGAGGCTCTTAATTACAAAAGGGTTATGATCTTGGTGAGATTACCAAATTGGAAAGCTCAGAGAAAAGGGGCATGTAATTCTATATTAATTTTAGAAACTTGTTTTTATAATTGAAAAGCATCAAATCAAGAGTATATGTTATAATTCAGTTTCCATGTAGAAACAGGTAAACACTTAGATATTCAGAATTTATAAATATTTATATTCTAGTTATTTTATAAATGAACCTATTTTCGAGGCCACTTTGTGACTAAGTAAAGCATTTCACTTCTTTACTCCTCAATTTTACTTTTTAAAGTGAAAGGAGCAGGACCAGATAATTTGTTAAGTTTCCTTTTAAAAGCGTCTAACAGTTGTTTTTTATATGAATAATTGTAACAGTATGTTGCATTTAGAAATTGCAAGGCAAAAATTTGAATTATCTATACAGTTTTCTACTTAGGCCTTGTAAAGAACAAGTATGTTAATGGTACTGTTTAATTTTTTTCTAGTATTAATCATCTTAGTCTGTAAATGTAAAGTGATAAACATACTTTTACAGTTTTTAATTTTTTAATTTATTTCTATTTACGAGAGGAAGGGAGAGAGAAACATCAGTGAGGAGAAGGGATCATCTATCTCCCGCACACCCCCACCCCTACTAGGCATCAAGCCCACAACCCAGGCATATCCCCTGACCAGGAATCTGTGACCTACTGGTTTATATGGGTCGATGCTCAGCCTCTGAACCACACTGGCTGGGCATACAGTTTTAACTTTTAAATATTAAATCCAAAGTGACCAGACGGGAAATGGAATGTTTTCATGACTGAATGTGTATGAAAATGTTTTAAAAGTTCATGTTTCCTAATAAAACACAGAACAAGTTATAAGTAGATAAGGAATCCTCGATTTAAACACGGGACCTATTAGTAAAAATAAGCATTAAGTAATTGATTTATATAAAATTTTTCCTTATGAAATGGATTTTGTACATTTTATCTCCTAAAGTGTTTAAATGTAAAATAAGTTAAGATGTAAAAGAAAACTTTAGGGCCTAAAAATATTTTATAGCTCAGTCTTATTAACTTTGTATCTATTACCTATAGCACTATAGTAATAAATAAATGTAGTTCTAGAAAAATAATTTTAAATACTCCATAATTTAATTATGGGGTCTGTTCATGATTTGAAAATACAAGCTTTGTCAAAATTACTCTATATATAAAGTGCCCAAACACAATGACTTCTACAGTTTGACACAAGAGTTGTAACTGATCTTTTGTTAGCATTGATACCATTCAACTTCACTATTGTGTTATTCAGGACTATTACATGAACAGAATATGGCAAAAATGAGACTACTTACTTTTATGGGAATGGCAGTGGAAAATAAAGAAATTTCTTTTGATACAATGCAACAGGAACTTCAGATTGGAGCTGATGATGTTGAAGCATTTGTTATTGATGGTAAGGCAATTAGAACTTTTTTTTTCCTATTTGTCTTTTACCTATGCAGTATAAGATTTTTGATCTTGAAGCTGAACCATATGCTAACAAAGCTAGATTCTTTTGTAACAAATGTGTATGTTTAGTAGATTAGCAGATTATAATTGTTACAGAGTGAAAATTCAATGGAAATATGAATTGCTATGTGGTTTTTGGTGTTTGTTCTATTCCTTAAAATCATATAGAACAAAAACCTTTAGGTGGTATACCATAGTGTGGTTAAAAGCCTAGATATTTTTATATCAGACCTAGGTTTGAGACCAGGTCTTGCTTCCTCTATGAAATAGGAATATAGGAGTAATTTGTAGTTGTGAGGATTAAATGAATTAATGTAGGCAAACCACGTAGCCCAGTGCCTGGCATGTATTAAATGTCCTGCAGATGTTAACCATTATCAGTTTTTTATGATTGGCCTAGAAACAGGACCTTCTTCCTCAACATTGGTATTATAAAGTAATTTAACAGGATTTTTTTTTTCCTGAGCCTTTTAAATTTCTAAGTTTGGGGAATTGTACAATTAATAAAATAAACAACTATTCCCATGGCTTGTAATGCTCTAATTAAACATACTTACAAAGAAATGCCTAATTAGGAAATCTTCCCCTCCAACCCCCTAAGGAGTGATTGTAGAGGAGAACATCTAGAATTCTTAACAAAAACTGGGGGAGGGGAGGCATGTGGGAGGCAGCCGATCAGTGTTGTGCTCTCACATCCATGTTTCTCTCTAAAAATCAATAAAACATATATATGTATTAAAGTTAGGATATTTGGTATGGATTAGCCCAGCAACCATAGGATAAATAAATGCATGACCTCCTTCTTAGTTGCATCATATTGCTGTGTTTATTAGATTCAAAGAGCCAGCTTGTAAAATTATATTGGAAAACTCATTTTATTATGGCTTGCTTGGTCATAGTTTCATACCTTAAGCTGTTTTTCTTAGGCATTTTCCATATAACATGTCACGTAAAATGTCTTTTTTCAGCTGTGAAAACAAAAATGGTCTATTGCAAAATTGATCAGACCCAGCGAAAAGTAGTTGTCAGGTAAGACACTTAATACTTGCAGCATTTTGTAGAACAATTTAATTTGCTCTGATTATTTCACTTAAATGTTTAGAGAACTAAGGTGATGTTCTTATCAATTGACTGTAGTTAAATAGTTGCTATTTATCATAATTTTATTAAAGTTCAGACTGAATTGATTAGCTTATTTAATGAAAGTCCTATTTTCCAGCACATTTCATTTAATGGCTCAGCATTGGCTAGAATACTAATGACTTTTGTGTCTGTTTTATGTAGTTCAGGAAAATAGAAGGTTCAGGATCAATATGATAAAGATTTTTTTAAAAAAATAAGCTGCTAATTCTCTTACAATTTGAAATTGTCTTTTATGTATATTTAACCTTGCTTTTGACTAGATACAAGTATGTAGTATTGTAAAAGAATACAAGAAGATAAAAGGTTGACTAATGACTTTCAATTTTTCAGTCATAGCACACATCGGACATTTGGAAAACAACAATGGCAACAACTGTATGACACACTTAATGCCTGGAAACAAAACTTGAACAAAGTGAAAAACAGCCTTTTGAGTCTTTCTGATACCTGAATTTTTATGCTATAAATATTTTTCTTTTGGGGAAACATCTAAATGATAGTAAAACATTTTAAGATGAAATTTGACAACAGTCTAAACATTTATTGTCTCAAATTCAAAAGAAATTACAGTCTTCAGGGGATACAATGTAATAAATTACAAAGGGTCTCACTGTGTCTATCTTGTATAATATGTAAGTTGTGTTCTGTAAGGAAGGGTCTTGAAGGTGCAACAGGAGCTTTGATGAAAGGTATATGGAGGAAAGACCAATTTAAGGGGAATTAGATGCTAACAGCAAACTGCAATCTCAGCTGTCTTAACTGAAACATTTTATGGGCAAAAACATAGCAGTAATACAACTTCATTACATCTGTAACAGTTATTTTGCTCTAATCGAAACCACATCAGTACTCTAATTCACCACTGATAGTATTAATCTGTTTTTGTCAACATCTCTTCTGCTTTTCTTTTTTTAGATTGGTTGTCATTTTCTAAGCTTAGGAACTTTTCGTTTTCTTTTATTGGATTTGTTATCAGGGTCTGCCAGCCACCTTCATCAAAAGAAGACACAGTTAAATCAGTAGTATCTTTAATCTTGAGAGCCTGAAAATGGCTTTGTAAATTTGATTTCAGAGACTCTGTTTTCACCTAGGAAAGACCAAACTTGTTTTACCACTTAAGTTATTACTCATTTTCTAAACACTCATCCACAAATAAGTTTAAAGACTATCCTTAAGCTTTTGCAATTATGATCATGTGATAAAGCCACCATTTTCTTGGCTTTTTTTTCCAACTATTACCTTTTGGCACTAAGAAACTGTAAAATGTGAATTTGTAGGCTTATGTAGTAGCTTTTCAAGATCTATTAATATAGTCCAGGAATACCACAAACATTTTCTAAAAGGTCTTGAGCTTACATTGAAAGAAATTTAAAACAGGCAGATAAAAATCTGTTTTGTCTTCTACTCCTTTCCTTTCCCAAACATGTCTATGTTTTGTATCTGCTATCAAAACAAGGGTAAATTTTAAAATGCTAACAGAAGTAAACTACCATTTAAAAACTGCCTTTTACTTCATGTTTCCTCTCATGCTTCAGAGCACCATTTTTGGAGATACAGGAAAGAGCAATGCAGTATTTGGAAGTTGGCATGTTTTCCAAAGCGCACTACATTGGGTCATACTTACAA
This sequence comes from Corynorhinus townsendii, assembly GCA_026230045.1. NCBI lineage: Eukaryota > Metazoa > Chordata > Mammalia > Chiroptera > Vespertilionidae > Corynorhinus > Corynorhinus townsendii. Next base: position 21,610,626 of record JAPDVU010000008.1, on the reverse strand, counting down.
TATTGTGCTAAAAATGTTCATTTCTATTTTTTTTCCAAAGTATAAAGTAACTAAAAATCAGTAGTAAACCACTATCCAGAGACTTATCAACATTTTGGTACTATTTGCTTTAGACTTTTTTTCTATTTTTAGTATAATCAATAATTTTCTAGAATTTTCTATCTTTGCTTTTCCCACTGAGGTGCTTTCCTAGGTCATTAAAATTTCTCATAAACTATTGTCAGGGGCTGCAAAATATTCCCTTTTATGCATGTGTTGCAATTTATCTCTTAATAGAATATTTGTTTTAACTTACCCCTATCAAATAAATTTGAGTCAATTTCTTGAATAAAACAAACCTTTGATGGTCTTCTTAGATTACCAGATAAAACTTCTTGTTAAAAGGGAATGTTATAATAATTTAGAAGTAGGGAATAGGGTAAGCACTACATTAAAATTATCCAAAATTTCAACCACCATTAAACAATTCGACGTAAATATCCTGGTCCCTTCTAACACTATTTAAAAATTTGAGTCACATATTTTCTATGCTGTATTAAAACATTTTTAGTGTTTCCCTGTATTAAAGTCTTTTAGGAACATGGCTCCATTTTATTCCATGTTCCATAATCTATACTAATAAAAGGGTAATATGCTAATTAGACCAGACATCATCTGGACTGACGACTTTCCGGCCAAAGCCATGGTGGTGGGGCTGAGGCAGAGGTGGTTAGGGGTGATCAGGCCCGCAGGGGTGAGCGCTTATGGGGGGGAGGGGGAGGGATCAGGCTGGAAGGGGAGAGCAGTTGGGTTCAGGCAGGCAGGCAGGTGAGCGATTAGGAGCCACTAGTCCCAGATTGCAAGAGGGATGGCTGGCTGCCTGGGATCGGGCCTAAACCAGCAGTCAGACGATCTCCCTAGGGGTTCCGGATTGGGGGCTGAGGGACACCCACCTCCACCCCACCCCCCCACCCCACCCCCAGTGCACGAATTTTGTGCACCAGGCCTTTAGTTTAATATATTGTTGAACATTTAAGGTTTTGAAAAATGTTTCTTTTTACATATTAGGCTGTGACAAGTGTCATTTGCTCATAAATCTTCGATCTTTGAGTACTGCTTTACATTAAAATCTTTTTCAATTGCACTGATAAAAGTGGCATATTCAAAACATTGTCATTTTCAAAGTGAGATTACATAGTAATTTTTTATAGGCTCTTAACTGTTTACATTTAATCTCAGTTCCCTACGGACTGCTCTTCTTGGTCCTGAGGAATTCAGGCACCTGTCCCCTCAAAGTCCTAGCCTCTGATCCTTATGATGATACTGTATTCATATGATTGCCTATTTCTTATAAAATAACAGATGAAAGCAAAAAAGTATTGGCAAGAACTGCCAGGACAATAAACAAGTTATTTAACTTTTGTGAGCCTTAGTGTTCTCATCAGCTCATTTTAGATATAAAATGCTATTGTAAAAAGTAACTGATGCCCTGGCTGGTATGACTCGGAGCAATGTCCTATACACCAAAAGGTCACACGGGGTTTGATTCCCAGTCAGGGCGGGTATTCAGGTTGTGGGTTCGAGCCCTGGTCAGGGCGAAGTTCAGTAGGCAACTAATTGACATTCACTTGCACATCCATGTTTCACTCTTTCTCTAAAATCAAAGTATGTCCTTTGAGTAAGGATTTTCTTAAAAGAGTTAAGTGGTAACAGGAAAAAGTGGGTAAATGTGTATTTCTGATAATGTCTCGCATGTAAGTTCACCACACTTCATTTAGCTTACAGAGCCAAAATGAATGTACACAGTCACCCATGCAGTACTGATACATAGAAATATATCAGATTGAAATCTAGGTTGCTGCTGATTTTGAAGTTAAATGATTGATGCCTTATGATTTAATGGTCCTGTTTTGCCATCAAAATACTGGATGCATTTTGGTGTATTTGATATCAAGTGCAAATCAGCCCATTTTCCAAAATTCTGATTCTTTGACTTTTTGTCTTGATGATGGGGAGGAGAGAGACATTTACACATATTTGCTTTAGTTTCTTCCCCTAAACTAGCTACTTGGTGGGAGGGGCAGAAGCAGGGATCGCCTGTAAAGAGAAACAAGATTTTAACAAAACTTGTCTTACTTAGCTTAACTAGGGTTTTGCAGCCTATAGTAATAATTCTAGTTCTATATGTAGCCACATATCATTGCTCTTTCCTCTCTCCTTTTAAAAATACTTCCTCTTTCTGTCTGACTCAAAGATCTGCTACTAGTCCTGGGGTTGCATTTTAAAATTTAACTTCACTGAACCTAATTCATTGTATAAAATGAATTGTTTACGCTGGCCCCTATTTCCCATCCTCATTCCTAGGTATGACCAAGATTGCAGCAGGCTACTAACCTAACCCTCTTCAAGTACCAAAAAGGGGGATTAGCTCATAATATATACCTAAAATTTTACAGGATTGGTGTGGCTAGAGTGCATAAAAATACGTTGAAAAATATGAATAACTTTTATTCCCTTTCTGGCTATAAGTCTTCATAAAATTAGTCTTCATTTAGAACAACAGTAGGCAAACTTTTTCTGTGAAGATCCAGAAATAAATATTTTTGGCTTTGTGGGCCAAGTGACCTCCCTCACAACTGCTTAATTGTCATTGCTACACAAAAGTAGTCATAGACAATAGTTAATGGGTGTGGCTGTGCTCTAATAAAATTGTACTTAACTAAAATGAAGGTGGGGGCTGCATTAGGCCCACCAGTTGTCACCTAACAGCCCTATTTATAAAAGTGTAAAATATTAAGGAGCAAGTAAACAGGCTTCATAAAGAGACTAGATTTGTCTGGTTTAATGCAAGGATAAAAGCATTTTCAGTAGTCTACACAAAAGAATAGGTCTGCTTTTGTGTCCCACATTAGATCTTGATTGGTAATCAAGCTTCAGTGGGGACAATGGTACTTAGCATAGCGCTTGACACCTAGTAAAATCTAGAAAATGTCTCTTTAGGCATTGAGCTGAGTTTTTTTTACATGCACTAGTATTTTGAGAAGAAACATTTTTTTCTACTATGAAAGTTGAGAAAGTAGATAGCATTTGACTAAAAGCCAAGAGACCTACTTTTAAGTCCGTAACAGGTAGTGCTTTGGAATTATTTCACATTTATGTCACTGCTTCCTCATTTGTGAAATAGATGTGCCTTACAGGACTGTAGTGGGAATATTTTTTTGAAAAAGTTTTAATTCTGTAAATTCTTAAAAACATTAATTGCAAGAAAAGCATTAGGATTAGACACAAAGAATAGAACTACTGGGTTAATTATAAAAATGGGCTTCAAAGGGAGACATGAAATTCCCATTATACCTTTGAAAAGAGGACAATTATAAATGTTAAGTATTCAACCTAATTAGAAATTGGTATCTAGATTTTCCTTTCTGCTTTGATTTCACTGACTTACCTAGTTGGCCAAGGATTTCCCAATGCCAGATTTACCATATTTTAAAGATACACACTTGTACACATCAAGCTGAAATGATTTCTGCTGACACAATGGTGAAAAGATGAATCCTGATTTTTGTTTTAACCCTCTCAAAAGAAAAGTTTATACTACCTCAGTGGGGGTTTCTCATACTTAAAAAGGAAAATGAAATTTATTGTGAAAACCTGTTATATGTTAAGGCATTAATACTGTAATTTTCATCTTCGATGCGCTGAAGAGAAAATTAATGTGCATCTGTAAAATTTAAAACAATATAGTAGCTTTAAAAGCTCATTATGTAATTATTTAAATAAGTAACCTTTCCTAACATTTATAGGTTATCTTTTAGCAGTTATACCTATAATTGTTTTTTTTAAGACTTTGAACAACATAGCCTTTTTTTCACTAAAGTTTTGTACACCAAGGTAAGAAACTTATAAATTTTACAAAAAAAACTGTCTTTTGTAGTTAGCTGCTTTTCATATAACAAATAGACTCCTAGAGCCATATAATCTCTACAAATCTTTTGTGTTTAATATTTACATTCATACTTGATATATATTGATGGACACTTGATCCTTTCATATTTTGTATTCTAACTGAAATAATTTAAAATAAATTTCTTCCTTCACAACAGTTTCCCAAATGTAAGTAACATTAAGCCCTACTAAAAATAGCGGAATTTATTCACTGATTAAGGCATGTTTAATTAGAATAAAATTTTAAGTGCTCAAACTGTGAACAGTTGTATTTTAAGTTTAAATAAATGTGCCAGTGCCACTATTCCTAAGATTAGATGACTAAAATATAGAAGTACCATAATACACTACCTCACACTCTCCTTCCACAAGCAGGCTGGATTATATCTATTTGATTTATACACTGTGACTTTTTCCTGCTGTTTTCCATCAACCTTAATTGTGAAAAATGGTGCCATGCTGCCCTCTTGATATTATTTTGGAGATCAGTTAGGTCTTAAAGCATCCAGATGCATACAGTTCTACACATATCTGTAGAATTAGCTCACTAAGGTCTGCTTGGCAATATTTTTAATTGACTTACATGTTCTGTGGGAAAAGAAGAATCATAAAAAGTCTTTGCAGTTGCATTCCTCTCTTCACTGGGCTCTCCCTTGGGATCTGGATGGATAGTGGAGTTATTCAAAGTGTCAGCAACTCTGTTAAAGCTGGTAGTATCTCCTTGACAAAGAGGAAATGGCAACAACTGAATTTTATTCTCCAGGCACTCATTAGTGGCTGAACTTGTTTTACTCTGATTCTATGCTTTTGTATTTAAAAAGTTAACAATTTCTATTTTCTTTTTACTTTGATCTTTTATAGTTTTCATAGACTTTGCTCTTACATTAAACATATTTCAGAAAATTAAGTTTTATTATTGCTACTTTCTAAAACCTGATTTCACATTAAAATGAGTGAAATGGTATAAACATCTTATAAAACAAAATGTTATCCTTATTCCCCAGTTACTACATTGCCTGTACATGTAAACATTTATATAGTGAACATCTTACCAATTCAGATTAAAAGAAATTGGCCATAAGTAAGATACCCAACAAAGGGCTGTCTAGTATTTAATAAACAGATGAAAGTAATGTAGAGAAACATGCCTACTTCGAAGTTTAAAAAATATTTAAACTTTTATGAGTTTGAGGACTTTACAAGTTGAATTTTTATAGAATTTCAGACATCTCCCCTTCCATTCTTACTATATCACTGAAATTTAATTTAGAAGAAAAGAACGGTGATAAAATGGTCAACATTAGACCAGATCCTTGACTAATAGCATTTGATTAACTGTAGCACTTGACTGATAAGATTAATGGAATCTGAAGTTAATACATTTTATTAGGAAAAAATAGATTTTGTGAAATGAGGTTTTTCAGTGCTTTGGTGTTTTCTATTTTTTTCCTATATCTCCATTCATGCTAGTAAGCAAGAAGTACTTATTTTGCTTTTAGTTCCCAGTTTTTCTCTCAATTTTTCTCTTTCCTTTTAAAAGAAGCCTATTAAAGTCAGGGCCACGCAAAGCTGTCCTTGTGATCTACATTTCTTTTAATGGGTCTAACTGCATGTTCTTAAATAGGCAAAGTCCCTTAAAATCTAAATCTTTAACAATGTAAACAGCTTTGATTAAGAGACTGTTAATGGCAAAGTAAACGTTTTCCTCATTGATCATACTTCTTAAACTATTTCTCATCTCCAAGTTACCTTTATACAGCATCTATACGTTATTTTGAAAAATTTCAAGTACAGAGTATGACTCTCAAGTACCCATTACCCAGCTTCAATATCCATCCATATTAATTCATATGACTTTTATCCATTTACCTTTCCCCCTATTTATCTATTGTGTATTTTTAAAGCAAAATTTGGACATTGTTATTTCATGTGGCAGTTTTAATACAATAGTCTGAAATATTTAGCATTTTAGTGTATTAGTAATATAGGTACATAATATTAAGGGGTTCAATTTAAGGTGTTGCAATGACAAATAGCAATGATATGAAATGTAATCATGCTATACCTTGAGATTGTCAAACAAAAGCTGGATTTGTGGTGCTGGTGAAGGGACAGATAAAATAGAAAAATGAAGGAAAGGGAGAAAACTGGGGGAAGAAAGTGACAAAAGGTGGTTCTGAGGGGGAGAGGTGATTTTTCTGGGGGGGGCGGTGTGTGTGTGTGTGTGTGTGTGTGTGTGTGTGTCTCTCTCTCTCTCTCTCTCTCTCTCTCTCTCTCTCTAAGGGATAAACATGGGCACTGGAAGAAGCCTTATCAACTTCTCGGCATTTGCTCTAGAAAGTAAAGACCTCACATGAAGTAGCAGTTCCTAATTTAAAATTAGTCGCCTGGACCTGTGGTTGTTTTTTGTTATTTTCAGTTCCTTGATTTTTTATTATTTTTTTTAATTCGCAAAATGCAATTGTGCCTCAGTATATGTTGACAAAACTGGTTCAGATTTAGGTGAAAAATCCACTTTCATCTAAATAAAGCCTTTACTTTTACTATATAAGGAATATTTTAGGTTTAGGAAAAAATGAATACTAACATGTTTTTATTTTGAACATAATCTGGAGAATTTTTACCAAGAATACTAAGCAGAAATAACGAATTTTAAAAGTAAACATAAAGCTTGTTTTCTTACCTGGCCCAATATCCTTCCTGACATCATCCACACACACATTTTTACAAAGTGTCATAGAAACAATCTTTCCGTTTTCTGAGGGGCCTATTGGTCTCTCGTTCAGCAACAAGGGAATGCCAGAAGTTGAAGTGCTCACTGTTTGGCTTTCATTTTGATTTACTTTTGACCAAGAACTGGGGTCTAGAAAATTCACATATACTGGAGTTTTCTCAGTTTTTTTATCTGAAGTTGAAAGATCAAAGGCTGACTTTCCACTTCTGTTTACTAAATCTCCAGATGGCTTTATGTGAAATGAACATGATTCTTCCAGCTGTCCTTCACTGTAAATTTTTCCTGAAACGATGTCATTTAATGACTCTCTTTTTTCAGTATTATTTAACAATGTATGCTGTCTTTCATTAACATCCACAAACAGGAAAAGGTCATTTTTTGAAACTTCAGTTAACGGATTCTCATCAATGTGACTCTCTTTATTGGAAAACTGCATTTCTGTGGAAATTTTCATGTGAACAGCAGTTTTCATATCTTTGGCTTGTGAAGTATGTATATTTTCATTGTTAACTTGAAGATGAGAAATGTTCATACTGTTTTCTAAATCTCCCAAACAGTTCTTAAATGGACTTTGTGTGTCATTCAGATTTTTACATACAGCTCTTTTCCCAGGGCTTGAGTTTGGTTTCACCAACATAGGCATCATATTAACATCTGTCTCTGAATTCTTAAGAAATACTTGCAAATTATCACTGAAAACTGCAGATGAAATGGGGCATTCAAGTGCAACATCATAGGGAATAGTTAGTCCAGGTTTCTCTGAAGTATCCTTACAGATTTGCTGAACATCTGAAGTTTGTTTAAATGGCGGTGTGCTGCACTCACTTTTTTTATTTACCAGTTGTATTTGTTCTGTTTTATACGGTTTATCATCTAATATAACATTACTTGAGTCATGTAAATTGTATTTTTGACACTGAACAGGATTCTTTTTTACATCCAGAGATGAATCCAAATCTGTTTTGGTTTGGTCACTGTTTGTAATTTTCTTCTTTGTGGCATTTTCTTGAGTCTCTGGAAGCAATCTAAACTGTTGTTCAGAAACATCTTTTTTATGATTTGTACTGTGAGCCATCTCATTTAAGACACTGTTAAATGATATTCTGTGACTTTCAACCTCCAGATGTAAATCTGCACGGTGAACATCGAATCCTTCAGTTCTTTCTAGGTGTATGCTCTCTGTTTCTATTGATATATCTGCCTCTAAAAAATAATTATTTGGTGATTTAAATTCTGTAGATTCATTGTCTCTTTCCAAGCCCACCTTGTCTTTTATTTCTGTAGTAGCTGCTTCTCTAAAGTCAGTAACATTCAAGGTTTCTCCTTGACTAATTAATTCTTTTTCTATGCAGAGGGTTTTGCTTATAGAGATTTCACTTTGCTTCTCATCTTGAGGTACACTAGGGTCAATTTCATTCTTGGGGATTTTTTCAATATGCTGTATATCTGTCATGATGAGAACACAGTAAATTTTTATACACTACAACAAAAGTACTTTTGGTTTAAAACAGGAAATGTTGTGAGTATTATAAAAATGATTTTTAAAAATATATATTTTATTGATTTTGTTTTTACAGGGAGGAAGGGAGAGGGATAGAGAGTTAGAAACATCAATGAGAGAGAAATATCGATCAGCTGCCTCCTGCACACTCCCTACTGGGTATGTGCCCGCAACCAAGGTACATGCCCTTGACCGGAATCAAACCTGGAACCTTTGAGTTCGCAGGCCGACGCTCTACCCACTGAGCCAAATTGGCTAGGGCTAAAAATGATTTTTATTTCTCTAGTCAAGTCCATATAAACACATAGCTGATTAGATAAAATCAATTTATCCTAACACTTTATACTCATAATTTCTATTACTACTTAGATCCAGAAATTGCTAGCTGGCTTCAATACTATCATCACTTCTTTAATTTACTACCTTGTAAATATATTTTGATTTTGGAATACTTTTGGCCAAGTGTATAAAATGTCTACTTAAGATATTAATTTTTATTCATTTGGGTTCCAACCATAGATTTCAAAAGTTAGGTATAATCACAATAATCTGGGATATAAAGTTCAGGGCTTGTAGGGCTTTTTTAGTTTGACCATTCTCTCTACAACATCTCCACCAAGTGGTTGTTCAGCCTAGTTTTGAACACTTTCAAAGAATTAATTAGTCAAGGACAAACCTTGCATGTTACTGTCTTCAAACAACTCTTTTTCAAGCTGGATGAATTAGTAAATTATTTGAACAGTTTTAGAAAGGTCATTTGATGTAACATGCTCTAGGTCTGATCATCAGAAGGTTACTGGAAGCCCATAGGATATTCTCAGCAAAACAGTGAAGGCATAAACCAGAATGCAAAAAGGAAAAGTGATGAAAAGGCAGAAATGTACTTTTCCCTAAAAAATATTGACCATAAAGAATAGCACAAAGGGACCCTGTTTTGTTAAGATATATATAAATAATGTATTTCTCCAACTACGTTACAAGGTCCTCAAAGCAAAAGCTATAATTGAATCCCCCTACAAAGCTCAATATACAAAGAAAATATCAATATAATCTTAGGTTACCTTCTATAATGATTTCTTCTGTAAGTGGTCCTTCTTTCTTTTCCTCCTTTTCTCTATATTCAGTTTCTAAACAAAAAGTCACTGTATTTTCTTCCCTTACTTCTTCCCTAGAATTATATTTCTGTATGATGTTTTGTAATTTTCCCATTGGTATTTCACTGTTTTCAGTATTTACTTCTGGAAGATTCTAGTGTAAAATGGAAAAGGTTCCTTTAATGTAAAAACAGATTAAAAGTTATAAAACAATGGGGAGGGTGGGAAATGAGTGGAGAGGGGAAAATGGGGGACATCTGAATACTTTCAACAAAATAAAATTTAAAAAGAAAGTATAAAACATTTAAATAGTGCTGATAAAAGTGGAATTACAACTAAAATACAAAAAATTCTAATAATCAACTGAAGACTAGCTGGAGAGAACCCTGATAGGCGGTGGCGTGGGCTCCCACAGACAAGCAGACAAGAAGAAGAAATAAAAGGAAAGGGGGAAATAAAACTCATTCACAGACGATAAGATATTGTACATAGGAAACCCTAAAGACCACCAAAAAACTAATGAATTCATTAATGTAGCAGGATTCAAAATCAACACTCAGAAAGCGATGGCTTTTTTTTTATACCCCAGTAATGAACTCTCAGAGAAGCAAAACAATCCCATTTATCCTTTGCAATAAATAAAATTAAGATACTTAGGAATAAACTTAACCAATGAAGTAAAAGACTTGTACTTGGAGAAGTACAGGACATTGAAAAAAGAGATAGAGGAAGATATAACAAGTGGAAGAATATACTATGTTCATGAATTTGTAGAATCAGCATCATTAAAATGCCCATACTACCCAAGGCAATCTACAGATTCAATGCAAACCCTATTAAAATACCAACAGCATATTTCACATATCTGGAACAAATACTCCAAGAATTTATATGGAACCAAAAAGACCCCGAATAGCTACAGCAATCTTGAGAAAGAACAAAGTTTGAGGGATCACAATACCAGACATCAAGTTATACTACAAAGCCACTGTAATCAGAACAGCTTGGTAGTGGCACAAGAACAGGCATATAGGTCAATGGAACAGAACAGAGACCCCAGAAATCAACACAAGCCATTATGCTCAATATTTGACAAAGGTGGCAAAAGCATACAATGGAGTCAAGACTGTCTCTTCAATAATATATGGTATTGGGGAAAATTAGGCAGATACATGCAAAAAAATGAAACTAGACCACCAACTTACTAGTATACCATATACAAGAATAAACACAAAATGGATAAAATAAGTCATGAAACCATAAAAATCCTGGAAGAAACCATAGGTAGCAAATCTTCAGATATCTCTCATAGCAATAAGGAAAAAATAAACAGATGGGACTACATCATAATAAAAAGTTTCTACACAGCAAAAGAAACCAGCATCAAATTGAAAGTGGAACCCATTGTATGTGAGAAACTGAAAAATCAAGAGTTACTTATATAACAATTTATACTAAAATCATCAGTGAATTTTATCAAGTTGGTATTTAGATATAAAGTATATTAGTAAAAATATATTAGTATAGTTTAGAGTAAGAGTATAATTAGCACAATAGTCTAAAATACATCTTACTTTCCCAAAATACAGATTTCATAAACTCATAAATAGTAACTTTCTATTGTGTTATTCTTGTAAAAGAATTAAAAGGCAATGAAATAGATATTAAAATAGAAAAATCAATTTTGGGGTTCACCAATTTTTAAAGTGAATCTTTATATTACACTTTAATTTACATCATTTACACTTTTATTATGTACTTCACTAAAATTAACAGCAAACATGTGGTTTAAGAAAATAGCCATGTTTGTAAGTAACATCAAGTCTTATGATAAAACTAGTGGCCCAGTGCACGAAATTCATGCACATTAAAAGGGAATTAATTAGAGGAAATATTTTAATATTGCTATTTGCCCTTCTCTATAAAAGTGTCAGAGATGAAAGAAAATTAATAAAATGTATATGAAAATGTCCCTCCTGTCAGATTCTGGGGTGCACCACAGGACCTAGAGTCAAGTCCTCACCCACCACCCGCCCATGCTTTGAAAATGCAGAAGACCCAGACCCGGCTGGCCCCACCCCCGTCAAACCCCTTTGGGCGGGGGGGCGCAGCCTCAGGTCCCCTGGCCTGGCGCCAGGGTGGGAGGTGTGGCCTGAGGTCTCCTGTCAAGCCCTGCCAGGCGCAGGGTGTGATCTGAGGTCCCCCAGCCTGGCGCCAGGGCGGGAGGCACGGCCTGAGGTCCCTTGCCCCAGCCAGGTGCCATGCAGTCTCAGGTCCCCTGCTGTTTGGTCGTGATGTTACGGTGTCCAGGCTAATTTGCATATTCTGCTATTATATAGATAGATGTTAACACTATAGAACTCAACTACTATATACATGTTCTAAACATGGCTTTAATACATCTCAACAAAACTGCCGAGGAAAGCTAAATAGATCAGCCAATAATAATACCTATATAATTATTTTAATAATTTACTGTAATACTATTAATGGTTTTATGAAAAGGTAAATTAATTTTTGTTACATATGGGAAGTCATTCAAATTATACACATACACACATGTGGTTTTTCATGCATAAAAGCAATACAGGGAATTTTATTAAATTTAGCTTTTTAAAAAGCATTCACTTCTTAGAAATATAAGTGCAAGAAGAAAATGTGTCTGACTATTCCTACATTATTTTTGCAATATTTCCTTAGCATTTATCAGTTATTTTAAATGTCTGCAACTATTCAAAATATTTAAATATTTAATAAAACCTACATGCTTTTTCCCAGTCCTTTGTGCTTTCTCATGCTCATTTTGAAGATTAAGGAACTTTTCTTCATTTTCTTTTAACTTCTCCCTTTGCAGCTCATTATCTCTTTCAAGGGTCTGCAATAAAATTAATTATCCAAAAAATAATCAATACCACATTAATGAATTTTGATGTATTTTATGTTGCTTGGACCTTTGCTTCTAACATGCTGCAAGTGCCATACAGATCAGTGATAATGTGCTATCTCAACAATAATTTTCATAAATTAACACAAAGGTGCTTATAGTTTAGTTAACAGGAAAGAGGGGGAGGTTATGAAAAAGAAATGACTATAAAAGGATATAAAAACATTGCCATTATTCAGTTTCACCACATAAGTTTTAATGTACTGAAAAAGTAATATAAACTACAGCATTGAAAAATATGAAATGTAGCATAATCCAGCATATAACACTACTAAAAATTTTTAAGTACCACAGAACATTTTTCCATATCTGTTTATTTTAGAAAGTAACTGGCTAGAGAGCCCTTAAATACAATTTTAATTTTTAATTTCAAATTAACACATTTTAAGTAGAGTTTTAATATTTACTCTATTAACCTATTTATAAAATAACATAATATAAACACCATCACACTACCCTCTCTCCCCCCAGAGAAACCTTTAAAGACTAAAACCACTAATAAGTGTTTTCTAAGACATGAGTTTTAAAGCTATTAGTGTCAGTGTCACCAATATTATTAGGTTTCTCTAATGTCTGCTGATAAACCAAATGAACCTCTGTAAAAAGACAAGTAGTAAGAACTCTACCTACATGTCTACTATATCTGGAATTTTTAAGTTCATTTGTTGATCATTATTAAAGCTATGTACATTCAGGGTAAACATTTCAGGCCACACAAAGAAAAGGTAAGGTTTTCAAATTCTCCTCCTCAGAGGTAACCACTCAGGCAGTTTCTTGTGTACCCTTCCAGAATTTGTCTATAAGCATAAAGAATATAGTACTATACATACCATGTTATTCTGCATCTGTTTTGAAAAAATTAATATGTCTTGCTTACTTTCCATATCATTATATATATAGACCTATCTCATTTTAAAGGCTTTATAGTGTTTCATCTATATAGAGTTCTCAATTATATCTAAAATGTCAATCTGCAGGCAAAATTCTGGAAACATAATTTTACAATTTTAACATGAAGATTCTCCTTTAGCTCATAAAGAACTAAACATTTAACGAGCTCCTAGTATGTGCCAGATACTCTTTTATGCTTTTATGCTATGGTAGTGAAAGTTTACTGTTCTATTGGAAGTTACACTCAGGAGATTATTTGGTACTAGAGGCCCGGTGCAAGAAAATTCGTGCACTCGGGGAGGGGCCCTCAGCCCGACCTGTGCCCTCTTGCAGTCCGGGAGCCCTTAGGGGATATCCAACCGACAGCTTAGGGCAGGCCTAAGCTGCAGTCTGGCCTCCCTTTGCCAGAGGCAACTGGGTAGGTGATCAGGGTACGGCTCTGGCCCATGAGCGGCTGGCCCTGCCCCTCGCTGCTGCAGCCTGCCCCCCGTACCCCTACGATCGCCATCCCCTCCCTCCGCCCACTGGCACTTGCCTTGGCTGGCCTGGAGCTGCCTGTTTACTGGCCCTACCCCCTGCCAACCGGTTGTTCTGCCGTTCGGTCGATTTGGATATTACACTTTTATTATATAGGATTGTTTGCATCTAGATTAACAATCTAAAACCCTTGCTAAAAAAATGGATATTGTAGAAAGTCAAAATAAAACCACCTGTTAATATTTTAACATACCCAAACTGAGTAAATTATCCTGATTAATACTATGACTGGCAGCAAACTAAGTAAATTATTCTTATTAATACTATACCTATAGCAGTATAACTATACTTATATCTGACTATAGTTAAATTATAGTATAAAATATTCTCCATCATGAGAAATTATTTCTCTATGCTCCAAACTGTACAATAAAAATAGACAGATAGCAGCATGACTGCAGAGTGCTGAAACACAGTAGGCCATTACGAAGAGTAATGATCCCTTTTAGTACAGGTGGAATTAGAATGCTCGAGAAAGTACTTGAGATATCTATGCAGCATAATCCTCAGCAAGTTCTACATTAATATTTTCTTATGCTATATAGCAGTGGTTTTCCAGCACCAGTCTGCAAACAAGCACTGATTGCAAACAAGCACGGCAAAATTTCACTAGTCCATGGCAAAAAATGTCAATTGGAGGGCATCATGTGTCTTTTCTTGTAACAGACTGTCCTTTTACCTGAGATTATATTCTTACTATAGTTTTAGTGTTAAAAATGTTCTCTTTCATAAAATGAAAAAGATGATAGATGGTATTGGTTATTTTTTAATGTCCTTATTTATCCAAATAAAAGCTGACAATTCTATCTTGTTTTTGCCAATACTTTGAAATTTTACTATATGAAATCTAGTTTCTCTATATATTATCAAGGCACCGGTAATAATGGTGCTAGTTAAAGAGAGGCATTTGGAGTACCCAAGGTTTTAGTAGTGTCATTAAAAGATCCTGGAACCATAGTTACAGTCATCATGAACTCAAACACATGACTATATATATCTGTAACTACTCTAGGCTCTGTAGAATTCAATGATACATAAACACTGGATTTAGAAAGCATGGAAAGCAATTTAAAAGTTGTGGTTTTCATATAACAAATCTAACAAAAGTGGCAGCTCTCACAGGTCTAGGAAAAATAATAACAATGTAACATAGAAATAGTGCCGGAATAGAATGGGGACAAATATTTAATACTGGGTTTGCCACTAATTATGAGACTTTGAACTACATGTTTATACTTTCTGGATCTCTAGTTCATCATGAAATGATGATTAGACTAGCTAATCTCTAATATTTTGTTCATCCTAAAAACTAAGGTTTCAACTCCTTTAAATGTATTAGAAGACAAGTCTGATAACTGCTACTCATAAAGAATGTGGATAAACTACATCACATATTTCTTGGGAGGAGGGTCAACATATCAGAGAAATGGTTCCAAATTATCCATCTGTAGGGTAGGTGGAGAAGGTATTGGGGATACTTGCTTATACCTGGACTTTCAGAGAAATGATTTCTACTTATTGGAGTAGGTGAAGAGGGTAAGAGGAGGAAGAGGTTTGACTCAAGCACACCTCCTCTTCCTTCTTCCTCTTCTAGGTCTAACTCCTATAGAGGCAAGAGAAATAAAGAAGGCAAAACTTTCTTTGCATGACTAGTCAAAAAACATCAATGATGAGGAGATAAATCTTGCACTGCTTAGGTTAGGTTTGGTTCCATTCAATGGTGATGGACTCAGCATAATTTGTGAGGCCCGGTACAAAATGGGGGGGGGGGGGAAAGCAGGGGAAAAAGTGCTATTACAGATATTACAAAAGTTTTTTCTTTCTTCATGGTCCGTACCCTCTCTCTTCTTCTCTTATCCCCATCAACCTATCATGGGGCTTTTTATTTTCTATTTAATGCCATGGTCCCCTGGGCAGGATACTCACAGGGCAAATGCAGATCCTCACAGATGCCTAAAGGCCTTGCCACTTTACTCAGCGTAAGTATAAGCCACCAGTTACTAGTTCTACGTCCTGCAAGTGGTATGTCCTGGCTGTGGGTGATGGAAGTCAATCTCCTGTCTCATGGGCCCTTTGCCCAACCCATGGCAGATGGGTAACCCTTAAGGGATTGCAACTGCCAGGCAGAGATGCACCTCAGTACCTGAACTGGGGACTCACTTCCTGCCAAGTCACCTATCTAACATGCCGAATGCCAAGATATTACCACCCAGGATACAGAATGCTGCAGGGCACATGCACTCCACTCAGACCCTCTCTCCTGCATCTGGGCTTCCAGCAGGAGTATAGGACAATAGTAGAATACAGGCCTCTCACCACCAATGTGAGCTAGTTGCAACAGCAGTCTCGAGACAGGAGCAGGGAGGATGAAGCCAGGCAGGCCCACGGCGCAGAAGGGTAGAAGAGCCAGCAGCCAGGAAGTGGTCCTGGGAGGCAGTGGGAAACAGGAGAATACCTGAGCTGAGGCTCCAAGCCCCCAGAGCCATTATCAGACTTAATTTACAGAACATAAATTCAAAGATAAAAATTCATAAAGATTTCAAGACAGTAACCACACAACACTAAACCTGAAGCACAAGGCCCTTCTGAGACTGGGTCCCTATGCAACTGCATTGGTTACATACCCATGAGGCTGGCCCTGGCCTCTGCTGATGGTGGTCTTTACACAGGAGGTGATTGTAGTTTTCTTAGGAAATGTTCAGCATCACCCTGGATTCCCAAGAATTCCTTTAAAGGGGCATAAATCCTTCTACTGGCCACCCCAGTGGAACAGGTCCCCAGCTCTTCCTAAGTGGTACATCCCATCACTTGGCCCAGTAGCAAACAGGGCAGTTCCTACCCTTCCACTAACCTCCATGGTCCTTCCTGTGGAGCCAAGGCACCATCAAAGTTCTCTCTTCCGCATCCTTCCAGGCACTATCAGTATTGGAATAAGCATAATACACTTCAAGCCCCATTAGCACAGATTATTCTAAAGACTTTCCTCCTATGTTTCTATACCATAACTAAGCGTTAATCCGCAAGTTCTTGGTACACTTCCAAACCTCAAGAAACATATGTCAAGTCCTTCCACATCAACGTATCTCATTCTACTAGCAACACCAGAGTGAACATTAAGGTTTCTATCCATCTAAGAAACAAGAGGGCAGTCTGCCCTTCCCCTTTTTGTACCCCAATCTTTACAAGTGATTTTCCTATAGACTCCTTCACTTACCTTTGTGAGGGGAAATGGGTACCCCTCCATTAGGAATGCAAAAAAAAAAAAAAAAAAAGCTGCTTATTGAACCCTCCCTCCCAAACATCAGTGACCATAACTTCTTCCCCTCCTCAATCACTTTCTTACATAATACTGGAAAGAAGATGAGTGAATGTTGCGGTAACAGGGCCAGTTCTATCATACTAGTATTTCTGTAAAGAGGGATCTGTCCCAATTCCTAGGAGCTCACTGATTGCTCCCTCAGAATATGGTGTACTTGTTGTCACCTTATTTTCAGTTGTGATGTTAGCCACAATTCTAAGACAAAAAAAAAATTCACATTCAAGTATACTTAATACAATTGAACATTTACCTAGTGACTTCAATGTTTAAAAGTATGCTCTTTACTTTAGACATTGATAGCAAGTTGATTAAGGAGGCCATATCTTGTTCCTAAAATTTAAAATGATCTCAGATAAGGTTAGATAGATGACTGCAATTAAACAGGCAGAGCTCATTAGATGGAAATATACTTTAAAAAATATATAAATATAACCTGATTATTTTCTCTTTGCACCTTCAATTCTGCTTCCAATTCAGTATTAACTTGGGTCTGTTGCTGGAGTAATTGCTGCATATGTTGAAAAGAAATGATGACATCCTTTAAAAAATGTATAAATATATCAATTGTAAAAACTTTAATAGGGATGTTTCTCTTTTAAAAATACTTTTTAGTTTCTTAACTTATCTTCATAGTTTAATTTTAACACCATAATAAAGAATATACTGAAAAAAGCTAATGACACATTTTACTAATTTAATATCTGAATGAATTTATATTACATGATTTCTTACAAAGTACCATTTCTAAGATTTTCTCAAAATAATTAAAGTTCTTTGAAATGGACCATGGGTTCTGAGACACAATTGCAAAATGTGAAGAATTCAAGACTAAAACTTTCGTTGGCTCGCCCCCAAACTAGTAAACTTATCCCTTCTAAAATGTCATGTTACCAATGGCTTAGGATGCCATGGAATGCATTCAGAATCAAATGGAGAAAAAGCAAAAGATAGAAAGAAAAAACACAAAACAAAAACGGGAGTTTTCTTTCATATGCCATTAAAAAAAAAAATAGAAGAATATGATAGATTCAAATGAGTATACTGTCCCATAAACATATGTTTTAAGCATACATACATTTTAATAATTATCTGCCAGAGTACCATGGTCTAAAATATCAAGGAAAAACTGATTTATTTTTATTATTTCTTTATTTAAAAATATTTAAATGTAATATTTTCTCCAATTTTACTGAGATATAATTGACATAAACATTGTGTAAGCTTAAGGTGTTCAAGGTAATGATATGATACAAGTATATATTGAGAAATTATTACCACAATAAGGTTAACATCTCTTTCAGCTCACATAATTATCATTTTCTGTGTGTGTGTGTGGTGAGAACATGTATGATCTACTCTCTTAGCAAGTTTCAAGTATATAATACAGTATGTTAACTAAAGTCATGCTGTACATTAAATCCCCAGAAGTTGCTCATCTTATAACTAGAAGTTTGTAACCTTTGACGAACTACTCCCCGTATCTCCTTATTTATTTGTTTGTTTATTTATTTATTTATTTTAATCCTCACTGGAGGATAATTTTTCCCATTGACTTTTAGAGAGAGTAGGAGGGAGGGAGAGAGAGGGAGGGAAACATCCACTGCAACCAAGGCCAAGGCAGGGATGAACCTGCAACTGAGATACATGTCTTTTGGTCCTCAGACTGATGCTCTAACCAATGCACAAAACCAGCCAAGACCCAATTTATTATTTAACTAGTGGCCTGGTGCACAAAATTTGTGCAGGGCTGGGGGGGGGGTGCGGTGTCCCTCAGTACAGCCTGCATCCTCTCACAATCTGGGACCACTGGCTCCTGTCACCTGCCTGCCTGCCTGATTGCCCTAACCGCTTCTGCCTGCCAGCCTGATTGCGCCCCCTACCTGCTCCCCTGCTGGCCCAATCGCCCCCAACTGCCCTCCCCTGCTGGCCTGATCACCCACAACTGCCTTCCCCTGCTGCAACCCATCTCCTCCACCAGGACCGGCCTCCTCCACGCTGTGCGGAGCCACGGGACCCCAGGCCTCACCATGTGGAGTGGTTGCTGGGCCCCGCCTCCACTGTGCGTGTGGCCATCTTGTGACAACATCGTGCGCAAGCACCCCCTAGGCTTTTATTAGTATAGATGGGAGTATGTGAGAGACCTGGCTCAAAATGTACATATGTCTCCATTCAATACTCACTGAGGGCTCACTATGTGCTAGGAACTGACATAGGCATGATTTCATCTGTTATTTATTTCCCACATTGTATCTGGTTTTTAAAATATTTATTGACTTCCAAAATATCTTATGATTGCTTGCCTGTTTTTCTTCTTGAATGTGAGTAATCTCTTCTGTAATCTTCTTATTTAATTCCAATTCCTTAAAAAATTTGAACAATTTTAGGTTATGATAGAAAATTCAGTAAATTCTACATTCAATTCAGTGCTCAACAAAATTGGGTGGGTCATAAGTGCCAACGTCTGTCTGCTGTTGAAGCAGTGACTCTACTGAACTAAAGATGGTATTATATAACCAATATAGGCTGGCACAGACTTATACATTTCCATGTTCACTTAATAGAATTTCTTACTCCAAAAGCTTTTCAGGAGACACCACTATACCCTAAGATAATCTGACACCATGTTAAAGTGCAAAGAAAATTACTATGACCAAATTTTATTGTCTTAAAGTCTTGCTGATAATGGCAAGAATCTAATAATTAAAAAAAGATTCACAGTACTGTTTTCTCTATGTATATTAACTTTACAAAGAAGGAACATTTTTATATTATAACCATGAAATTCTCATACATTTTATAAGAATATAAAATTTATAAACATGAATATATTAATTAAATACCATGTTGAGTCTTTCTTGAAGTTCCTGAATTTTTTGTTCTTTAATTGTTAAATTGATGTTTTCTTCTCCCATCTTATGTTGCCATGTGACTTTGGACTTTATCAAGTCTGAGGTTACTTTTTTTAGTTCCTTAAGAAAAGAAACATGAAACAAAAAATTTAGTACGCATATTTCATCAAAGCAAAGTACTTTTCTAACAGTTTTAAAGCCAATTTTAAACCTATCAGTATAATTTACTATATTTCATATATCAAGATAATACTAGTCCCAGGTCCATCAAGGTGTATTTCCTCTAGTTCTATTGCAAGGTAATAAGCCAAGGTGAGAACATTATTAGTGACTACAGAATATGCAAACACAATGACATAGGGGTAGAATGCATGATCTTTGCTCTTAAAAGGAGCATGTTAACTAAATGCACTAACCAACCTGCAGTAGGATATTTTCTTTCATTACTTATCCAACAAAAATCTTCTGATATAAAGAGATGATTAAATTCGCAAGTTCATTAGCATCTAATAAGAAAAAATTTGTGTAAGAAATAATTGCAATATAATGTGATGAGTGCTATATTATGGAATGCAGAGAAGTATGAAGAACACAGTTGGCTAAGGGCATCAAGAAAGCATTACATAGAAAAGTAGTGTTTGAATTGAGTCTTTAAAAGATAAATTTGTGGAGAAACCAAGATGGCGGCATAGGTAAACACCAGAACTGCTGCCTCGCACAACAATTTCAAAACTACAACTAAAAGACAAAATGGACATCGTCCAGAGCCATGGGAAGACTGGCTGAGTGGAAATTCTAGAATTAGAAGGAAAAGAGAAAAGCACTCTGAGACTCACAGGAGCTGCGGCAGTAAAGTCCAGAGGTATGGCAGCGCACATGGAGAAGGCTGGCAACTGAGTACACAGCTGGCTTTTTCAAGCGGGAGGGAGACAAAAGCTCCCGACTGCTCAGAACTCCAGTTCCGGGCGAGACTCTGGGGACCCAGACTCAAAAGGGGAGAAACTGGACGGTCTGGCAGCAGGCGAAACTCGAGGGCAGCTTTCAGAAACTTAGAGGTGCTTGCAGCTACTACTGCGGGACACTGAGACCCAGGGGCCTCTTAGGGAAGGGCTGACGGGAAGCCAATGCTGTTTGCTCCATCTTGAGATCCTGCCCCACAAAGCCATTGCTGTTTGCTCCACCCTGAGACTCCACCCCCATCCAAGCTGAGTGCAGAGGCTTTTGCATATGAATGGCCTTGTCCTATGAATTCTTTTTTTTAAAATAAATCTTTATTGTTCAGATTATTACAGGTGTTCCTCTTTTTTTCCTCCCATAGCTCCCCTCCACCTGATTCCCCACCCCACCCCATGCCCTTACCCCCCGCCCCCACTGTCTTCATCCATAGGAGTAAGATTTTTGTCCAATCTCTTCCCGCACCCCTCACACCTGCTTCCCCTGAGAGTCGTCAGTCCACTCCCTTTCTATGTCCCTGATTCTATTATATTCACCAGCCCATTCTGTTCTTCAGATTTTTTATTCACTCGGTTTTTAGATTCACTTGTTGGTAGGTATGTATTTGATGTCATTTTGTTGTTCATAATTTTTATCTTTACCTTTTTCTTCTTCTTCCTCTTCTTAAAGAATACCCTTCAGCATTTCATGTAATCCTGGTTTGGTGGTGATGAACTCCTTTAGCTTTTTCTTGTCTGTGAAGCTCTTTATCTGACCTTCAACTCTGAATGATAGCTTTGCTGGGTAGAGTAATCTTGGTTGTAGGTCCTTGCTGTTCATCACTTTGAATATTTCTTGCCACTCCCTTCTGGCCTGCATAGTTTCTGTTGAGAAATCAGCTGACAGTCGTATGGGTGCTCCCTTGTAGGTAATTAACTGTTTTTCTCTTGCTGTTTTTAATATTCTCTCTTTGTCTTTTGCCCTTGGCATTTTAATTATGATGTGTCTTGGTGTGGTCCTCTTTGGATTCCTCTTGTATGGGGTTCTGTGTGCTTCCTGAACTTGTAAGTCTATTTCTTTCACCAGGTAGGGAAAGTTTTCTGTCATTATTTCTTCTAATAGGTTTTCAATATTTTGCTCTCTCCCTTCTTCTGGCACCCCAAAAATTTGGATGTTGGTTCGCTTAAAGTTGACCCAGAGGATCCTTACACTATCTTCATATTTTTGGATTCTTTTTTCTTTTTGTTTTTCTGATTGGATGTTTTTTGTTTCCACATATTTCAGATCTTTGGTTTGATTCTTGGGGTACGTTGATCTACGGTTGAGTTTCTGTATATTCTTTATTTCAGACAGTGTATGCTTCATTTCTGACTGATCCTTTTCCATTTTTTTTGGCATTCTCATTAAGATCCTTGAAGGTCTCACTAAGCTCCTCAGAAGTGTCATCAAGTTTCTCAGCGGTTTTTAGAAGATTCTTGAGTAACCTTATAAATGTGGTTCTGAACTCTATGTCATCCAGTAGTTTGCTTTCCTCCGTTTCTTTCATTCGTGACATGTTTCTTTGTCTCCACATTTTGGCTGCTTCCCTGTGTTGATGGAGTAGCTTTGTGTGGTAGGTGATCTATAGGGGGCAGTAACTCAGCCTCCTCAATCACTTGAGGTGGATGCTCTTGGTACACCCCTTTGTGGGCTGAGTGCAACGTCTTGGTGTAGTTAAGCCTTAATTGCTGTTGGTACACTGGGAGGAATTGACCTCCAGGCCAATTGGCTGTGAGCACTCGCTGTGTCTATAATGGAAGAACTGCTGCGCTGAAGACACGCTTATGGGGCAGGACTTGTTTCAGTGGGGCTTTGGTGCTCACTGAGTCTGCCTCTTGAATGTGTCACTTATGGATGTGAGGAGTTGAAATCTGGTGTCTCACACTGACCACTAGGTACACTGGCTTCTGGATCTCCAGTGGGGTGCAGGTCAGCTACTGTCTGAGGCCACCCAGCAGGAGCTACAGTGAGAGCTACAGTTTTCTCCTCTTTGCTTGTGGTTTGGAGGTGTTGGAGCTGTCTGACCTGGGCTGCAAGTTTGCTAGGTTAAGCTGCGATAGGGCAGGGCTTTCTTATGCTAAAGCCGCTGCTTGGAGCTTGGGTGGGTTTGTAGGTTGTGCAGGGCAGGGTCTCAGGGTGTCACTAGGCTAGGGCATGGCAAACAGCAATGTCTGCTAGTTAGCCGGCTCTGCGTCCCGTTGGCATCTGCGAGTCCCGTGCCCCAGTGCCGTAAACAATTATTCCTGCACGCAGCTCTGCAAGCAAGCCACCCTCACTGGCAGACAGTCCAGCTTCTCCCTGTAGGAGTTTGGGTCCCCCGCATCTCCCCAGAAACTGTATTTCAGAGTAATCGGGGGCTTGTCTCCCTTTGCGTTGAAAAAAGCAACGCCCGCCGCCAGCCCAGATCAAGCGCCTCTGTACTTCAACTTTTCAGGGCTCGTGCATGTCTCAATGCTCTTTTTTCTTTCCTTCTAGTTGTAGAACTTCCACTCAACCAGCTTTCCCGTGGTTCTGGGTGATAGACGTTTTGTCTTTTAGTTGTATTTTTGAAATTGTTGCACGAGGCAGCAGTTTAGGTGTTTACCTACGCCACCATCTGCAGCTGAGTCAGTGAGACCCAAAACATCCAAAAGAAAGCCCAAGGCCCCGCAGCAGCTCGCATTGCTTCACAGCTGGGCTTCATCTAGGCACCTCCTAAACCCAAACAAAGAAGAGGAATCTGCAGATCTCTCCATAGCTCCTGCTGGGTGGCCTCAGGCAGAGGCTAAATTAGCACCTCCTTGGAGATCCAAGAGCCAGTGTACCCAGGGGTCAGAGTAGGACCATCCAGATTACAACTCCTCAGATCCATAAGGGACACACTCAGAGGGAAGACTCAGTGAGCACCAAAGCCCCACTGAAGCAACTCTTGCCTCATAAGGGTATCTCCAGCACAGAAGTTCTCCCATCATAGACACAGCTGATCCTCACAGCCAATTGGCCTGGAGGTCAATTCCTCCCAGTGATACCAACAACAATCAAGGCTTAACTACAACAAGACTGTGCACATGGCCCACAAAGGGGTGCACCAAGAGTGTCCACCTCAGGTAACTGGGGAGGCTGAGCCACTGGCCCCTACAGGACACCTAGCACACAAAGCCACTCTATCAATTCAGGGAAGCAGCCAAAATGTGGAGACAAAGAAACAGGTCACAAATGAAAGAAATGGAGGAAAGCAAACTATGGGATATAGAGTTCAAAACCACGGTTATAAGGTTTTTCAAGAATTTTCTAGAAAAGGCCGATAAATTTAGTAAGACACTCAAGGATATGAAAAAGGACCAACTAGAAATTAAGCATACACTGACTGAAATAAAAAATAACATACAGAGATCCAATAGCAGACTAGAGGATCTAGCAAGAATCAAGTCAAAGATTTGAAATACAAAGAAGCAAAAAACACCCAACTGGAAAAGCAAAAAGAAAAAAGAATCCAAAAATATGAAGATAGTGTAAGGAGCCTCTGGGACAACTTCAAGCATACCAACATCTGAATTATGGGGGTGCCAGAAGAAGAGAGAGAGCAAGATACTGAAAACCTACTTAAAGAAATGACAGAAAACTTCTCCCACCTGGTGAAAGAAATAGACTTACAATTCCAGGAAGCGCACAGAACCCCAAACAAAAGGAATCCAAAGAGGACCACACCAAGACACATCATAATTAAAATGCCAAGAGCAAAAGACAAAGAGAGAATATTAAAAGCAGCAAGAGAAAAATAGTTAATTACCTACAAGGGAGCATCCATACAATTGTCAGCTGATTTCTCAACAGAAACTATGCAGGCCAGACAGGAGTGGCAAGAAATATTCAAAGTGATGAATAGCAAGAACCTACAACCAAGATTACTCTACCCAGCAATGCTATCATTCAGAATTGAAGGTCAGATAAAGAGCTTCGCAGACAAGAAAAAGCTAAAGGAGTTCATCAC
Source organism: Corynorhinus townsendii (assembly GCA_026230045.1). NCBI lineage: Eukaryota > Metazoa > Chordata > Mammalia > Chiroptera > Vespertilionidae > Corynorhinus > Corynorhinus townsendii. Next base: position 21,585,888 of record JAPDVU010000008.1, on the reverse strand, counting down.
CGTCAAACCAGTATTATATGAAATGCTGAAAGGTATTCTTTAAGAAGATGAAGAAAATGGAAAGATAAAAATTATGAACAACAAATACATATCAACAAGTGAATCTAAAAATCAAGTGAGTAAAAAAATCTGATGAACAGAATAAACTGGTGAATATAATAGAATCAGGGGCATAAAAAGGGAGTGGACTGACAATTCTCAGGAGGAAAGGGGTGTGGGGGGTGCAGAAAGAGATTGGACAAAAATGGTATACCTATGGATGAGGACAGTGGGGGGAGGGTAAGGGCAGAGGGTGTGGTGGGAACTAGGTGGAGGGGAGCTGGGGGGGGACAAGGTACAATTGTAATAATCTGAACAATGAAGATTTATTTAAAAAATAAAAGATAAATTTGCAAAGATAAAAAAGGATTAGATATTCCAAGCAAAAATATTCTACATGCAAAAATGTACAGAAACAGTCCTAACCGGTTTGGCTCAGTGTATAGAGCATCGGCCTGTGGACTGAAGGTTCCCAGGTTCGATGCTGGTCAAGGGTATGTACCTTGGTTGCGGCACATCCCCAGTAGGAGGTGTGCAGGAGGCAGCTGATCGATGTTTCTCTCTCATCGATTTTTCTAACTCTCTATTCCTCTCTGTAAAAAATCAATAAAATATATATATTTTTAAAAATGTACAGAAACATGGAAGTTCATGATATTTTTAAGGGAAACAAAATTAATATCATATAGCTAGAACTCATATGTTATAGGTAAGGGGGAGTAGTAGAATATTGGTAGCAGTGGCTAGAAATTTGGCAGAACCCAAATATTGAAAGGGATTTGCAGGCCAAACTAGTTTTAATTTTAGCCTATAGGCAATGAAGAATTAACCATGAAGGATTTTGAATAGAACAGGATAAAAAGATTTGCATTTTAGAAAAATAATTCTGGCCTCATAATACAGGATAGAATTTGAGAGGATATAAAAGAAGCCTTAATTTGTGAAATTACATGTCCATTGAGATTAACAGATACCATCCAAATACATAAAATCCTGAAATAAAAACTTCTCTTACTATACCTGTGTACTTACTTGTATACTTACCCTACTGCTGTCCTCTGTATGCTGCCTATTTTAAATACTCAAAGATCTGATTTTTCACATTCTTTTAAGTTTTGTTTATTCTTTAGTTAATCCTCACCCAAGGATATTTTCCCATTGATGTTTTAGAAAGAGTGGAAGGGAGAGACAGAGAGAAACATCAATTGGTTGCCTCCTGCACGAACCCCAACCAGGGCCAGAGAACCTGCAACCAAAGTACGTGCCCTTGACCAGAATCAAACCTGGGACTCTTCAGTCCACCAGCTGATGCCCTAAGCATTGAGCCAAACCAGTTAGGGTTGATTTTCACATTCTTGACTACGCAGGATCTGAACTCCCTTTTGATTTTAGGAGCTCTACAATATAAGAGGCCACCAGAGAAGGAGGAAATGCAAGCTTTCTAAGCATGAGACCAGGCTCTGCTAATCAGATGCACTTGTCTTCAATACTGGATCGGGAACTAGTATTACAAAGAACAAGAAGTGTTGCAAATCCATTTGCTGGTAGACAGCAGGTAGGTGCTAGGAACTTCAAGCTTCCAAGGGAAAAGTGATACCATTGCAGCAGTAGCAGCTCTCCCACTATGGTCAACAGTGATGTACAAGCTGCAGTGCACAGTATTCAGTAGTGGAAGTTGGTTTTATGCTGTGGTCTTGGATACTGCATAGCTTCCCTTGTTTCTGAGTCTAAGATGAACAATATCCAAATTCCTTTCCTGACAAAATCATCTTACAATTGAGAAACTTGACTAATATACTTCAACTTTTAAAAAGCTACATTTTTCAACAACTAAGTACATGGAGCTGTTTTATCAGCCAAATTTTACAGGAGATTCTCTAAAGTGCATCAATTCCTATTACAATAATTGTTATGAAATAACAGGGATGTGTGTGGGGGGTGAAAACCCAGTATATAACCGTCAAAAGTAAAAACAAACTGCTTATGTCTTTTTCTCTTATATATATTAATTACTTAATCTTAAGAGCATAATAAATTAAGAGACCTCCATGAAATGATTTTCAACTGAAAATATGCTTGTGATTTTATAGCCTTTATAGCTTTTAAATATCCTGAACTTTTAGTATTGTCTGTTTTCTAACCATTTTATTTAAAACTGTTAGTGCAGCAAATAAACAGCACATGCTTTGATCTCATTAAATTACAACTTATAGTTCCTAGAGTCATAAATATTGTGCCCTTTTCTCCTTTTCCCCTCCTTTTCTGGTATGGGGTAGTCTGTTAAATATCACTATCTCCTTGAGTGCTCTGACGTTTACTCAGACAAACAGCAGAGGTTATGAATTCTGCTCACAGATAGTATCGGGAATTCTTCATGATGGCCATAATAGTGAACTCAGCATTCAGAGCTGGAATACCTACTTTAATCTAACAACTAGGTTTCGTCTGTTTAACTTTGCTCCACGAAGATAGAATCCCATCTTATCACAAACCAATAAGTTAAATGCTCTGGACAAAATCACAAAACAGTATAAAATAAAAATAAAATAATCTTTGGGGCAATTAATGGTTAAAAGTTTTAAATAAGTGATATAACCAATGTTACTAAACTTAATTAGCTTCTGAAAAGGAAAATAAAAAAGACAAGAATGTTTCTTAAAGTTAAAATCAAGATTACCTTTAAAAATACAAAATTTTTATAACTGGATTATTTGAAATATTAAAAATTGTCTGTTAAATATATATATTTAAATTATCATCCTTTCAACTACTTGGATTTGGAACTCTCAAAGTTAACACAATTCTCTCACTTTTTTGGCAGCATGGTCACTGACTGTCATGCTTTCTAGAGCGACAGAGGCCACCAGGGCATGATACACAGCACAATCCGGTAGCCCTGGCCCAGGCTCCTCTGGGGAAAAAGGACAAGCATGCTCATGAGACAGTTTCACGTGTGCCTAAAAAAAGACAATCTTCATCCTTTTACATAAATCCACTAAGGCATCTCTCTCTCCTTAGATTTACATGAGCCTCGTCTCCATCTACAGGTCAGTCTTAAACTATACATTTGAAATATAATAGTCTATTATGTTATAAAGAAAATTTGTCTCTAGTAAAATACACATAATTTAGTATGGAAATTTATGAGGCATAATCTTTTCATAATGAAAGAGCTAATTGAATATTTTAATATAGTCATCAAAATTAATTATTATTGAATAGCTTAAGTTATTGATCAAAAATGTTAAATAGAAAATAAATGAACTAAAGAGAGATCACTGAAAACATGCTTATTCACTACTTAGTCAGTATTTAGCATTTGAAGTTTATACTGACAAAAATTAGTGGTTCTGTTTTCTGATTTGAGACTACAGACAAATTTTTCAAATTGCAGCTTTTTCTCTTAATATTTAAAAGAGCCATTTTTAATATTCTAGGATGTGACCGAAAAGAAAATGTTCAGATGCCAATCACAAGTTTAAGCACTTCTGACTGATCAGCTACAAACAGAGATTCCTAGGACCCACTCCTTGGGTTCGATTAATTGATTAGAGTTGCTCACAGACTCAGTAAAACATTTAGGTTTACCAGCTTATCAAAGGATATGGTAAGGATACAGATGAACATCCAGATGAAGGATACACAGGGCCAGATCTAGGAGGGTCCCGAGCACACAACTTCTGTTTCTATGAAGTTTGGGTGTGTTACCCTCCCTGTACATGGATGTGTTCAACCTGGAAGCTCTCCAAAACCCATACTATTGGGTTTTTATGAAGGCTTCCTCACATGATTATTAACTCCTTTTCTAGCCCCTCTCTCCTCTCTGGAGAAGTGGGTTATATGGAGGAACAGGGCTGAAATTTTCAAGTTTCTAATCATGGCTTGGTCTTCCTAGTTATCAGCCCCCATCCAGGAGCCCACCCACAGTCATTAGAACAAAAGGTGCTCCTAGTGCTCTTATCACTTAGAACATTACAAGGGTTTTAAGAGTTCTGTGCCAGGAACTGTGGGCAGAGACCAATACATATATTTTCTATTACCTCACACTTTTCTATATACCAACAGTGAACAAGTTGAATTTGAAAATAGAAACACATTACCATTAACATTAGCACCCTACAAAATTAAATACATAGGTATCAATGTAACAAAATATAAAATATGTATGAGAAAAACTACAAAACTCTGATGAAAGATATCAAAGAAGAACTAAATATTTATGGATAGAAAGACCCAATATTTTCAAGATGTCAGTTCTTCCAAACTTGATCTATTGATTCATTACAATCCCAATCAAAACCCCAGCAAATTATTTTGTGGATATCAGCAAACTAATTCTAAAGTTTATATGGAGAGGCAAACCCAGAACAGTTCATTCAACAGTGTAAGAGGACTGACACTACCCAACTTCAAGACTTAAAAAGACAATTAAATCGGTGGAACAGAAATGAGAACCCAGAATAGACCCACATAAATACTGTCAACTAGTATTTAATAAAGGAACAAAGACAATACAATGGAGCAAAGATATTCTTTGCAACAAAGGGTGATGAAACAATGGGACATTCTCATGCAAAAAAGGAATCTAGACAACTGTATACCCTTCACAAAAACTCAAATGGATCATAGACCTAGATGTAAAATACAAAACTATAAAATTCCTAGAAGAAAATCTAAAGGACCTTGTATATGACTGACTTTTTAGGTAAAATGCCAAAGGCACAATCCACAAAAGAATTAACTGATAAAATAGACTTTATTAAAATTAAAAGCTTCTACTTTGCAAAAGACAATGTCAAGAGGAGAAAGCAAGCCACAGAGTGGGATAAAATATTTATAAAAGACACATCTGATAAAGGACTATTACCCAGCTACAGATAAAATTCTTAAAATTCAACAATAAGAAAATGAACAACCCAATTAAAAACAGGTAAAAGATCTGAACAGGCATCTTACTAAAAAAGATGTACAGATGTCAAGTAAGGGGATACTGATGCTCAGTAAGCAATCAATAAATATCCAATGCATTCTTTCCCTTGTGATGTTCCAGGCACACCACACTTTTCCTAGTTCTTCACATAAACTAAACTCTTTCCTGCCTCAAGGCTTTTGCATATGCTGCTTCTCTTGCCTGAAACTTTATTCTTTTCCCTTCCCCACCCCTTTACCGCCAATGTAATAATGTCACCTGTTAAAAGGTCTTTATATCATTTACTTTTTCTGCATATCACTTATAACAGTTTAAAATTATTTAATCTATGTGATTGTTTTATGTCCAGCTCCTCCACTGGACTATAAACTTCAAAAAAGCAGGGATGTGTTTTATTTTCCTCATACTATATCCTCAGTGCCACATAATATCTGGCATAATGAATCACTCAAGTATTGATTGAATGAATTAATTAATCTAATAAGATGGACATACAGTGAGTGCTTATAGGCTATTCATGTTACCAGAAAAATGAATGCCACTGGTGACAAGTCAAACAATATTTCAGATAGGTTAGATCAAATTTATTCATTACATTTATTGGAATCATAACTAAAAATTTATGAACCTATATTCAAAACATTTTATTTATTTAAAAAATTACCAAACTTTTTCTAGTAATATTTTATAAAACTATTTTAGAATACAATTTTATTTAATACTATAACACTGTATCAACCATACCTTTTTTAAAGTGCACAATTCAGATTCTTGTTTCTTATTTAAAGCTGAAAGTCTTTTGTTTAACTGTATTGCTTCCTGTACTGCAACATGAAAGACATTTAGGAAAATATTATATTCAATTTATATTTTAAAGACTATATCATTAACATGGACAAGGAAAATAGCTTCAATGCAATGTGTATGATTATTACTAAATTTAAATAAAATTCACTATTACTAATCTCAGTTAACTTCAATTTATTCATTATAAATAAGTCCATTTAAACATTTCCTATTAAATACATGTTTAAATAAGACAGCACCTACCATTTTGTTCTAACTTTTCATGACTCTCTTTTACCAATCCAAACTGCCCTGTTATTGTGGCATAGTATTTCTCAATTTCATTCAGTTGCTTCTGATGATCTTCTTTAGCCAGAAGCTGTAACTGGAGTTTTTGTTCCTATTTTGAAGAGATGTTTTAAATGTTATATATAACACACACATACAAATATGCAGAGATATATATTAAACATACAAAAAGTTATTGTTTTTAATAACTATCATTAACATAAATGTGTCATGAAAAAGTACTGCATATACCACAGGGAGGAAATATTAGCAGATATTTCTAAATCTATATTAAATTAAAGTATGTTTTCCCCCTGAACAAAACAGTGACTTATGATTATATTTCCCTTGTTTACAGTTTCCTTTTTCAAAAGTCAACTGATTGCCCTAGCTGGTTTGGCTCAGTTGACAAAAGTATCGGCCTGCAAACTGAAGGGTCCCAGGTTCGGTTCCAGTCAAAGGCACATGCCCAGGTTGTGGGCTCTATGCCCAGTAGGGGGTATGCAGGAGGCAGCCAATCAATGTCTCTCATCACTGATGTTTCTATCTCTCCCTCTCCCTCTCTGACATCAATAAAAAAATATTTTTTAAAAATCAACTGGTTTTATTTATTGAAAAGTTAATTAGTGCAGTCCAACACTAAGCAATGTGGGGGAAATATTAAAGCAATATTTTGATAATTTAGGAAAAATGTTTTTCTCTAAATTTGCTGGCATAATTATGATGTGCATGATCAAAATTCAGGCAATTTTTTCTAAGATTAGTTTTAATGAATACAGCACCTTCTCATTGCATTAAAAATTGAAATGATGAGGATAATATTTATTAGTGACAGGGATGCAACATAGTATAGTAAAAAGTCTACTTAAGCTGAGAGATATAATTGGTAAAAATTGGACTCAACACACAGTATGGGGCCTTCATGCTTTCAGCTAAAGGAGCTTGTTTTTACCATACTTTTGAAATATGACTTTAAATTTTAAAGAAAAATGTTATTTTAATAGAATTAATAACATTTTTAAAGGTCAGGATCTGGACTTAGCATTAACAGAATCATTGACTGGTCTCGCTGCATCACAACTTTAATTCATTTTTGCCACATGCTTCAGCTTCTATAATGAGCAGTTATAGAGAACAGTGTAGGCCAATCGACTGCACTCAGTAATTGTTTTCTGAATGAACTGTTGTCCTATAGAGTTCCAACAGTGGAAATTTATTAAATCTGCCTGGCAACCTGTCTCCCTTACCCAACAACACAACTTCAACTATTCTTTTGAAATATTTTTTTTTCTCATTACAACCTAGTAGGACTAAAATTTAGGGCTTTTTTTTTTCCCTAGTCAAGAGAAGGGCCTACCTTATTACCCAAAATAAACCAATTGATTTCCACCTTTTGGGAATTTAAATCTTGAGCAAAAAGAGTGTAACACTAAAGAAGTTCAGTGATAATCGATCCCATTCAGACTGATGTGAGACTTCTATCCTGGGTTCCTATATCCTGCTTCACAAACTTGGGAATTACCCTGCTCTCTGTTCATTCTCAAGACCATTCACTCTCTGATTTATTGTGAGGGCCTCCACTAAATCTCCATTTGCATAAGTTAACTAGAGCTATCGCCCCTAAAAAGCAAGGACAGACAGTATAGAATGGTCAAAAGATAATCTACCTATATTTAAATTGTACCTCTGTAATTCAGTTGCTGTGTAACCTTGGGAAAATCATATACCCTGTCTTTAAAACTAAGATTGTTGTAGTATTTCCCTCATGGAGTTGCTGTGAGGATAAAATAATACATATAAGGCACCAAGAATAGGACTGTCACATAATAAGTACATCACAGTGTTTTATTATTATTATTCCTTAACTGATAGAAGTACCTTCATAGTTTTAATTTTTATTTGAAATAAGAACAGCCCTAATATTAATAGAGAACACACATTACAATTTAAGTTGTATATGACTAATTATCTAGGCAAATTTGTTGATAATTTTAACTTTTTCAAAGATACTTTTTAATGATTTTAAGCAAACTGATAATATCAATGATAATGATTATGACAGATCAATTGAAAGTTTCTCATGCACATCTATGGTCTTTTCAAATTTACTACTTAGTCATTTGAGTGAATTGTCCAGCAGTTATCAAAGCAAACAAGCTGACAAGTGTATTTACCCCTGAGATCTTATGCCTACCTGAGTAGTCACTATTATTAATAACTGAACAATAATGAACCACATTTCATTCCTCTAAAATGCCACTTAATTCTCTAACCCAAGAATTATATTTGCTTTCAGCAGATATGAAGAAACCTCAGACAATTTCACTAAAAAACCAGTCTAAAGGCATTTTTCCAATGCAAGGAAATTTTCAACTTATGTCAATTTATATATAGCCTCTGAGAATATTGTCCCCTACATAATAATGCAGACTTCTTTAACTTTCAGTGAAAAAGTGGTGAATAAAACAGGCTGTTAATGCCTACAAATGTTAATAATCCTGATTAACTAAAAATGCAGCAAAGATCAAGTGATTTCATAGATATTGTCTACATACATAGAGCTCTTAGACACATTAGAGTAATTTCTGATATTCTCTACTCCAACATCCTTTGCTTGAAGCCAAAGTTGAATTCAATTAAAATGCAGTTTCATTTGTTTGCATGACATGATTCTTATTTTCTCACATTAGTCTATTCCAGTGGTCGCCAACCTTTCGGACCTCATGGACCACCAGTGGCGACCACTGGTCTATTCAATAGCTACACTAAATACTATAAAAATGTTCAAATCATATGAGCTCCTATAGCTTATTAGCCCATACAGGTCTATATGAACTGTTCATACATGAATCTCGTCAGCTGCCCTGATAATGAGATGAAGAGACCAGTTATCAAGTTGGCCACTAACTGCATGACTGTCAGCAAATAGTGTAAATTCTTTGGGAAATAACAACAAAAAATAGATAGGTAACACCTGCCTGAGAAACCTAACAACACTTCAAAAAATACAAATAAATTGGTGTTATTATTCAAACTTTAATATCACATACTATACCATAATAAAGATTATTTTATTGAGATGACTAGAAAATAGCTAAGTACATATGGTTTTTGCTCTTTTTACTTTTGTGAATTTGTTCAAGCTAGTTATTCTTTTACATGATTTTACTACTAAATGCAAAGAATCTGTCCACAAGAAAATAATGCTTTCCAAGTACAAGTGTACTTCATTTTAAAGAAACCTAATCTATGAAAACCAAGATTAAAGAAAAGCTAGAACATGCAAAATTAACGAGTAGGTGTGTATGTAGAGATTAAAAGCCTCAAGGCATTTAAAATAGGATTCATTTAAAAATAATATTTACATGCAACTTTTTTATTTATTAAGGTATTACATGTGTCCTTATCCCCCCATTGCCGCCCTACCCCCCACCCTGCTCGTGCCCTCACCCCCCAAGTGTCTGTGTCCATTGGTTATGCTTATATGCATGCATACAAGTCCTTTGGTTGATCTCCCTCCCTTTCCCCAACCCTTCCCTGCCTTCCTTGAGGTTTGACCATCTGATTGATGCTTCTTAGTCTCTGGATTTTTGTTCATCAGTTTATGTTGCTCATTATATTCCACAAACGAGTGAGATCATGTGATATTTATCTTGCTCTGACTTATTTCGCTTAGCATAATGCTCTCCAGGTCCATCCATGCTGTTGCAAATGGTAGGCATTCCTTCCTTTTTACAGCAGCGTAGTATTCTCATGTGTAGATGCACCAGCTTTTTAATCCACTCATCTGCTGATGGGCACTTAGGCTGTTTCCAAATCTTAGCTATTGTAAATTGTGCTGCTATGGACATAGGTGTGCATATGTCCTTTCTGACGGTGTTTCTAGTTTCTTGGGATATATTCTAGAAGTGGGATCACTGGGTCAAATAGGAGTTCCATTTTTAACTCCATACTGTTCTCCACAGTGGCTGCACCAGTCTGCATTCCCACCAGCAGTGCAGGAGGGTTCCTTCTTCTCCACATCCTCACCAGCACTTGACATTTGATTTGTTGATGATAGCCATTCTGACAGGTGTGAGATGGTATCTCATTGTCGTTTTGACTTGCATCTCTTGGATGATTAGCAACTTTGAGCAGGTTTTCATATGTCTCTTGGTCTTCTGTATGTACTCTTTTGGAAAGTACCTATTTAGGTCCGTTGCCCATTTTTTTTATTGGATTGTTTATCTTCCTTTTATTAAGTTCTATGAGTTCCCTGTAAATGTTGGAGATTAAACCCTTATCGGAGATAACATTGGCAAATATGTTCTCCCATGCAGTTGGCTTTGTTGTTGTTTTGTTAATGGTTTATTTTGCTGTGCAGAAGCTTTTTATTTTGATGTAGTCCCATTTGTTTATTTTCTCTTTAGTTTCCATTGCCCTAGGAGCTGTATTGGTGAAGATATTGCTATGACATATGTCTTTTTGCTGCCTGTGGATTTCTCTAATATTTTTATGGTTTCTTGTCTTACATTTACGTCCTTTATCCATTTTGAATTTATTTTTGTGTATGGTGTAAGTTGGTGGTCTAGTTTCATTTTTGGGGCATGTATCTGTCCAATTTTTCCAACACCATTTATTGAAGAGATTGTCTTGACTTCTACATGCAACTTTTTAGAACTACATTTACTAATAAATGGTATAGCAGCTCATTTCTCCCTTTTCTCATTTCCTTATGACTGATTTGAAAACCTTTCAAAACAAAATTAATTTCCCTTGAGACACCTAACACATAAATTGTAGAGAAAAAGATAAAAAACAAAAACTTCATATATTCTTCATTTCTAGTTTTGCAACTTACCTTTCAATTGCTTCAATATAAGCCCCAAATAAAGCAATGGGGTTATAAAACTCACTTTTTAAAAATTTACGGCATCTGTAAGATACTTTTGTTTTGTTTTTTACCTCTTCTAAGTTTTATATGTGACATTTTAACTCAAAGTTGTTATAAAATATACAGATATCATCATCCATCAAATATTTTTAAAGAAAGGAAAACATATGTATCTACATTTATCAAACAATCTCTTAACCAAGCATTTTAGGCTGGAAAGGTCAAGTATCTCTCAGTCCAAGAATCACTCCATCAATTCAAGGAGATGAAATATTATATGAAGAAAGTTATATCCCAAAGATGCTCAATACCACAGCTTCACAATAGACATTTGTTCTCCATAATATACAGTGCAGCACATAATAGAGGGAGACAGCACTCAGGAATAAAGCCACGAGGTAGCCTCTCATGGCTGGCTCTCCTGCACTTTCAAGGAATCCGTTTCCCAGAGGCCCTCTATTCCTTAAGGTGAAGAATGTGGTAAGGGTGCCGGAGCTTTAGGAGGTTGTCTGCCCAATCACTGTATCACTAGAAATTATCCAAGACAAGGGTTGTGTTGCTCCTTCACTTGTAAGTACTGTCCCCAAAATACTTGAAAGGATGATGAAATTGTCAAAAAAAAAAAAAAAAACAACGAAAAATCCAACAGCACACTCAGCAGCACCTATTACATTACTGTAGTTCAAGGCTGATTATCCACAGGATACAGCTCTATCTCCTTGAAAAAAATAACATGTCCAGCTCAATAAACCCAAAGCACCCTGGTAATGAAAGAACCATCTGTTTTATTTTTCAGCTTCTGTCCACACATACACACAGCTTTATTGTTACATGCATAGGTGAGAGAAGGAGCTGTTGCTCTGAAAACCCTCTGAAGAGAGGGCTGTAAGATACTTTCTTAGTCACAAAAATAAGGTATGTATATTACTTAAAAAGTCTAAACTTACACTTTGTATGTGTGTACTGATATACGTAATCATTATAATCATGAAGATTATTTCCAGACAAGTCTTCAGTTTAAAAATATTCGACTCTGAAAGAAAATATGTGGTAATTTTAAATCATATAAAAAGCCTTCAATATTGTTTTTTAAAATCCTCACCCAAGGATGTTTTTTCCATTTATTTCTAGAGAGAGATGGAGGGAGGGAGGAGAGGATGATATATATATATAGTAGAGGCCCGTTGCACGAAGAGATTCGTGCAATAGGCCTTCCCTCCCTTCGCTTCTAGTCCCGGTTTTCCTGCAGCACCCGGGACCCAGGCCTTCGCTCCAGCCAGAGTCTGCCTTCTTTGTCTTTGCTGAAGACTCAGGAGAGAGTTTGCCATCTTTGTCTTCGCTGCAGACTCTGGAGTTTCCAGTCTTGTCTTTGTTGCGGCACTCCACTCCTGTAGATCCCTTCCCCCAGCCCTCCCTCTCATAGCAGGCGTCCTGCCCTGCCTGGCCACTCAGTGCCTGGAGCAGCTGGGCAGCTTCCATCTTTGGCCTTCTAATATGCATACTCACTCTGATTGGCTGTGGGCATAGTGGAGGTACCGTCAATTTACATGTCTGTCTATTATTAGAGAAGATAGAAACATGGACGTGAGAGTGAGAGAGATACTTCAATTGGTTGTCTCCTACATGCACCCTAGCAGGGCTAGGAAGGCTGGGGAACCTGCAACCAAGGTACGTGCCCTTGACCTGGAATCAATCCTGTGACCCATGATGCTCTAACCACTGAACCAAACTGGTCAGGGTGAAAATCTTCAAAATTGAAACTGTATTTTAATTTAATAAAGAAAAATAAATCTCTAAGTATTTTCTTTAGAGGAAAGGGATATACAAAAAAAATAAAATATAACTAAAAGATGGTTGGATAAATGTTTACTTCATTCATCAAGCTCTATTAGCTACTCAACATAACATGGTTGCCTCAATGACTGAATCACAATGACAGTTACTTAGATGTTCTCTGGTTTGTTTTTAATCATGTTTTATTGCATTGTTTTATTAGTAATAATCAATGTGATCCTTTGTTCAAAAGAAGATTTGGGTACTTTAGAAATAGATGCATCTCTCAATTCATAACTCTGTTAATTTAAAGACATATTCCACATCTACACAAAAATGAGCTTATTGAATTCACAAAAGACAGAAACTTAGTAGTAGGTAAGGCCTCACCAACAGAAGATCATAAACTTCTTTGAAAGTTTCTTAATACTATTTTTTAAATTCTTTCAGCACACAACTTTATTAATTGCTCCCCAAAAATCCTACCCTGACACAGTGACCATCTTGCTTCCTTGCCCATAGAGTCAAATAATATAATGTACTAATTTAAATAAAATAAGATTAACTGAAGTACTGAATATTGTATAGCACTTTAAAGAAAGAAAAGAACATCTGGACCTGACTGGTGTGGCTCAGTTGGTTGAGCCAGTTGTCCAGTGCACTGAAAGGTTGCCAGTTCAATCTCCGGTGCGTGTATAGGAGGCAAATTATCGATGTTACCTTCTCACATCGATATTTTTCTCTCTCTCTCCCTCTCCCTTCCTGAAATCAATTTTAAAAATCTATAAAAATAAATAAAAGTGGCAAAAGTAAGTAACTTGTTAAATCTCATCTGAATTATATAAAAATAATGTAAAGAGTGTAAGAATCTTCAGAAAAAAACTTTATTTAACTTTAAGATCAATTATCTCAAAACATACAATATTCTGCCACAATGGGCATAAAATATTAAATGCACATGTCTCTATATAACTTTTTTTTTAATGCAAAGTGATTGAAAGCTTTGAACTGACAGAAAAAAATACTATAACTCAAATATCATTTTAGTAGATTCTTTAGAGGCTGTAATTCATAGTAACAAAATGCTAAGAAGTGGCCAAAGCCAACCATAAGCATACTGAATGTTTCCATGGTTTTTTAAGATTATGAATATCTGTTTGATGAAATTTTAAAGTGGAATAAATAAAACACATTTTATGTTGCTTTTACTCTTTAACTTGTAGCCTTATCTCCCAGGTCAGAGGGCACATTATTCAATTTCACTATATTTTGTGTAAAACCACTGTAGCGTTGAAGATGACTTTCAGTACAAATGTCACGGTACTTAAGGCTAAACTGGAATCTAGTTTTTCATCTTTTTAATTAAAATAATAGTTTAAAACAGTCTGGCAACATTATCTTTATTCTTTCCAGTTGAACAGTGACACAATTTTCACGTATTTTATTTAATAAAGCTTAGCAATCTTTCTATAGCTCTTTTTTCTCACACACCAAAACAATTTCAAGAAGAAAATACTTTGTTTTGTATTTAATACCCAAAGGATAATCTCTCATTTCTTACTTCTCATTTATATCTAAATATAAACCTTACTCAAAAATTAATTTTCCTTGCCCTATGGTCTGCTCCAAAGAATGAAGACTGAAATAGGGTAAACCCACCCAAAAAGCCCTCTGAAAATTTAAGTTGATATGGGAGAATTTCGCTTATTCAAAAATACAAAAGTAAATCCTTTGAATCAAACAGGGATAAAAAGAGAAGATCAAAGTAAATTTCTCATAAAATGTTATGCTGTAAAAATACAAATATTAACTTTTAATATGCTATAGAAGAAGAATATACAAATAAACACTTGTTGCATGATACAGGATGGATACCATACTCCAAGTGCTGTATTCAAATACTACATCAAGTTATTTTAATTTTTCAGGTTATAATTAATAACTTCGTGTTTGTATAAACACCTAGAAAAGATTATGTCTAAAAGGTTTTGTTGTTCTTATTTCTTTGTTTTATTTTAGTATAAAACCTCTACTAATACTACAGAAGCTGTGTTAAATTTATTTTATCATAAGTAAACACTATGTAATCTGGAAATAAATTTGTGAAATAGATTTAGTTATTTTTGAAATTGTAATTTAGTCATTTAAAGAAGATATAATATCTAATTTCAACCTTTTTTAGAGTCACATTTATATTGATAAAAATACAATGCACATTATGTATCTGTCTGGGGGAGGGTGTATATTTTGTAATTTCCTTACCATTTCACTCACTTTCTTCTGTAAAGAATATTTAGAAACCTTGAAAACAAGTGGAAAATCTCATTAATTTTTTAAAATTAACTAGTTACAAATTGCTCCTGATAATAAAATTGTATGCTATGAAATGTGCCATTTACCTTCCATGCACTATTTATTTCCAGTGACATTTTTTCAAAATGTTATTTACCATAACTTTCTTCCTTATAGCAAAGGCAATACATTCATTTATTTATTCAGCACATATTATGGAGCACCTACTATATGCCAGGCACTTTTCTTGGATACAGCAGTGAACAAAACAAGCTTCCTTTACTTAATAAGCTTTATGTCCAGTGGGGATAGTGATAGACACACAAAATTTAAGTAAGAAGTACAGAAGTTAAGAGAGTAACAACTACTATAAAGAAAAATAAAGCAAGAGGAATAGTAAGAGCAGTCTAGGTGAGTTTGTCATTTATTATTAGCTCTTCATTGAAGAAAATTTGATAAAAATCGATTAGGAATAGGAAAATTTGATAAAAATAGATTAGGAAGAGGATAAACTTGTTTTAAACAAATCATCTCACAACCCAGAAATTGCAATCATTAATATTTTTATTCTAACAGATACTTTTATGCATTTATATTTTAAGAGAGGAATAATAATATATGTACTACTTTGTACCCTATTTTTACCTAATATATAACAAACACCTTTTTATGACAAATTAGCCTACAACATAACTTTTTAATGGCTACATAGTATTCCATGTTTATATCATAGTTTATCATATCACTCTCACTTTTTGTTAAGTTTATCCAGTTTTCAACTTTATGAAACTATTCTGAAATAAACATGCTTGAATCAAGAACTGTAGTTATTCATTTTAGCAGGATAAATTCCAAGGAGCTGAATTCCTAAGTTTTGTTCATTTTTATAGACTTTTAACAATTTTACAGTCCTCCAGAGTAGTTGACCAAGTTAAACCTCAATTAGCCATGAATGAGTGCTCATATTCTTAAATCCTGCTCATATTTATTAATTTTAAGCAAAAATACAATAATTACTTCATATTTCCTATGAAATAAATTTTTTAGCACAGTGCCTTGAACAAGCTGCTAATTGTAAACAGGAGACTTAATCATCTATTTCTTGTTCCATCAACTTTAAAAAATGTTTCTGTATATTGGATTCAACTTAATTTTACCACACCTTTTCAACAACTTCATTTTACCACACTTTTTAATCAACAAGGTTAGTAACATTTAAGTTTTGTTCTGTAGCCATAATTAAGTTTTCCATGCTTTATTTAAAGGTTAATTATACAAAAGATAAGCCAACAGTGTTTATGTTATGGCAATCAATATAAACATTGTTTAATGTAGAACCCCATAAAGGTCTAATACTTCATTTTCTTCTCTATATACAGATACAACATTCTACATGAAGGATGATTTTGCTAGTGTCAGGACCTAACTACCATCGCTCTTCTTATATTCTATCATCTGCTCAAAACCATCCCAAATTTTAATATACTTTATGCCTTAATTACACAGTAATCTATTTTCCCTGGAGTTTTTAATCACGTCCTACTTTTTGTGCTGTTGTTGAAGCAATATACAAGGATTTTTTACTACATCACTAATATCCAATCTGAGGCATGAAATCCATTCCCTTATTTTCACTGAAAACATTCTTCTTAGAACTCATTGACATTTTGTTGTACTTAATTTTTATTCACTTTGTTACATCAAAGCAACAAAGAAATCCAAAATAAAAACTGCCCAACATCTCAAATAAGGAGAATCTAAACAATGTTAAGACAACTGGATAAGAATCTAGAAAAATACAGACTTAGATCCATATCTCATACTCTGTTACAAAAATAAACTTCAAGTCATCAGAGATGGAATGTAAAATTTTAGTACATAGGAAGTAATAAAAGAAAACATGGGTAAATCCCTTTATGACTTTGGAGTAGTAAAAGCTTTTCTAACCATTACAAACTCTAAAAAGTCATTAAAAATAAATAATTAATAGCAAAAATTAAACAAAAATCAAAACACAAATGACAAACTGAAGAAACTATCTGGCCCAACCCAGCATGGCTCAGTGCTTGAGTGTTGACCTATGAACCAGGAGGTCATGGTTCCATTCCCGGTCAGACTCCATCCCATGGGGGGCATGCAGGAAGCAACTAATCAAGGATTCTCTCTCATCATTGATATTTCTATCCCTCTCTCCCTCTTTCTTCCTCTCTCTGAAATTAAAAGAAAAAAAAGAAACAATTTGAAGCTCAAAACACAGACAGCAAGGTTTTATTTATAAGAAATGTAAAGAATTCATGGGAGCCATAGCAAGACTAGGAGGTCCCAGCACTTACACACACACACACACACACACACACACACACACACACACACACACACACACTTTAACTACTACCTATAACTGAAAATATAGCTCTAGAAGAGCTATAGAGAACAATTAAGGAGCTGCAGCCCTGGCCAGTGTGGCTCAACAATATTTTGAAACTCTGATACCAAAGGCAGACAAAGATACCACAAGACAAAAAAAAATCTGGCCAATATCCATGATGAACATACATGCAAAATTTTTCAATAAAATTCTAACAAACTGAATTCAACATCATAGTAAAAGGATAGCACACCATGACCAAGTGCAATTTATCCCTGTGCTACAAAGATAGTCCAACATAGCAAATCAATTGATGTGGTATTTATCACATTAACAGAATGACAAATAATCATGTTCATCTCAATAGATGCAGAAAAAGCCTTTGACAAAATTCATTATCTATTCATAATAAAACCTCTCAACAAAACTGTTACAAAAGGAACTTACCTAAACACAAGACCATCTATAAAAAGCCCACAGTAAAAATCATAATCAATCCAGTATAAGTCAAGGTTACCCATTCTCATCACTTCTTTGCAGAACAATTAGGCAAGGAAAAAAACATCTAAATCAGAAAGGGAAAAGTAATGCTATCTCTATTTAAAGATAACATATTCATATATGTAGAAAACTCTAAAGACAACAAAAAATACACTGTTAAAACTAATAAATGAATTCATTAAAACTACAGGGCACAACATCAACATACAAAAATCTGCCACATTTTTTTCTATCTACAAAAGAAACAAAATAACTGTAAAGGAAATAAAATTTTAAAAATTGCATTCACAATAGCAATAAAAAGAATGATATACTTAGGAATAAATTTAACCAATGCGGTAAAAGACTGATACACTTGAGTATTAAAAAACACTGATAAAAAAATTTTTAAGATACAGATAAATGGAAAGACATCCTGTGTTCATCATGGATGCGAGAATTAATATTATTAAAATGGCCTTGGCTGGTTGCTCAGTGGTTAGAGCATCAGCCCATAGACCAAAAGGGTCTCGGGTTTGATTCCCAGTCAAGAACACGTACCTCTGTTCTGTTTATTCCCAGCTCTGGTTGGCCGCAGGCAACCAATCAATGTGTCTCTCAAGTCACTGTTTCTCTCTCTCTCTCTTTTCCCCCCTTCCTTCCACTCTCTCTAAAAATCAATGGAAAAAATATCCTCTGGTGAGGATTAAAAATATATATATTGTTAAAATGTCCCTATTATCCAAAGTGATCTACAGATTCAATGTCAATCCCTACAGAAATAAAAGAAAACAATCCTAAGATTCCTATTGCTCCACTAAACACCCTGAATAGCTAAAGCAAGTTTGAGCAAGATGAATAAACAGACTTCAAAATATATTTCAAAACTGTGGTAATCAAAACAGTATGATAATGGCATAAAAACAGACATCTTGACCAATGGAACAGAATAGAGATTCCAGAAATAAATCCATGCATTTACTCCAACTGATCTTCAACATGAGTGCCAAGATACATAATGAGGAAAGGGCAGTCTTCAATAAACAGTGTTGGATAGCTACATTCAGAAGACTGAAATTGGACCATTATCTCACACCATACACAAAATCTTACATTATTACAAAAATCAACTAAAAATGTATTAAAGGCTTAAACATAGGATCTCAAACATTAAAACTACTAGAAGAGAAAAAAATGGGAAAAGAGCTTCCTGACATTAGTCTAGGCCATTAGTCGGCAGAGCGGTTTGCCGACCACTGACCTAGACTCTCAATTCCAATAATTACAGGCTGTTGTTGTTCCTTGTGATTAAGCCCCTATCCCAACAAAGGCAAAAATAAACAGGCAAGTGGGCTTGTATAAAACTAAAAAGCTTCTGCACAGCAAAGGAAATAATCAAGAGTGAAAACACAACCAATAGAGTGAAAGAAACATCTGCAAATATATCCAAAATATGTCAGGAATTCATATACTCACTAGCAAAGCAAAACACAAAACACAAATATTCTAATTCAAAAATAGGCTGAGGACCTGAATAGACATGTCTCAAAAGAAGACAAATACATGGCCAACAGGTATATGCAAATGTGCTCAACATCACTCATCATCAGGGGAATGTAAATCAAACCCACAATGAGGTATCACCTCACACTTATTAGAATGGCTGTGATAAAAAAGATGAAGTTAATGAAGATGTGGAGAAAATGGAACCCTTATACTACCTTAATCAGACTAAGGAAGAAAGTTTGTCATCTGCTTAAACAAGTCTACACTATGGTATGAATTACCTGATTAAGGTAGTGACTATCAGGATCCTTCCACTGTAAAAATGTATTTTGCTTTCTGTAATTAATGTTATCTATAGGATGATATTTTGAAATCATGTGAATATCTTCCCTCCAACAATCTTCAATTTACTTTTTAATCTAATTTTAATATTTGTATTCCCTATCAGAATGTAAGTGCACCAGGGCAGAGATTTTGTCCTTTTTAATCACTGCTGTATCCCCAGTGCTTAGAACAGTGCTCGGCACATAGTAGACCTTCTATATATATATATACACACACACATATATATATTCACCCATGGTTCCTAAAATTTTAAATAACATTTAAATAACATTAATTGAGTCATTATTACTTGCTAAGTAATGTGGTTATTTTCTGCAAATACAAAGATGAAGAAAACATCACATTTGCTTTAAGTTGTTCACAGTCTCAGAGAATACAGAGGTGTACAACTAATGATGATTCAAATACACACACACACACACACACACACACACACACACACACATATAACTCAATTAATGTTATTTAAAATTTTAGGAACCATGGGTGAATCTGTCATAGTATACAGGCCTGACTTATTTTCCTTAGTACTTTAATCTATAAAGTATTAAAAACAATATATATCTAATTATATTACTATAAAAAATAATGAAAGCTATTTTCTTTTTAAAATAAAAAATGAAGCAAAAATCCTTCTAATTTGAAATTCAAGATCCTAAGTTAAAAAGTACTAAATTATATGTTATATACCATAGGTGATTTTTTTTATTAGCTTTGCATTGCTAGCTTACATGTTTAATGATATTTTACTAATACAATGCTAAAATGCCAAATTACTTTTTAAGCAATACTTATTACTTTACCTGTAATGCTTTTAATGTTTCTTTCAATCCTTCTATTTCTTTTTCTTTTATTTCAGTAGCAAGTTGATATTTTCCCTTTAAGTAAAAAACTGTATTTCAGTATTTCCAATGTAAATAATACTATTAATGGGGAAATATAAGAGCTCAAGAATCAAAATCTCTACTGTAAACAAAATACTTCACAGGCTTTACACTTGTATCCATACCACAACTTCTAAAGACTTCAACATATTGTAAAATTACAGTAAGTTGTTGATGAGATTATAAATATCATGAAATGGAAAATCTTCTAACAACAAATTTATCAGTAGAGCATTCTTGAGAACTTACGAATATTGTATAATTAAGTATTGAATTCATATAGCTAGAATAAATATATTCTAACTAGAGGCCCGGTGCACAAATTTGTGCACAGGTGGGGTCTCTCTGGGTGGCCTGCAGGGATCAGGCTGCCTGCAGCTCTTACCTGCCGCTTCGCTCATCCTGGCCCCACTGTGCCTGCTGCAGGCTCGAGCCCAATCAGGAGAGGCTCACGTTGCTGCAGCAGTGCTTGCCAGCTATGAGCCCTGCGTCTGGCACTCTCCCAAGGGGAGTGGCCTGTGGGATTGGGCTAAAACCGGCTCTCTGATATCCCCCAAGGGATTGTGAGAGGGTGTAGGCCAGGCTGAGGGGCCCCAGCAGTGCATGATCGGACTGGGGAGGGACCACGGAAGGGCTCCAGGGCATGTCCGGCCCATTTCGCTCAGTCCCAATCAGCCAGACCCCAGCAGCAAGCTAACCTACAGGTTGGAGCAACTGCCTCTTGGTGGTCAATGCACATCATAGTGAGCAGTTGAGCAGCCAGAGCATATCATTAGCGTATTATGCTTTGGTTGTTTGGTTGTTCTGTTCGGTCTATTTGCATATTACCCTTTTATTATATAGGATTAACAAGATACAGGTACATTTATCTTATAAATTTAAGGATATGGACGAATTTTTAAAAGAAGGTCTTTAGCTAAAAATAACAAAGTATAAATTATTAATATTATAAGTGTTATGTTCATTGGCATACTCAAAACATGTGTTAACTATTAGATAGCAAAGGAAAATGTTTCATGCCAGATGAATTTCTAGGACTGTTTTGAGTTGTGTCCTCTTTTCCAGTTGGTTGGCACACATATGACAATCATTTTAATGTTTTTTAAAGAAGGTAATTACATTAAAAAGCACTAAAAAATATTACACTTAATTGCAGTAGAGTGGAAATAGCATTAATTTGGGGGCTGAAGAGATCTGGGTTCTAGTCCTAACTTTACCACTTCAAAATGGGATCTTGAACTTCAACAAGTCTTGCTAGGTCTCAATGTTCTCAATTGCAAAATAACAGTGGTCAAGTAACACGATTCCCTTGGGTCCTTTCTGTGTCTAAGATTTTCAGCAATTAACAGTTTACATTAGTATATAACTAATGCTCCTTTCCAATATGGGGAACAACTGATATTTAAATACATTTAACCATGCTTTAAATTATTAAAAAATTAATACCTTTTCTTCTCCCAAGGCACACAACTTCATTTGCAACTACAAACAATTATAAAGATTAAAATATAGGTAAGTAATCTGTTAACAGTGATTTACACAGTGAGATTATAGATATATTTTACATGATTATTGTTAGAACTTGATATAATGTGAATATGCTACTTTTACAATGAATGAGAAAACAAATAATAAAAAATATGAATCAAAGTAAAAAGCCAGTCAACAGAGGAAATGAATTAGAGACAACAATCATTCTTGAAAGTTTAGTTACGCCCTCCAGAAGTTTTTTCTTAAATATTTCAGTAATTTGCTATCTACTCATAAATAATAACATAACATTTTCTAAGGGCACACTGTTATGAAATAAATACCATTTGTATTCGCATTGACAATATTTCCTAAAAATTTGAAAAATGCATGCAATAGTCTAATAAACAATGGCTTTTTAAAACAGGAAAACTAAAGTAAACTTGCCAAAGAAAACTAGTTAAATATTCCAAGCACTGAAAGGATATTAGGCAAAGTTGTGTTGTAGCAATATCTTTACTGATACAACTCCTAGGGCAAAGGAAACTAAGGAGAAAATAAACAAGTGGGATTATCTATCTATCTATAACATAGATATATATAAGAGCCTAAGTGACTGAACGACGGGTTGACCAGTCGGTATGATGTGCATTGACCACCAGAGGGCAGACGCTCAATGCAGGAGCTGCCCCCTGGTGGTCAGTGCACTCCCACAGTGGGAGTGCCACTCAGCTGACCGACCCATCTCAGTGGCCCACCAGCCCAGGCGGCAGCCACTTGCTCCCTCAGTAGTCCTGCAAGTCCAATCTCTGGAGAACAGGCCAGACCCTGACAGACCTGTGCTGCCAGCACAATCCCTACAGCACCGCCGACCTTCTGGAAGTTGCTCTTAGGCACTACAGCCAGTTTCCCTCCTGAGATGCTCCACAAGGAAAGAAATGATATAAAAGCGGCCACCAAGTGGCGCCCAACAACCTGCGTGAACATCAGCGGGACAGATCTGGATCCTGGCCAGCAAGGGCATTTCACCACCCACCCAGAGGGCTGATCGCATCCTGGGCCTACCCCCAACCCCCTCGGGACAGGTGCCAAACGTAGGTCTCATGGCTGGCAAGTGCCACTGCAGGCACCGCTGCGGTGGCACCAGCCCACAGCAGGTGCAGCAGGGCCAGGATGAGCAGAAGCGGCAGGCAGGAGCGGCAGCATTGGACTGCCAGTTTCAGCCCAATCCCTGCAGGCCATCCTGAGGGACCCCACCCGTGCACAAATTTGTGCACTGGGCCACTAGTATCAAAATAAAAAGCTTCTGCACAGCTAAAGAAACCACCAACAAAACAACAAGAAAGCCCACTGCATGGGAGAACATATTAGTCAATGTTATATCTAATAGGGGCCTAATCTCCAAAATTTATAGGGAACTCATACATCTTAACAAAAGGAAGATAAACAATCCAATTAAAAAATGGGCAAAGGACTTAAATAGACACTTTTCAAAAGTGGACATACAGAAGGCCAAGAGACATATGAAAACATGCTCAAAGTCACTAATCATCCAAGAGATGCAAATCAAAACAACAATGAGATACCATCTCACACCTGTCAGAATGGCTATCATCAACAAATCAACAAATGACAAGTGCTGTCGAGGATGTGGAGAAAAAGGAACCCTTGTGCACTGCTGGTGGGAATGAAGACTGGTGCAGCCACTGTGGAAAACAGTATGAAGTTTCCTCAAAAAATTAAAAATGGAACTCCAATTTGATGCAGTAATCCCACTTCTAGGAATATATCCCAAGAAATCAGAAACATCAATCAGAAAGGACATATGCACTCCCTATGTTCATAGCAGCACAATTTAAAATAGCTAAGATTTGGAAACAGCCTAAGTTTCCATCAGCAGATGAGTGGACTAAAAAACAGTGTTACATCTGCACAATGGAATATTACGCTGCTGTAAAAAAGAACGCTTACCATTTGCAACAGCATGGATGGACATGGAGAGCGTTATGCTAAGCAAAATAAGCCAGGCAGAGAAAGATAAATATCACATGATCTCACTCATTTGTGGAATATAATGAACAACATAAACTGATGAACAAAAACAGATCCAGAGACAGAGAAACATCAATCAGAATATCAAACCTCAGGGAAGGAAGGAGAAGGAGTGTGTAGGGGTGGGTAAGAGATCAACTAAAGGACTTGTATGCATGCATATAAGTACAACCAATGGACACAGAGAGTAGGGAAGTGAGAGAATGTGCTGGGATGGGGGTGGGGGTGGCCAGAGAGAGGTCAATGGGGGAAAAAGAAGACATATGTAATACTATATGTAATACTTTAAACATTAAAGAAATAAAAAAATGAAATTTTTCTTTGGAATTTCTCCATCTAATTTTCTATATGCCTCATTACAGTCTAGAATCCTTTAAAGAAAAAAAAAAAGGAAAGAAAGAAAACAAAATAAAAAGAATCCCAGGGCACTCTCTCCTCTGTTCTTCAGATACCTGGATATCCTTATCTAGCTCAAAGTCCCTTGTGATATCAGAGATAAAGACTTGCTCTCCTAAAGAAGACTGTGCTATACATTTGGCTTCTGCTTCCTTACCCTTCAATTAAAACTCTCATAACTTTGATGAGGCCAATCTCAGACTAAAAGAAAGTTTATCATTTGCTTAAATAAATCTATGCTAAAGTATAAATTACCAATGACTTTAACCCACTAGTGATTTACAGTGTATAGATTTATTTCTTTTTATACATTTGTTTTTCTAAACACACACACACCTATATGGAGATGAAGACAAAAAAGGGGTGGGGGGGATGAATTTTTTAAAAAGTCATGTTGGAAAGGCTATAAGAAAAAACACTTCCAGAAGATATTTTTCAGGAACATATTTCTTGCACTTAACATTTTCTAACTAGGGACTGAAGAGAGAAATTTGAGCTTGTAAAGAAGAGCTATAGAATTCAAAATAACAAAGGAGTTGTTATTCAGTTCTTTAAAAATCTTTTTCTTTTCCTTTTTTTCTATTTTTCTACTAGTCTTACTTAGTTGCTGATGGTTAATATTTATGGAGGCTTCAGTGCATGATAAACACATCCCCTCATCTTTTACATCTCCCTACTTACATCTCTGCTTTTCATCAGTGATACAATTCTAGCTAGAGTAAAGAAGTAATGTTGAAAGGGTTAAGAACCTAGGATACTCTAATTAAACAGAGGAAGGAGAGAAAGGAGAGAAAAAGAACACCCACATCATTAACCTAATTTATTTAGAACAGATGAAAACATATCTACAAGAAAATCGTTTTCCCAATTTTTCTCCATAACTAACTCATTTTACCACATTATACTCTTCAGTTATGATTCAAAATAACCTTATTCATTTCCTGCTTCCAATAATACGTTTTTGTGAGTCTTCAGTGTATATGGAGAACAGCTTACACTATTCATAAAGGGGAGATGTTATATGTAATACTATAGTGTTTGTCTATCCTTTTGAAATTACCTGCTTTTTAAAAACTGCCATTGCTTCTTTGTGTTGCTTTGTTAATGTTTCCTTTTGATTCTGAAGAGTTTCCTATTTTAAAAAATGATAAAAAGACATAAATTCTAGCAACTCTTTCAGTTTAAACTTTAATTGGTTTCACTATGCAAATAAAAGTTAAATATATTTGTTGCATATATAATTTCATGCTCCTGAAATGCAATTTTAAACCAATCTTAATTTTTTAATTGTCATGGAATCATCATACAATTATTTTGCTTCCAGTTGCTTCTTTATGATAAAATGCATTGCTTTATTAAAATTCAAACTCTAAACATAGCTTGCTGCAAAGCTTTCTTCAAGAAAATATCTTCCATCAAAAGTTATTAACATTCCTTGTACACAAGCAGACTGTAGTCTTAGAGTTTCCAAATAAACCAATTCTATGATCTAGGCACAAATGTTCATATAGCAACATATGACTCTTTAAATGCATTGAAATACACTAAATTTTTACAAAACCAAAACTATCACAGGGCATTTAAATTTATTTTATTTTTCAGTTACAGTTTACATTCATTACTATTTTGTGTTACTTTCAGCTGCACAGCTTAATGGATAGACAATCATATATTTTACAAAGTGTTCCCCTGCTATTTCAAGTACCCATCTGGCACTGGACATAGTTATTACAATATTATTGACAATATTACCTATGCTGTATTTTACATGCCTGTGACTATTTTGTAACTACCATTTTGTATTTTTTAATCCTTTCGCCTTTTCCCCCCAGATCACCATCTTCCCTCCCCTCTGGCTACCATTAGTCTGTTCTCTGTATCTATGAGTCTGTTTCAATTTGGTTTGTTTGTTTACTCTGTCCTTTAGATTCCACTAAGTGAAATCATACTGTATTTGCCTTTCTCTGATTGGCTTATTTCACTTAGCATTAATAATCTCTATATCCATCCATGCTGTCACAAATGTTAAGATTTCATTCTTTTTTATGGCTGAATAATATTCCATGGTATATATGTACCACCACTTTTTTATCCACTTATCTATTGACGGCACTTGGGTTGCTTCCACAGTCTGGCAATTATAAATAATCCTATATAATAAAAGGCTAACATGCAAATTGACCGAACCTCAGAACAACTGATTACTATGATATGCACTGACCACCAGGGGGCAGACTCTCAATGTAGAAGCTTCCCCCTTGTGGTCAGTGCACTCCCACAGCGGGAGCACCAGTCAGCCAGAAGCCAGGCACACAGCTGGCGAGCATAGTTGGCGAGTACAGCAGCGGTGGCGGGAGCCTCTCCTGCCTTCAAGGCAGCGCTAAGGATGTCCAACTGCGGCTTAGGGAGTGGGCCTAAGCCGACAGTTGGACATCCCCCGAGGGCTCCTGGACTGCGAGAAGGCACAGGCCAGGCTGAGGGACCCCCACACCGGGCCTCTAGTACTGCAATGAACATAAGGGTGCACATATTCTTTCAACTTAAAGTTTTTGGTTTCTTTGGATACATACTCAGAAGTGAAATCGCTGGATCATAAGGCAATTCCACTTTTAATGTTTTGAGGATCCTCCATACTGCTTACCACATTAGCTGCACCAACCTGCATTCTCTTTTCTTCACATCCTCACCAACACTTGTTTGTTGATTTACTGAGGATAGCCATTCTGACAGGTGTGAGGTGATACCTCATTGTGGTTTTAGTTTGCATTTCTCTGATGATTAGTAACACTGAGCATCTTTTCATATGTATCTTGGCCAACTGTTTGCCCACTTCGGAGAAGTGTCCATTTGGGTCCTTTACCCATTTTTTAAATGGATTGTTTGTTTTTATGGTGTCAAGTTGTATAAGTTCTTTATATATTTTGGATATTAACCCCTCATCTACTGTACTATGGCAAATATCTTCTCCCATTCACTAGGTTGTCTTTTCATTGTCGATGGTTTCTTTTGCTGTGCAAAAACTTTTAGGCTGATGCAGTCCCATTTGTTTATTTTTTCTTTTGTTTCCCTTACTCAAGGAGATATAGCAGAAAAAATATTGCTAAGAGAAATGTCAAAGATTTTACTCTACCACAGGGCATTTTTGAAAAAAATCCACATACATGATTCCATTTCTTTTTTCCCCTCCCCTCCCCACCCTTTTGGGTAGAAGTTCTATGTTCTGTCCTTCAGATTCAAGATAACTTCATATTTTTCTTCTATTTTTATCAAATAATCCTCATAATTTAAAACTATTAGGCCTAAATGTAGCAACCACTTTCAAATATTTGTTATTTGACTCTATATCTCTTAATATATGTTGATTAAACAATGTAAAAATTTATGTATTGATCTCCTATTATGATTGTTTACGTTTCTTGTACAATCTTTAACCTACATCTCCTTCCTTTATTCTTCCAACAGTTATATAAAAATTGTGGCTAAGTTAATAGTATTTTTACTACTCTATGTAATTTTTATTCAATGCATAGTCATATAAGTATATCACAATTACATTTCTATTCTCACACAACTTTTATTTCTCCAGAAGTTAGCAATTGCTTTAAAATATTTTAATTCTCATAGCTAATTTTTAATAATTATCTTTTGTCACTTGAATTCTGATTCTAGTATGTTACCTCCTGTTCCTATTTCAATATTGCCAAATAGTGAGAAAGGCTATCATAATTAATCTTTCAATATTTAGTGGTTAAAATTACCTTGGTGGAAAGGCAGAAGAGGCATTATTAAAATGCTTTTAATATAGATAAGTCTAGAGAGAAAATAAAATCTAATATTCTTTTAAAAAATTTGGTTATGGCATGTAACAACAACCTAGAAACACATGTACAGTTCTGAGGTTTCACTTCTTAAAAAATATTTTGACTCCTCTAAAACATACAATATATCGCTCAGATGTGAAATAGTTCACAGTTTTCAGCATTATACTCAGTATTATTCTTAGTTATTTTCTTATCAGAAAGCCTGAATAAAAATTATTCTCAATTTTCTGGAAGCCCAAATGTTAACAGTTTTAGTGGGAACTTTAATACTCTGAATTTGTTTAGAAAATTTAAAAATTAACTTTGCAATTAAAGATTAGAATACATTTAAAAACAATTGCTAAGAATGCTAGTCTGAGAAAAAATATATACTCACATTTTGCCATTTAAGTTCTTGTGTCTCCACAATAATTTTACCAATCTGCTCTTCATATTGAATTTCTGCTTCCTACATCAAAAAGAAGAAGAAAGATGCTAGGAAAATTAGGACCTTAAATCTTCCAGTTTTAGCTCTTACAGTAAGAAAAAAGCTGGACAAATTGCAAATTTGCTTACCTGAGACATAAACTACTGAGTACTGATAAGAAACCTCAGCTAAAAGAACTTAATAAACTGCTAAAGGCAGAATGTGGGCTAGTGTAAGATTGTGAGTCCCCTGAGAGGCCCCAAAGGAAGTTTATAACTTCTACTAGGCTTCTTTTTTTTTAGGAAACCCACTGTACTTACAGGGAAGGATGGGGAAAATCCTGAGAAAGCTTTCTCTGGTGGTACTGCCTTGGGAGAAGAAGAGCAATTATGAGTCACCTTCTCTATTTCCACTCCAGACCAAAAACCTTAATCTGTTGGAGAAAGAAGAAAAAAAAACAAAAACCCACAAAACAACAGCACTACAGCTAAGGACACTAGTGGAACTGACCCAGGGGAAGGGCACTAACAGCCACAACTGAAAACTCTACCTTCCTTATCTCCCCTAAGGAACAAAAGTCTAATCTACAGAGGAAGGGCAATAAAAACTGCAGCACCAGAGCACCTGCAGAAACCCACTGCAGGTAGGAGCAGAAGGCTAGGAAAATAAAACAGCTCTAGGAGGAGCAGTAATACATGCTAAGTTCAGCATTAAATGTGAGGGAGGGATCAAAACTCTTGTGAAGACCCCACCGTGACTATCAGCCTTAATAAGAACATCAGAGAATGCCCTGTTCTCCCTCCCACTATAACCACCCCACTAACAAGAAGAGGAGCTGCAAAGACAGACTCTTTCTCTGGGAAGCAGCACAAAGGAAAGGCCCAAAAAGTCAAAGGAAAAGGCCCAAAGCCAGACAGGAAGCAGTTATGTAGAAAACCCCTCTGATTCTGTTTAAAATAATGTAATAATACTCCAGAATTAGTCCACACCATAACACAACTTTTCAACGGAAGCTTTAGAGAAATCTAAAGCTTCCGTTGAAAACTTCAACAGGCAGACTTGAAAACTGTCTGGTTGAGTATTGAAGGTGTGCCATACACACATTGCCCTTCTGCACAGACTGGGAGGTGCGGTCGTTTTCCCTTTGGCCCAATGTATTTAAGGAAATCTCTGTCAAACAAAGCTGATAATTAAGCTAAAAAAGCACAATGATGACTTCAATAGCTATATGTTACAAAAACTGCAGCCTTTACAAAATTATTTCAGAAACGTCAAAAACAAAAAATGACAAGCAGCAATCTTGGTGAAGGAGAGAAAACTGATTTCTAAGGTTGCCACATATTCAAAAGGGTCATGTCTAGTTTTAAACAAAATATTACAAGGCATGGAAAAAAAAAAAAAACAACAACAGGAAAGTGTGATCCATACACAGGAAAGAAATGAATAGGCACTGTCCTTGAGTAATTACAGATGATGAACTTACTAGACAAAGACTTTAAATGAACAATTTTAACTATGCTCAGAGAGCTAAAAGAAACCATATACAAAAATACTGCAGCCATTAAAAAGTTCATAAGGAATGCTAGGAACAAGGTCATGCTCTTAAATTTGACAAGTTACAGAAATACACCAATTCTTCAAAAACCATAAAACTACCAAACCTCAACCAAGATGATATAGACAATCTAAATAGCTCTATAACAATTAAGTTAATAGCTCCTAAAAAAAGAAGTTTCCAGGCCAGATGGTTTCACTGAAGAACTCTACCAAACATTTCAAAATAAATGAACACTATGTTCACACAGACTCTTCCAGAAAAATACAACAGGAATACACTGCAACTCATTTTTTGAGACCTATTTACTGTGACACCAAAACCAAACAAAGATAATACAAAAAAATTAAAGTAAGACCAATATCTCTAAGAAGTTTTGACAAAAAAAAATCCTCAATACCATATTAGCAAGTAAAATCCAACAATGTATAAAAAATTATACACCATGATCAAGTAGAATGTTTTTAAAATGATTTTTATTAATTTCAGAGAGATGAAGGGAGAGGGAGAGAGGAATAGAGACATCAATGATGAGAATCACTGGTCAGCACTTTTTGATTAATTTAATCTTAGGTTTAATTTTATGAGGTGAGTATTCTTGTCATTGCCATTTTATAGATGAAGAAACTGGGTTAGCAAGAGGATAAGTAACTTGCCTAAAGTCACATACTAGATAAACCTAGATGATCTGTCTCCAGAGTCTCCTTAACATGCATTATATTACCTTTAAAAGACCGTGGGTTCTGTAAAACAATATGGATTATGATATATGTATATGTTCCTTTCCTTCAAACACTTCAGAATTTAATCTTCATATCCCACAAAAGTTAGAAAACCACCCTAAATCATATTAACTATTTTAAACATGTAAGTATATTCTGATTGTTTGGTAGAACATGTCAAAAAAACTAGAAATATTTGTTGAATGGAAAAATAGAATTTTAAGAATTACTGTAAATGTTCTAATATTAATATTTTTCTATTTTAGAAATCACTGTAATAAATTAAGTTGACTAATATGAAAACAGTAGTTTAAATACTACTTAGGAAAGAGGTTTTTAAAAATATGAACTTTTAGGCTCTCCCTATAATTAGATTTTTTCATCTAGAATACTTTGTACCTAATCAAACCAAGAAACTATCTGAAAGAGTGATTAGTATTTTATTAGACAACATAAGAAACTGAATTGGGCAATTTTGTAGGAGGTGAATTATGAGTTTGAAAAAGAAAATAAAAGTACCCAGTTATAGTTTTGGATGCTTGGACATGTGCCTGCTGTACATACTATGTCCCTAAATCTGTTCAGGGTCAAGAATTAAAGAGGTCTGACCAATACATAGCCCATCTTGTAAAACTACAGCCTGAAGCAAGCACTTTTTAAAAAGCATGACACTTTCTAAAGGTTATAAAGAGTAAATAAACCATCAAATTACTCCTCTTTTATTGTTTTTATAAAACACTTAAATCCTTGTAGTCCTAAGGCAGCTAATAAAAAATAAACATTACTTTTAAGGTTGATATTCTTGGATACTTTATTGAAGTTACAGATGGGGTTTTCTTACCAAATTTAATATTTTTTATTCATTAACAATTTAATAAGAATTTTTATTAATAACTTTTGAAAGCTGCTTGAAGAACGCATAGAAAATAAAAAGTTCAAAAAAAGTAAATAATTTTTAATAGAAAGCATGAAGTAAATTTTAAATCCTAATATAGTAGAAGCATATTATAATGTTACTTTCACCAATGTGAATAACACTCATTGTATCAGCTTTTCATGTAATATAAACACATACATTTTACAAATCATTATAATTACAGAGATGTATGATTCCACTGATAGCATAACTAATTTTATGGGACACTGAAGTGCTGCTTTACCACATATTATACCATTAATTGCCCAGTTTTCTTTCACAATTCCCTTAGCAAATCATTGCTATTCTAGAATACCCAAATTTCCATTGGCTTTTATTTATTGCTAATGTAAAATTCCAATATTTACTTCTGTTTAGATATTTAATAAATTTAAAATATCCTTTCTCTAAACTCCCATAATGGTTTCATCATAATCCATAATACATACTATATGAGAGTACAGTGATTGATTTGTATGGTATGTTTCGACTATGAAAATTTAAGTTCTCTTAGAGCAAGACTGAGTAAGTAGTTTTTCAAAGGTTATCAAAAAATGCATATTTTAAAGTTTGAAATTTCTGAGATAGAAGTCTTTCATTCCCATTGTATAGATAATCTAGCTTAAAAATACTTAAAAATCTGGTTTATAAACTTTCAATCCACTACCAATATTTAGGATCTAATAGATTTTACATTAAAGTCTTTTTTAAAAATATATTTTTATTGATTTCAGAGAAGGGAGAGGAAAAGAGAGAGAGAAATAGAGATAGAAACATCAATGATGAGAATCATTGGTTGATTGTCTCTTGCACACTCCACACTGGGGATTGAACCCGCAACCTGGGCTTGTGCCCTGACTGGGAATCAAATAGTGGCCTCCTGGTTCATAGGTCGACGATCAACCAACTGAGCCATGCCAGTGGGGCTACATTAAAGTCTTCAATAACTGGAAGAGCTAACAGTACAGGGCCCATTTTTTTTTCTATAATGGCAACAATTTTCTGAAGCTGAATCAGAGATAGGTTGAACTGAAAACATAGGTTCTCCAGTTCAATACAATTCCTACCCTACTCCCATCATATGCCACTCCCTGAATCCAAAGGAAGTTGAATTTGTGACCCTTCTGCTATTGTTCATCCCTACTCATCAGTTATTCTGTCTATCTATCAGATAAGGGAATTTACTAGAAATGGTGTCTAACTTCTAAAAAGCAAACATTATAAATTCAATATAAACTTTTTTGTTAATTCAGAATGTTTATCTGTAGGTAATTATAATTTAAAATTATTTCCCCCCAATAAAATATTATAATTACCAAATTAGATTCATAATGGAAAAAATGAGTAAAGTCCCCTCTCTCTTTTGCTAATTCCAGCATAGTTAAGTAGTAAAATGTAGTTCAACTGAGTAATAAATCTCTTTCTTTGACTTTACTGCCTATTGTGCTTACTTCTTTGAAGAAACTTTACTATTTAACCCTCTACAATATTGATCAATTTTATGTTGACTGCATTATTCATTCTAGTTAACCTATTAAATATATATTAACGGAAGAACATTAGACAAGGAGCAGAGAGATCAGAGTATCAGTCTCGTAAAATTCTCTGGATTTTAGGTTGGACTAGAAGCTATCTCAGGCCACTTCCACCTCTAAAATTCTACAATTTCATGAACCTGAAAAAAGACTGATTATTTAGAATACATCTCTAAGATCACACAGAGAATGAAAGCAAAAAAAGATGATTCTGACAGTTGCTATTCACCCATTTACTAGGGGCTAAGAAAGTGAGGCGGTTCTACCAGCAGTCTTCTGAGGATTGACTTACTGTTCAGGACCCACCAAAGAAGAGGGACTTTGGAAAATATCCCAGGATTTTAGTTGTAAGTCCAAACAGCTACACTCTTTAGAGGGTAGAAATAAACTAGCCCTTACAAAAATGGAAACTGAGCCTCCAGTGACCTCAATCTCTGATAGGTAATCAGTGGTCGGCAAACTGCGGCTCGCGAGCCACATGCGGGCCACCGTTTGCTGCTCTGTTGACTATTGAGTTTGTCAACCACTGGGTAAGATGATCTGTCCATCCTTACAGAAGCAAAAGTAAACCTCTCTAGAGGAAGATAGCATGCAAAGCCTCAAATTTTCTTTGCAATTTTTCATGCACAAAGTCATTTAATCAAAATTCACCCTAGATCTCAGAAAATAAGGTCAAATAACAAAAAATCATGAGAGTAAAAACAGATAATAGAAATGGATCTACAAGTCCAGATATCAGAGTTTATAGCCATAGACATTAAGATATATGAAATAATATGCTCAAAAATATATAATAAAATGAATTTCAGCAGAGAATTGAAAATTACAAAAGAACCAAAAAGAAAATTTAGAAATACAAGAAATAAAATTAAGAACTCAATAGCTTGACTTTATCAGCTGATTAAATAAATAGAAGAGAATATTAGTGAACTAAAAGGACTGAAGAAAATAACCACACTAAAACATGAACAGAAAAAGGAAAATATAGACAAAAAATCAGTAATAATATAGGAGATGTGAACAAGATTAACAAAGTTGGCCAAATTCATATTCCTAGAACACTACACCCAAGAAATAGAGAACACACATTATTTTCAAGTTCATCTATGTTGGAATATTTACCAAAATTGATTATATGCTTGACTAGAAAGCAAAGCTCCACAAATACTGACTGAAATTATATAGAGTATATTATCTGATACAGTAGAATTATGCTAGAAATAGGTTTTTTAAAGTTAACAAAAATAAAATTCTCAAATATTTGTAAAAGCAGTAATACACTTCTAAATAACTCATGAGTTCAAAAAGAAATTCCAATGAAAATTAGAAAATAATTTGAACTGAATGATAATGAAGATAAAATATGTAAAAATTGTGTGACCCAGCTAAAACCATGCTGAGAGAGGTTTACAGCTTTAAATACTTTGTTAGAAAAACAAAGTTAAAATTAATTAACTAAATACCCATCTCCAAAACTTCAAAACAAAAAGAACAGAAAATTAAGTAAAATAAAAAATAAAGCTAAAAGAGATCAGTAAAATAAATACACAATAGAATCAGGAAAAACAAATTTAATTTCTTGACAATACTAACACAATTAGAGAGAATGATCCAAAATTCCTACTCATTCATAACATCTTGTGTGTCATCATATCTGTCCACCATCTTTTCATTAAGGAAGAACAATCTCTATTCCAAAGACTATAAAATTATTTCTTATATTTCCTAGTATTTGTATATTTTTTCTTTACACTTTATATTTGTATGTGAATTATGTATGAATTGTCCAAGTGCCATGTATTGACTTCCTTCTTTTCCCCCATTGGATTTATTCTTATACTGATCTATTGTTCCTGCAACAATATCACATTTTTAATTATTACAGTACTAGAGGCCCAGTGCATGAAATTTGTGCACTCCGGGGTGAGGGTGGGGAGGGTGTCCCTCAGCTGGCCTGCTCCCTCTTGCGGTCTAGGAACCCTGCAATCGATTGCCCCACTGAGGAAGGCCATGCCCACCCACTACAGCACTGCCGCAAGGGAGCCTGGGCCTCCCTCTTTGGGGTGATCTCGGACCCCCTGATTGAATGCCCTGCTGGCCAGTGACCTGGGCCTCCCTCTGTGGGATGATCATGGAGCGATGGTGGGGCCCCTGACCAATTGCATCATACCCACTTTGGCTGGCCTGGCGCCAGTGTGTGTCATAGCGTGGTCGTCTGGAAGGTCCTTCCGCTGTTTGGCCATTCGGTCAATTTGCATATTATGCTTTTATTATTATAGATTGGAGAAGCCTTTAATATCTGATAGAGCAAGTAGCAATTCTTTTTTTATTTTCTATCTATACTCATACATTTTTTTCTAGCTAATGACATGACATATAACATTGTATTAGTTAAGGTGTATAACATTATTTGTGTATATATTAATACATTTTCTTATAAATATAACTTTAGAATCATTCTGCCAAATTCTAAAAAACATCTCATTGGTTTTTTATTGGCATAGCACTAAATTGTTGAGTCCTATCTTGGTCTGTTCAGGCTGCTACAATTAAATGCCATAGACTAGGTGACTTATAAACAACAGAAAATTGTTTCTCATGGTTCTGGAGACTGGAAGTATGAAATCAGGGTGCCTACATGGTCAGGTTCTGTGTCTGGTGAGATCAGTTTCCCAGTTCATAACTTCACGTAGCAAAAAGGGCTAGAGCTCTGTTGGGCCTCATGCCCTAATTACCTCCCAAAGCCCCACTTTCTAATTCCATCATACTGGAAATTAGGTTTCAACATTTGTATACTGGGGGGACACAAACATTCAGACCATAGCAGATCCTTTGAAGAAACCTCTAGAAATGAAAATGTAATCCTTGAAATTAAAAAACTCTCATCAAGGTTAGATAGCAGAAAAAAAATTTTGAAAAGACAATTAGGAAATAACAAAATGAATTACACATGCAATAAATGAAAAAAATACAAAAACTATAAAAAAGTGAAGAGTCATAACAGATAGAATAATATGATCCAATATACTACCTAAGGGGAGTTCCAGAACAAGGTAATAGGAGAAAAGAAATAAAGGAAGGCAACACTCGAAACGATCACAGCTAAAAATTTTCCTACAAAAGGAGTCCCAAGAAACATTGAACAGCTTTGAACAATATCGATCTCCTGCTAAAATTTTTATACTAGATGTCTCTTTCCTAAAAATTTCAGAGTTATCAC
Source organism: Corynorhinus townsendii (assembly GCA_026230045.1). NCBI lineage: Eukaryota > Metazoa > Chordata > Mammalia > Chiroptera > Vespertilionidae > Corynorhinus > Corynorhinus townsendii. Next base: position 21,549,231 of record JAPDVU010000008.1, on the reverse strand, counting down.
TTTAAAACTAAGAAATTTATTTTTTGAACTCAGAATACTTATACTTACTATATACATTTATTTTGTCAATTATGTGTTATCTTGTTTTATCATTTAATCATTTCATAGGTACCTAACTCATAACTTTAACAAAAAATGTAATCTTCTAAAGAATAGTTTTTTTAATCATCCACAGTGTCTAACTATGGTGCCATCTATGCATTCCAAAGTATTCAACAAATATTCGCTGATTTATCAAGTATTTAACAATCTGAAAATCTACTATATTTTTTGCTTTGGTTTATAAATTCTTATTTCCCATTCCCTGATGCCAACTAAATTTATCCTTTTTTCTTTTACTTCAATATTTAGACTGTATTTCTTCTTTCTAAATAAGAGCTTATTTTGTTAGGTCTTTTTTTTTTTCTCTTAAACCCAAAATTAAACTGGACAAATCCAGTTATCTATTAAAATAGCACTTTAAAAAGGTACTTACCCTTCGCATACGTAATTCTTCTAATGCTTCCAGTAAACTAGTTCTGAAATCTAATAGCTGAATAGAAAACAATGTCTCTGAAGAACTTTGAAGAGCAAAGGTAGATGATGATGAGTCAATCTTAAAATCGTTCTCCATGTTGACATTTATTTTCTGTAATGTAAAAAAAAGCATTTTTCTAGGTTTTCAAGTAAAAGCACAGTTACCATAAAAATGTAACAACTGGTATCCCATAATCCTCCAGGGCTAATAGTGAATAAGTTTTGTCATTACTCCTACTCTGATCTTCATACACAAAGCACTTAGCAAAACAATGATTGAATTTCGTTTCTCTGTGGCTGATATTTTCTGTTACTCTAATACCCTCGAGGACTAAATCTCCCGCCCCTCCCATCCATCTCCTAAAGGCTGGGTTCCTAATGTAGCAGGAAAGGTTTGGCCCTTCACTAATTGTTTTACACCAAGCCTGAGATAAACATTGTGCCTCCTACTAGAGGTAACCAATCAATCTTTATCTCTCAGAAAGAAATTGGAGGAAAATAAATCATTTTCAGAATCAATCTTCCCAGAACTACAAAAAAAATATGGGTTTGCAAAGAGCTCATTAAGGGCTGAACCAAGACATATCATGGTGAAATAATGTAACACTAGAGGAAATGGAAAGGATTCTATAAGCTTTAAGAAAGGAAAAAAAAAAATTTTCCCATACAAAGGACTAAGAATCATTACATTAGAGTTTTCAATATCTACAATAAAAATTAGGGTTTGCTTTAGGAGCCCATATACAATGAAAACTAGAAGAAGCTAAGCCTTCAAAATTAGGGGAAAAGATTACCCAATGGAATTTGCCAGCATGCAAAAATGTGAAGGTAAAAGGTATTTTCAGACGTGCAGTGTCCAAACCAATTTATCTTCCATGCATCCTTTCTCAGGAAGCTACTTAAAGATTTCTCCAAGAAAGAGGAAAGTATGGGATACAGGGGATCCTACACAATAGAGGAAAAGGATCCTAGAACTGTGAAGGGGGATACAAAGATGACACTGGTACAGCAAACTTTGAGATCAACCAGTCCAAATGGAAGTGGTTTAGAACACTCTGGTAAAAAGTTCATCAACAGGATGAGATTAACAGATTACCAACTGTTTTTAAATTAGTAATAAGAGGTCCGTATATCTGGGAAAAGTATGAGGCTGAGTTAGTAATGAATACATTAAAAGTCATCAATAGGGGGGAAAAGACAAATGGGGGATTATTGTAAAGGTAAGGAAAAAATAATCATAGCACACTCCAAAGGTTCAGCTGCGAATAGCATTTATGCGGTCATAAATTACTTATAAATTCAAGATTATGAAATAACTATATGATGAGGATAGTATGTGAAAGGGGAAGAATTAGAGCAAAGGTAAAAGAAAAGTTAAATCTTCATTTGCCATTATGGAAAGTCATTAATGACTAAAACTGGAAAATCAAGATGTAGCAATGATAAGCACATTATTATTTAGAGACATAGAAGCAAATGTCTGAAGAACCAGCTAAAATAGTTTAAAGTAGTTGCTTTAGAGAAAGTAAATTGCAGGGGATATTACTGTTTTTCTGAACAAAATTTGTAAAAAAATTAGTAATTATTTACATTGTGTGTACATAACTTTGATAAAAAATACTAAACCAAAAAAAAAATAGGATTAAAATTTATATAAGCATCATGGTTAAAAGTATAACAATATAAATACCATCAGAAAAAAATATTGAAAGGAAATACACCAAATTGTTCACTGTAGTTGTCTTTTAGTGATCACAAGTATGTGATGTTTTCCCCTTCATTCTCCTTTCCTATGAAGTACATATAAGTTCTATAATGAAGGAAAGCACTTTACTGCATATGTTTTAAGTTGGTACAGAATTATTTCAGCTGAGAACCCATAGAGAGATATGAAATCAGTTTAGTTGCAAGCAGCATTTCTTATCATGAAAGAGAATAAAACAGATTAGAATATATCAATAATATTCACATGTAGTAAACTTCATAAAACTTGTTTTAATTATATGTTAATGTAAATACATGTATGTATACTGGATCACAATGTGAAATGTATTTCTTACTATGGGTCAAAGTGCAAAAAAAGTTTTTTCAATGCTATTATAAGCAAGCTTGATAAAATCAGATATGAACCAGTTTTGTGGTTTAGTTTTATGCGCTTCTGAAAGAGACATATGTATGTTTGTAGATTCCTATAACAGAATCCAAAACATGTGGATTCAAATTCTATCTCCTCTTACTGGCTGAGTGACTTCCCTAGAGTTTAGTTTCCTCATCTGCATAACAGAGACAATGACACTTATTTCACTGTGTGAGGATTAAATGAGGTAATGTATTTAAGTCTTGATTTATCACAAAGGTTTAATAGCCAGTGACTACGCTTCAAATGGTTATGGGTTCGATTCTGGGCCCCAGTCAGGGTAGGTGCAGGAGGCAACACGATAGATGTGTCTCTCTCACATCAATGTTTCTCTCTCCTCTCTCTCTCTGTCCTTCCCCTACTTCCGCTCTCTAAAAAAAAAAAAAAAAAAAAAGAAAGAAAGCAATAGAAAAAAATATCCTCCAGTGAGGATTAACAAAATAAGAAGGAAATAAAAGAAATGATGATTACATGTACAAAATGTGCCTTTTTGATCATTTAAAAGAGACATGTAATATTTAATTTGAAGCTTCATACTTACTTTACTCTTAAATCAAAATACTCTCGTATTTCAATGCTATTATTATAAGTATCTCCAAAAATGCTTATGCCTTCCCAGATTTTGAATCACAACTTGAATAGTTGAACAATGATTCCATATAGGAAAGTAGTCATTACTGGCCGGGTAGCTCAGTTGGTTAGAGCATCATCCCAATACACCAAGGTTGGGGGTTAGATCCCCAGTCAGGGCACACAAAAGTAACCAATGAATGCATAAATAAGTGGAAAAACAACTCGTTTCTCTCTCTCTCTAAAATATCAATCAATAAAAAATTTTAAGTATGTGAAAAAGCTTTCTTTATTTAAAAAATAATCCTGACTATCTTTATTTTTAACACTTGGCTTCTAAGTGTTACTAAAAACATCTTCTTGTAAATAGTTCATGTATTTATAGTAATTTATAATACTAAATTCATTGTTTATAATACAATTATTTATAACAAATATTATAGTTACAATAAATATATTCTTAGATTAACAGATTACAAAGTATTTATAATTACTTGTTTATAATATTTCATTATAAAATATACATTTATTATAAAATGCTTAAAGCATTATAAATATATTACAAAATGATTAAAACATTACCTCAGCATTCACCATATTACTGACTCTGTATTTTACAGTATTGCTATTTTTCTTTTAAAAAGCTTTATTTTAAGCAAATAAAAATCTGTCTTTTACCACAATTAAAAGCCAGAAAGGATTTTAAATCTTTGAAAGTATTTATTAAAAAATTACATCTTAAATACTCTACAGTGGAAAGTAAGTTAGTCTATAATCCTGATAGGGGTCACAGTAATAACACAAAATGGACAAATTACACTGTCATTCTACTTAAATTATTTAAGTTATTTAATTTGACCTGTAGACAGTCTCTTGTCTTCTCATCATGCCTGACTATTAAGTGGGAGGTCTTCATTCATGATGATCCTTTAATAGAAGCAAAGCTTTCTCCATTTAACCCATGCTGTTATCAATCATGTACAGGGATAAATGAGCCTGTAAGATTTTGCCAGTATCACAAATGACACTGTGACCTGAGGCCAGCATCTTTATTTGCTTCTCCAGTGATTCACTTCAGCAGATATTAACCAATTTTATAATCCATGAAAGGCAAAATTAAAGGACACCATCCATAAAACAGAATAATTCCTATCAGCAACAAAGTGATGTGTGTATTATCTTATAAATTATATGACCATACAGTGTGGTAATGTAATGAAGTAAAGATGGTAATAATCAAATGCCTAGGGCAAACGCTAATATGCATTTAATCACACAGCATGAAGCCGTTTGTCACTACAGTTGAATGCATGTGTACATAAAATACATGAGTCACGTCCTTATTGTTATACTATAACAGCATCAATTTCACACTATCATTTCACATAATAACGACTGTGAGCTTTGACATTAGCTAAAACATTAATAGAGTGTAAACAAAATCAACAATAGCTTTACAAATACCAAAAAATTGATTTTTCAGTAACTAAAATATTTTCCCCCAAAATTCTTTGTTAAAAAGCTATAAGTTCTAAGTTTCCTTTTTTTAATAGCCCCTAAGTTGGTATCATCATATTGCCTTTATTCTCAGGAATACTCTTAATACTTAAACTAAATGCTATATCAGTCTTATAAGCATATCTCCTTCATAAATAATTATAAATATAAAATTTAGATGTGAAATATGGGTGACATTGTCACAAAAAGTGAAAACTGTATATATATGCATATATACATGTTATATATATATATAAAAGCTAGTGTGTATATATATATTTGAAGAGACAGTGTGTAAATATATTTTTAAAGTGTTATATGTATACACCTAGTGTATATATTTCTTTAAAAGACTGAGAAAAAATTACCAAAGCATGACTCATATTCTATCTTGTATAAGCAATAGTTGTGTTAACCATTATAGTGTAAGTTCCTTGATTAGTGCCAAATCTCATTCATTTTTATATCCTCACACTGCCCAATACAATAATTTACAAAAGTCAGGCACTCAATGTTTCTCACACTGCATGTTGCACTGTATTTAACAGACCACTTGTATCCTTTGGAAAGGTGGGGAGTAGGATACTGGGAAACTGAGTCAAATAAAGTCGCATGTGCAATCAGAGTGTTTCCTGTATCTGTGATAAACAAACTTTGATAGGTATCACAACGCTAAAAAAGGCCTAGAGAAGAACAATTATATACTGAGGGAAAATGGAAAAGCATCCACATACGAATTTTTAAAATGACTTTTTATATACAGACTAGAGGCCCGAAGCACAAAATTCATGCAAGGGGCTCGGCTCTCACAGCCTCAGCTGCCCCAGCCGGCCCTTGCAGCCCCTCGCAGCCCCAGCTTCATCCAGAAGGTCGTCTAGACAGCTGTTCAGTCTAATTAGCATATTAGCTCTTTATTATATAGGACTAGAGGCCTGGTGCATGAAATTCGTGCATGGGTAGGGTCCATAGGCCTGGCAGGCGATCAGGGCCAATCTGTGGGGTGACTGGTGGGGCAATTGGGGGGCCCCTGCTGGCACCTGCATTGGCCAGCCTGGCGCCACCTACTTGCCGGCACCACCCCCTGCTGCCGCTGGTCCCTCAGTGGGGCGACCAGCGGGGCAATCGGGGGGCCCCCACTGGCACCTGCCTTGGAGGCAACCGGTGGAGCGATAAAGGGGTGGTGCCTTCTCACTGGCCAGCCCTGCCCTCAGATTCCCCCTCCACGGCCACCAGTCACCTCCCTCTGTGGGAGGCAACAATCGGTGGGGCAATCACCCTCTCAACAGCTGCCCCAACCCCTGCCCTCACCAGCCAGCCCTGCCCCCCTGCCGCTGCCACTGCTGGTCGCCTCCCCCTGCAGGGTGACCAGCAGGGTGATCGGGGAGCCCCTCCTGGCACCTGCCTTGGCTTGCCTGGGGCCTGAAGGCTGGGACATCTCCTGCATTGAGCATCTGCCCCCTGGTGGTCAGTGCGCATCATAGCAACCAGTCATTCCACCGTTCTGCCGTTCAGATAATTTGCATATTAGGCTTTTATTATATATATAAAAGCCTAATATGCAAAGTGTCCCCTGGGAAGTTCGACTGGAGACCAGGAGTTCAATTGCTCGCTATGACATGTGTTAACCACCAGATGGCAGTGTGGAACAAAGGAAGGACCCGGTGGGCAGCTGGAAGGCTCCAATCAGCCCCAATTGCCGGCCAGGCCTAGGGACCCTACCTGTGCATGAATTTCATGCATTGAGCCTCTAGTAGGCTAATAAAAAACAGTGACATAATTCAATAAATCTCTGTTCAAGAAACTGCAGGTGATACATATTTGAGTCAATGGTGTTTACCTTCGAGGTCTGTAAAAGTGAATAAAGCATTTATTCAAATAAGTGTAACCCCAGACACAATAACATAAGCATGATATAAAAAACACCACAGATAGCCCTGGATGGTGTGGCTCAATTGGTTGAGCTTTGTCCCATATACTGAGAGGTTCTATTCCCAGTAAGGGCACACGCCCAGAAGAGGGCATGTAGGAAGCAACCAACTGATGTTGTCTCAATGTTTTTCTCTCTCTATCCCTCTCACTTCTTTTCTCTCTCTCTCTCAAAACAATAAAAACACATTTTTTAAAAAAGGCACCATAGATTAAAAAGGGGACTCTAAGTGTTTAGAGAGTTCAAAGTACACAGTGCCAGAGCCTCATTTATGTTACCTATAAAATAAGAATGCTAAACTAAGTTTAAATTTTTATTTGTTAATTTGGAAATAACCTCATTGACCAAAATAGTTATAAGTGCAATAGCAAACTGGACTAAATGGTATCAGGGCTACTTGTAGCAGTGTAATTCTGATCTAGTTAACCTATGGAGAAGAATTCTTAGGCTATTGAGGAATTCAAGAAATAGTTCAAAGGGAAATGGAAGTTGGCAGAAGGATAACATGGTAGTTCTTACTGACACAAATTGATCTGGAATGTAAAAGGGAGATCCATGAGCAGTTTTCACAAAATGAGATATGAAATGAGATATAGGTAGTAGTTTAAGGTTATAAATAATTAAGGAAAGGTTAGGGGACAGGAGAAAAATGGAAACATTTCACATCTTATAGAAAGAAGCCAGAAAAGATCAAGTAATTAAATATGAAAAGAGGGGATAACTGAAGAAATGAGGTCTTGGAGTTAGGTAGAGGAGAAACACATTGTTGAATGATTAACCTCAGGAAAAAAAGAATACACTCTTTTCTTTCTTAGGAAGTAGAGTGAAGAATTATGTGATAGGGTCAAGGTACAAAGACTGTTGAGGTTCCAGAAGGGAATAGAATGTTATAAAATCAAGTGTAAATCTGATCTTGTTAAATAAATTTCAAAATACCAGAACTAAGGGGAGTTTTAAAGTCTGAAAATATTAATGTAAATAAATAAAGAAAACAAAGTTTTCATCCATTCAATAAAGAGTTGTTGGCCCTTCTATGTTAAAAAACGTAATGATTTTAAAAAAACAACAACACAGAGACCTTGTGCTCAAGGAACTGTGGTATAGAGAGATACAAATATATAAAGGTAAGTATAATACAACTAGAGGCCCGCTGCACAAATTCGTGCACAGGTGGGGTCTGGCCAGGCGCCCCAATCAGGGCCAATTGGGCCAGGCCAGCCAGGGGTGGGGACACAGGAGGTTGGCCAGCTGGCTCTGTCCCCAATCAGGGTTGGGGTCAGCTGGGGGTGGGGAGGCCTGCAGGCGGTTGGCTGGCCAGCCCTGCCCCCTGGTCAAACTCCCAGTTGAGGGGACAATTGGAATTTTAGCCTTTTATTATATAGGATGTGCAGTGGTAGAAATCCCAGAAAGTATTATGGTAGGAAAAAGAAGGGGCTTCTAATCCAGCAGGGTCAGCAACTACCTGGAGAAAGTGAGTTCTGGGCTAAAACTCTTAAAAGTTAAGAAATTAGCAAATTGAAAAATTAGGTAAGGGTATTTTAGAACAGAAAAACAGCGTAAGCAAATGCACAGGTGGAAGAAACAACACTTTATTTATTTACTTTAATATATTTTTATTGATTTCAGAGAAGAAAGGAAAGGGAGAGAAAGATAGAAACATCAATGATGAGAGAGAATCATTGATTGGCTGCCTCCGGCATGCCCCACACTGGGGATCGAGCTGGCAATCTGGGTGGAATCAAACCTGGGACCCTTTGGTCCAAAGGCCAACTCTCTTTCCACTACACCAAACTGGCCAGGGCAAACAAATCTTATATGAAGAACTAAAAGCAGTTTGAGATTAAAGTCTAACATAAAAGGCTGGGAGAAGATGCAATGAGGCTCAAGAAGCATGCAGGTCTTGAGGGTCTATGTTGCCACATTAAGGAGCCTGAACAAATTAATACCTATACATTTTGCTCTCTCATATAGAAGCCTTCCTCTATCTTTGTTTTTTTTTTTGTTTTGTTTTGTTTTTTTTTTAATTTTATTTTATTTTTATTGTTTTAAGTATTACAAATAGTAGTACATATGTCTCTTTTTTTTTTTTCCCCTTTGATCTCCCCCCGACCACCCCTACCCCCCAGGACATGCCTTCACCTGCCCACCCTCCCCCCCCACCCCAGTGTCTTATATCCATTGGTTGTGCTTATATGCATGCGTACAAGTCCTTCGGTTGGTCTCTTACAGCCCTCCTCGCCCAACCACCCCTGTCTTCCCAATGTAGTTTGACAGTCTGTTCAATGCTTCTTTGCCTCTGTATCTTTTTCCCACCATTTCTTTCCTTTAAAAAGTTTTGCCTTTGCAGACTGGAAATAAACATATAATAACAAAACAAGACAAAACAAAAAAATGTTTGAGTCCCAATTTCAATGTCCAACAGTTCCTTATGTGTACATGTCAGCAGTGATATCTGGATGGTGGGCACATGGTTTAAACATATTTAAAAATCAGATCAAATTCCATCTCCTCCATGAAGTTCTTCTTATGAATCCAGCTCACACCAATTTCTCCTTTTTTGGACTGTATTTGTTGCCTGTACCATGTGATCAGTACTTTAATGTGTTTATTGCCCCATCCTCTTATTGTTTATTACATATAATTTTGTACTTTTTACATCAATTTAGAGTGCTGCCATTAACAATATTATTTTTTCATTTACTGTTTCATGTTATTAAGCTGCAATAGGAAATATGCTTTGGGAACACTTGGTAAATATTTTAATTATAAGTTATGCAAAATCAAACACCTAGTTTCTTGAAAGTATTTTATACCACTACTAGTGGCCCGGTGCACGAAATTCATGCATGCAGGGGGTGGGGAGGTTCCTCAGCCTGGCCTGCACCCTCTCGCAATCTGGGACCTCTGGCTCCTAACCGCTCACCTGCCTGATTGCCCTTAACCACTCTGCCTGCCTGCCTGATCGTCCCTAACCACTTGCCTTCCTGCCTGATCTCCCCTAACTGCTCACCTCTAACCACTCTGCCTGCCTGCCTGCCTGATCGCCCCTAATTGCTCACCTGCCTGTCTGCCCTATCACCCCTAACTGCTTGCCTGCCTGATAACCCCTAACCACCTCTGCTTGCCTGCCTGGTCACCCCTAACCCTAACCACTCTGCCTGCCTGCCTGACCACCCCTAACTGCTCACCTGCCTGCACGATTGGCCCTAGCTGCCTCTGCCTCAGCCCCAGTCACTGCGGTCTTGTCTGGAAGGACGTCCATAATGATGTCCAGAAGGTCATTTGGCTGTCTGGTCTAATTAGCATATTATGCTTTTATTATTATAGATGAGTAAAATATTCTCTATTCACAATAAAATATTTGCCAAATTTCTCCTTGTTTTAAAAAAAGGAATAGGGATTCCATATATAAGATTTTAAATTTAGAAATATTTAATTCTAAAAATGAATGGTCTGAGGCATGTGAAGGAAATGAAAGAATTGGAAATTCTCTTCATAAAGTTCATTATGAACATGAAATAAACTATTAATGGAATTTAAATTTAATTAATATAATACAATACAAAAGAGATCTTTGGATCAAGTACATAAACACTAATTTTGGCCACCTTGTAAATAAAATGTAGGAAAATCCTTTAAGTATTTCTTAAAACACTAATAACATTTAACTAATCTAAACTTCAAATTTTTTCAGTCTGATTCTAAAACAACTGGAAAATTTATTGCTCATTGAACTTAAATTAAAACTAAGAGTTTTAGTTTTATATGAAATTAATTAGTGCCAGAGAATTTCATAAAAGCTTTTTTTTAATAACAAAATTTCCATTGGTCATATGAAAACTAAGAATGCTGAATGGCTTGCTGATATTTTCTATCATGTCGATATTAGGAAATAAAATAAATGAATTATGAAAATTACATGAATAACTTACAATAAAAATTTTCACCTAGTCATATTACAACAAAAACAGTTTTACCTTAATTATCTACATAATCATATTCTAAAGGACACAAGGTCTATAAGATACATCTCTAAAAACAGGTTCCCTGGTCAAATAAATCTGGAAAATGCTGTACACTAACTCCCCATCTTAGAGATTAACAGTATCATCACATATTTAGAAGCTGTTTAACCCAAATTTCCCAAGTTTATCTTGACCATGGAACACTTTAAAAAATTCATAATGCAAACGAATATTCTCAGGAGCATGTGCTCCAAAGAATGTAATCTGGAAATTCTAATCTGTAAAATTGTTCTATGTTTTCACTTTGCTGGTGTTCTGATTTATGAAAATTAATTTCCCAGTAAGAAACACTATCTCCATTCAACTATTTCCAGGACTGATAAAAGAATATTAACTTTTTCAAAGATATTTGCCATTACATCAATCACTTCCTCCAACCACACACAGCCTTGTATGTTTACCTCGGTGTGTTCCAGTAATATGTGCTTCATATAAAAAATAAGACCCAAGTTCTAGTCCAGTAAAACTATAGATTGTGGTTCAAGAAATCAATGTAAAAGGTCTTTTTTTAAAAAGACTCTTTTTAAATGAAAGGCTAGTCTAGCCCTGGCTGAGTAGCTCAGCGTGTCATCCTGGTTTGATCTCTGATCATGGCACATAAAAGAAGCAACCAATGGCTGACTGTGTTGCTCAGTGGTTGAGCATTAACATATGAACCAGGAGGTCACAGTTCGATTTCTGGTCTGGGACACATTCCGGGGTTGCAGGCTTGATTCCCAGTTGGGGGTGTGCAGGAGGCAGCCGATCAATGATTCTTTCTCATCACTGATTTTACTATCTCTCTCTCCTTCTCCTTTCCTCTCTAAAATCAATTTTTTTAAAAAGAAGCAACCAATGAATGCATGCATGAATGGAACAACAAATCAATGTATTTTTCCCTATTTCTAAACTCAACAGAAAAATGTAAATGAAGGCTAGTCTAAAAAAAACACAAAATCCTATATAATAAAGAACTAATATGCTATTTAGATCAATAGCCGAACGGCCATCCAGACAACATTCCAGATGGCCATCCGGACAACCTTCCAGATGAAGCTGGGGCTTCAAGGGTCAAGTTCCTTGAACAAATTTCATGCATTGGGCCTCTAGTAGAAAACATAAGAGTAGTACAAAGGTAAGACTTCCTCATGTGTATTTTATTTAAGTTGTATATACATATATTTATACTGGTCTGCATGTAAAATGCATTTCTTAATGTGGGTTGTAATCATAAAAACTTAAGAACGCACCCTGGCTGGGTGGCTCAGTTGGTTGGAGCATTGGCCCCATACACCAAAAGGCTGCTGATTTGATTCCTGGTGGGGGCAGGTACAGGAGGCAACCAATTAATATTCTCTCTCATCTCTCTCTCTCTCTCCCTCCCTTCCTCCCTCCCTCCCACCTCCCCCATTCTCTTTCTCTCCTTCATCCTCTGTTTCTAAAATCAATAAACATATCCTTGGGTGAGGATTAAAATAAAACTTAATGCTATGAGTTCAAAAAAAGTTGGTTAAACAGACTCCTTTACTGCAGGACTTCTTAGAACCTTTAATGAATCAAGAGCATTTGTGACCACAGGAACCTTTTTTAATTGAAGCATTTTGCAGGACTAGTATTTCTTGGAACACAATTTAAGAAATACTGGCTTTTGGAAACGATGCATCCCCAACTGTTTTGAGGCACATAATATAAAACCAATATTCAATTTTTCCCCTCTTTCAGAATATCCACAGATTTCTCATATTAACTGCTGGTTCTTCATTAATTGGTCAAATTGATAATGGTTTTAATTTGATTAGCACAAAGTAGTTAGTACCTGTGTTTCAGTCCTGGCTCTATCACTTACTGGCTTGTTATCAGCCTTGCATTATTATTTATTCTTTTTCCCACAGCTTCCTCATATGGTATAAAAAGACTAATAGGAATAGTTAAGTCACAGGTTTGGGGACTTACTTAGGATTACATGTGAAAATACACATAAAGGAGTTGGTCCAGTACCTGGCACGTAATAAGCATTCAACATATGATAGATACCAATTACTATCAGAATAGCACTATTACAGCATCAGTAATTCTGAAAGCCAGCCAAAGCCGAAGAAACTAAAAACACTATGCTGCCACCCAGTGGGCACTATGATGCACTATGATAGCAGGTTCCTTCCTGATATTACTGTAGGAAGCAACATAAAAAAGAAACTATCCTCTCAAGTTAAATCAGCACAATTTATAAATCATCAGAGTGGGGAATATAATGTTTAAAAATTTAATAATACTTTAATTCAACCCTGAAACCAGGAAGGGTTATCATAAACACTAAAATCGACTAAAGAAATGGGTAGAGAATAAAACTATGAAGGGCTGAAGAAAAAGTTCCCCTCACATAGGCTGGACTGCTGTTTCAGTCAGGGTTTTTCCTTACAAGTACAACACAAACACAGCCATAGGCATTTATCACACCTCAGGCAATATAGCGCATCATCGAAAGTTAAAGGATTTCACAGTGGAATCTTCCCCTTTTCTTCCTCAGTGGAATATACCCATTACAGGCATACATTGTTTGACTGGCTTGTTATATTTCACAGATGTTGCAGTTTTTATAAATTGAAGGCCAGACCCTCCGCTTGCGGAAAGAGGACCGCTCGCTTTACGGCAGGAGTCCGGCACCAAAGCCCCGTATCTCCGAGGCAGTCTGGGGGGGAGGGGAGGTGGCGGGGGAGGGGAGGTGGGGGGAGGAAGGTGGTGGGGGCGGGGGGCGGGGGGCGGGGGGCGGCGTCCAATCCCGTGAGGCCTGCGACGTCATTTGGCCTGGCCCTGCCACTGCCTTCGGGGGTGACCTAACCAAACACAGCAGGCTCATTTTTAAGGTGACCATTTTGTATGGCCCGCAAAAGACGTTATAAATATCCAAGTGGCCCTGGGCAGAAAATCGGTTCCGCACCCCTGAAAGCACACACACACACACACACACACACACAATGACAGGAAAAATTTAAACCTACAATTCAGCGTTCTCAGGATGGCGGGAAATTCCTTTCCAGCCTGCTTGTGCAAGGCGCCTCAAAAAGAGTAAGATGACTGGAAGCATTAAGGAAACCGGCGTAGTTTTCCTTGGGGAGTTAGATTCCGCAACTGCGCCTGGCTCGACAAGAATTCCTGCAGGGAAGGCCCAGATTCACCGTTCACGGTTCAAAATGTTGCAATCTAGGAGCACCAGGCTTGTTTGAAATTTTCCCCAAGAATGGCCAACACTGTTGCCTTGTATTCGTAACAAAAACGTGAGGTTTCAAAATAAAATAAAACCTTAAAAAAAACAACACCAAGTAAAGACAATATCTGCGCTTTTCTATAGGAACAGACAAGACCCACCTTACTAACCAGCAGCCCCGAAAGCCCAGAGAAGCCCAAGCAGAGTGAGGTCTGAGGGCGATGGCTGCCCCCGCGTCAGGTGTCAGGCTCAGGCGGGTGGAAGGTTCTGGACACCCAGGGCCAATGCCACGGTCAGGAGACTCCTGGGCACGGAGACCGCTCAGCAGCCAGAGTGAGGAAGGGTGCAGGTTAAAACCTTAAATGAACCCTGGACAAAAAGATTAGGACCGTTTCTAAACAGCCCGCCCTCAGGTACCTCAGCCAAGCGCTTCTATCGCTCCCCAGGAAGGACTTCCGGTTCACCTTTACTCTCCATAGAGCGTTTCCGGTTTCCAGGCCTTAAGATCCCCGTGGGTAGGGAATGGTGGGCAGCGGGGGCAAAATGCAATTGACTATTTTAAAGATACAGGCCCCTGGAAAGCTGTCTCTGGATGTTGGATGGTTTTCTTTGTTTAAGAACGCAGTTACTAGCTTACATATCCATGCTTGTTTGGTTTTAAATGTTTGGGGCCCTGGATGGGTAGTTCAGTTGGTCAGAGCATCCTTCCCGGAGGCCAAGGTTGCAAGGTTCCATCCTGGTCAAGATTCAACCAATGACTATATAAATAAGTAGAACAGCAACTCGATGTTTCTCTCTCTCTCTCCCTCTCACTTCCTCTTTCTAAAACCAATCAATAAAAAATAATAACAATTGTACAATCTGTGCAAAGATTTTAAAAAATATAACGTGTTACCTGTTTGTTGGGATCAATGCAAACTGTATGGGACAGACTTCTCTACCTATTTATACTTTTTTATGTTGAATCATGTAAACGTGTTATCCATGCAAAAATGAAATGCTGATTTTTAAGTGAACTAATTTTTAAGAAAATTTTTAAGAAAACTGTAGCTATAATCATACTGATGACCACACCTATTCCAACACGCAATATATTGAAGGTCTCCTATATAAGATAGTTTTGGCTGTGCTACCAAATCTGAAAGTTCCTGTACTCCGAAGTGTAACCAGCCTGGCCCGTTTGCTCAGTGATCAGAATGTTGGCCTAGGATTGAAGGGTCTCGGGTTCAATCTGATAGAGGGGACATACCTTGGTTGCAGGCTCAATCCTCAGTGCCGGTTGGGGAGCATGCAGGAAGCAACCAATTGATGCTTCTCTCTCTCTTTCTCCCCTTCCCTTCCACTCTCTGGAATCCAATGGAAAAAAATACCCTTGGTGAGGATTAACAACAACAGAAAACATTTGGCCATATTTCTCAGTAAAAGTCTGTCTGGAACTTTCTTTTGAATCCCTGTCGTTTTTCAGGTCTTTACCCAAATATCACTAAATTCGGGAGACTTTCCCTGACTACCATATATACAATAGTAATACTAACATACAGACTCTACTTTCCAGATTTTGCTTTATTCTCCATAATATAAGCACCATCTAACACGATATATTTGTTTATTGTCTGTATTGTAGAACATAAGCTCCATGAAGGCAGAGACAAATTCTTTCACTTTTGCATACCAAATTCTAGCCAATGCCTGGCATTTAAATGCCAAATAAATGAATGGATGGAATATGACCTTTCAATTTGGTATATGCTAACTATAACAGTTATACTGTAATAATGACTAATATTAACTAATAATTTATTTGTGTCAGACAAGCTAAGTGTTTTACATATATTTTCTTGTTTTAATCTCAAAACAATTCTATTATTATTTACATTTGCACACTAGGAAACTAAGGTGCAGAGAGGTTGAGTTGAACTTAACCTCTGATTCCCTTCTAATTCTATGCAAATTTCCCAATGATTGGTAAATAAATATCTTATTCCTAGAAGACTTATTTGAAATGATTTGTAGATTTTTTTTTTTTTGCTATTTCTCCTTTTCTAATATGTTCAATACAGATATTTGCAGTTCAATGGAAAGCACCTCGGTTTCAACTGAAAATAAGAGTTTAGTTCATCACAATAACTTCATCATTAACAAGAACAGTAAAATTAAACGGATCCTTTGACCCCATAAATCCACTTTTGAGATAGCATTCCAAGGGGAAAAATCAAAAGGAGACAGGAGGGAAAATAACAATTTGTACAAAGGTGTTTATAGCAGTGTTATTTATAGTAAAGAAAATTTTAAAAGAATCATCCTGAAGTAGTAGGGTATGTGGAAAATGACAAAATATATGAGTCTGAAAAGAAAACCCTATTGAGAAATCTAGAGGGCTCTCCCACTGCAGGGAAGTGTTGCAATAGTGCCCTTCTGTGGACCTTCTGAGAACAGCACCTCAATAAAGAATTCTGCCTGTTTGAAAAGAAAACGCTATTGATAGACCTAAAGGGATCTCTCACTGCAGGGAAGTGTTGCGATAGTGCCCTCCTGTGGACCTTCTGAGAACAGCACCTCATAAGGAATTCTGCCAGTTTGAAAAGAAAACGCTATTGATAGACCTAAAGGGATCTCTCACTGCAGGGAAGTGTTGCGATAGTGCCCTCCTGTGGACCTTCTGAGAACAGCACCTCATAAGGAATTCTGCCAGTTTGAAATAATTCATAGAAATAGATAAAGAGCTCTCCCACTGCAGGGAAGTGTTGCGATAGTGCCCTCTTGTGGAAATTCTGAGAATAACACCCTATTTAAAATATTTTTATTGATTTTAGAGAGATAGGGATAGGGAGAGAGAAATAGAGACATCAATGGGAGTCATTGATCAGCTGCTTCCTGCATGTCCCCTACTGGGGATTGAGCCCATAAACCAGGTATATGCCCTTGACCAGAATCAAACCCAGGACCCTTCAGTCCACAGGCCAACACTATCCATTGAACCAAACGGGCTAGCATCCAATTGATAGACTAAAGGGTTCTCCCACTGCAGGGAGATGTTGCAATAGTGCCCTCTTGTGGACATTCTGAGAACAGCACCCTAGTAAGGAATTCTGTCTGAAAAGAAAACCCAATTGATAGAAATAGATAAAGAGCTCTCCCACTGCAGGGAAGTGTTGCGATAGTGCCCTCTTGTGGCATTCTCTCTCCCTATCACTATCTCTCTCTAAAACCAATAAAAATATATTTTTTAAAAATAGGGTGCTGTTCTCTGAAAACCCAATTGATAGACCTAAAGGGCTCTCAGCACTCTATTTTTTAAAAAATATTTTTATTGATTTTAGAGAGAGATAGGGAGAGGGAGAGAGATAGAAACATTGATGGGAGTCATTGATCAGTTGCTTCCTGCATGTTGCCTACTGGGGATTAAGCCATATAACCCAGGCATATGCCCGGGACCCTTCAGTCCACAGGCCAGCACTCTATCCACTGAGCCAAACCGGCTAGGGTGAACAGCATCCTATTGATAGACCTAGAGAGCTCTCTCCCTGCAGGGAGATGTTGCAATGGTGCCCTCTTGTGGACCTTCTGAGAACAGCACCTTAGTAAGGAATTCTGCCAGTTTGAAAAGAAAACCCAATTGATAGACCCAGAGAACTCTCCCACTGCAGGGAAGTGTTGCAATAGTGTCCTCTTGTGGACATTCTGAGAATAGCACCTTAGTAAAGAATTCTGCCAGTTTGAAAAGAAAACCCAATTGATTGACCTAAAGGGATCTCTCACTGCAGGGAAGTGTTGCAATAGTTCCCTCTTGTGGACATTCAGAGAACAGCACCCTATTTTAAAAAATATTTTTATTGATTTTAGAAAGAGATAGGGATAGGGAGAGAGAGAGAGAAATATCAATGGGAGTCATTGATCAGCCGCTTCCTGCATGTCCCCTACTGGGGATTGAGCCCATAGCCCAGGTATATGCCCTTGACTGGAATCAAACCCGGGACCCTTCAGTCCACAGGCCAACACTCTATCCACTGAGCCAAACCGGCTAAGGTGAACAGCACCCTATTGGTGACCTAGAGGGCTCTCTCCCTGCAGAGAGATGTTGCAATGGTACCCTCTTGTGGACCTTCTGAGAACAGCATCCTAGTAAGGAATCTGCCAGTTTGAAAAGAAAACCCAATTGATAGACCTAGAGAACTCTCCCACTGCAGGGAAGGGTTGCAATAGTGTCCTCTTATGGACATTCTGAGAACAGCACACTATTGATAGACCTAGAGCAGTGATCACCAATGTTTCGGACCTCACCGGTTGGTACCACTGACCTAGAGGGCTCTTGTCCTGCAGATATGTTACAATGGTGCCCTCTTGTGGACATTCTGAGAACAGCACCCTATTGGTAGACCTAGAGGGCTCTCACCTGCAAGGAAGTGTTGCAATATTGCCCTCTACCAGAGCAAAAGTTGAATGGCTAGACACGAAATTCTGTGTGTTGGCCCTTTAAGAGGTTGCCTGCATTTCCAGCCATCTCTCCCTGACAGAAACCCTGCTGCTTTTCAAAGCCAGATGTTATGTGGGCACCTTTCCCACTTCTGGTGCTCTTTGCTGGGGGGCCCAGCTTGGGGATTAGACCCCAGAGTCTCAGTGGCAACATCCCACCCTGAGATATCTGAGATATCATCTGAGAGATCTCTCCGAACTTCAGCTGCTGTCTGTGGGAGCCTGTCCAGACCTTTTGCACCTCCACCCTTCCTACCAGTCTCTATGCGGTCTCTACTTTCCATCCGTGGTTATCAGGGTTAGCTCCAGCTACACTTCAGTTAATTATTCAGGATGGTGGGTTTTGTGTGTGTGTGTGTGTGTGTGTGTGTGTATTTTAGCTTTAATTCCAGTTTGGTCCTAGGAGCGTGTCTGAGCAGTATCCACTTACGCTGTCACCATTTTTAATCTTCCCTCTTGTGAACATTCTGAGAACAGCACCCTCCTAATAGATTAGTTGCAATACTGGCCTCTTGTGAGCAGTCTGAAAAAGCACCCTAGTAAGGGATTGGGGCCAATAGCACCCCCTTGTGTGTATTCTGAGAACAGCACCCTAGTAATGAATTCTAGGAGTCTGAAAAGAAAACCCAATTGACAGTCCTAGAGGGCTCTCTCCCTTGCAATAGTACCCCCCTGTGGATAATCTGAGTACAGCAGTCTAGTAATGAATTCTCTGAGTCTGAATGGGACAACTCAACTGTCATTCCTTCAAGTAATATATCAAAAATATATATACTGGGGCCAACTATGACCCAGCATTGGGAATACATCAGTAAACCAAACAGACAAAAGTCCCACTTCTCTAGAAACTAAAGATTTTCCTCTCTGGTTGGTCCTGCATTGGTTCAAGTCTTCCATACATAGAACTAGCCTCCTTGTGGCTTGTCAGCCTGCAGCCCCTACATCTCTCTGCCCTTTCTACCCCCTGAATTGGACAATGCGCTTGATTTCCCTGGGCCCTGCTCTATTCACCCTCCCCTTTGAGGATATCTGTCTATGCGCAAAGACTTCTAATAGCCTCGCCTCCCATGGTCTACATTTTGTTGCCAGAGGCAGCCTTTACTCAAACTGGTTCTCCTGCCATGAATGCTCTCCTCTGTCCCTTTCCTGGCTTCATGGTGTGCCAGTGTTTGGGAACCTAATTTGTTTCCAGTGAGCCATGCTGTCCTCTCTGATGCCCACTGTCTCCCTTATGGTCTAGTGAACTTCTGGAGGGTCCTACTCATCTCTGTGTAGCACCAACTCACACCCTGCACCCAGGTCCTTTCACTGCTCTCCAAGGCTCACAGAGCAGCAGGCTCGTTGGCCCTGGTGCCCCCCTGTGGCCATGAGGAAAGTAGACATGACAAGATGAGGTGGTCAATATCATGGAATATGGAGGCAGAGAACATGGATTCAAATCCAGCTTCCACAATTACTAGTGGTGTGGACTTGGCAAAATTACCTAGCCTGAGTCCCAGATTTTTCATATTTCTTGTTCTTAAGACATAGATAATGTCACTCTGTAATGTTTGGCTATGAAATGAGATAATGCAAGTAAAAGGGCATTGAGCAGAATAACTTGGTAAATATTGAGACAGGATAGGAGGAAGCTAGAATAGAAAAATTCCTTGACAGGCAGAATAAGGGAAACTGAGACAAAATAATTAAACAAAGCAAAGAATTTGAGTAATTTACAGCCAGCTAATGAATCACAAGGTTTTATCTTCCTTAAACAAGGATACTGAGGAGCAAATGGTTTACACATTCCAGGACTGTGTGTGTTCACTCATGTTCACCCTCCTCCTGCCATGAATAGAGAGGCTGGAACATATCAAATGCTCAGTGCACTTTTATTCAGTGAGTGAATGATTGGGAGAAGGAAGCTGGGGTTGTCTAGACATTTGATCCTCTAACTCAGTGGTTGGCAAACTGCGGCTTGCGAGCCACATGCGGCTCGCGAGCTGCAGTTTGCAACTCTGTTGACTAATGAGTTTGCCGAACACTGACCTAGACTCTCAATTCCAGTAATTACAGGCTGTTGTTGTTCCTTGTGATTAAGCCCCTGTCCCAGTGGTCGGCAAACTCATTAGTCAACAGAGCCGCAGTTTGCCGACCACTGCTCTAACTCATCAGCTCACACAGGTAAGTAAATAAATATGTGTACTGGACGTCCCACAAGTTGATGTCTTAGGAAGGGCCTCTTTGCTCAAATCCACTTCAAAGTCCTGTCTCCTTTGTAAACAGAGGAACAGCATGAAGTACAGGGTGCCAACAGTTGGGGAAACACATTCCTTAGTTTGTCAGGTAAGGAAGAAGCTGAATTTCAGAAGCCTAGAAAGGGGAGTTCTTCTTTTGGTCCCAGCGAAAGATGCTTCTAAAACTTTTGGCTTATCAGGAGCCCTGGACCACGTTGAAATAACATGGTGGCGAGTTCAATGGTTCTGGATTGGTGTAGACGGTTTGGAAGACCATTGGCCCCTGGAAAAGACAGGCACAGGAGGTGCATTAGTGAGAACCGTGTACGCAAAGAGGCCTTTAGACACTCTGGGCAGGAAGGGGAGCTTGAAGGCCCCTCTGGTCCCCACGCTCTGTGGGGCATGTTTACACCCTGTGAGGATCCTACAAACTCACCCTGTTGTGTGAATGGCGGAGTCGCTGGCAGCCAAAGTGGGCAACCGTGCAGGCAATGCAGAACTCCAGGAGGCTAAAGATGAACAGCATGGCAGTAGTAGCTACTCCAGGGGCCTAGAACCAGAAGGAACACGGAGGTCATGAGGGCTGCCCTGGGAGTGTGAGGTCTGGCCCAAAGCATGGCTCTGCAATGGACCATGGCTAGGGCTTTGAGGAAGGCCTCTAACCTCGTCTCAGCCTCGTGGAGAAATGATCTCCCCAGGTTTCGGGAGGGTCAAGTGTCCTTGTAAAAGAATGATTTTAACACTTACGACCTGTGTTCTAAGGGAAACATTGTTTAGGGAAACACCTTGGTGACTTGTTTCAGGTACAGGGCACAAGACCTAAGGATGGGTTCTGGGGTGAGTCAGTGAAAGTGTTCTGTGTAGGAAGTGAAGAGAAATTTGGGAGTAAGAACAAGCCACAGAGAAGGAAGGGAAATGGGGTCCAGAAGGTGGTGTCTGCAGGAAAAAGCATCTTGTGAGAAATTAACACATTACAAAGCAGGGATGTCTAACCTCCAGGCATCAGTCCTTACCTCCACCATCCCTCCGAACCTTTAGAGAAAGTCAGTTACTAAAGCACTCTTCCTGGCTTGTGACCGTGGCATTTTGTGGGGAGAAATAATTGGGACTGTCTTTAAAGCTTTGGAAAACAATCAGTAGAAGGATCTCCTAATGGAACTAATTCAGCAGCAGATTTCACGTGAGCCCCAGGAGACATCTAAGCCAGGGGCAGGGAACGTCTGGCCAGGCCCAAGAAATCATTTGGTCTGGACCTGCCAAAGCATTAGAGGTAAGTTAATTAAATGTTTGACCAAATATAACAGGTTAATTTTTAAGTTGGTAATTTTTGTATGGCCTGCAAGTGATTCAAATGGGCCTTGGCAGAAAAAAGGTTCCCTACCCCTGAATTCTAAGCCCACCCCTTGCTGTTCTCCAGCAATACTTAGGAAAATGGCATCTCCCACTGTATCTGGGGAGAGAGTTTGGGTAGAATCCACTTTAATCACAAAAGGACAAGAGATGAATGACCCCGATAACCATTTGGATTCCAATTACAGGAGAGAATAAATATGAAAGTGAAAGTGCATGGCACATGGTAGGTACCAAACAAATATTTGTCAATTATGATTTTTAAAATGGCTTTGGCGATAGCTGGCTGCTCAGAGAATCCTCTTTTATGGAGAGACCCCTTCTTTTCACTTTCCTTTTCTTCCCTCCCTATTTAGCAAGCACTTATTAAACATCTATTTGTTACGAAAGGCTAAGAAAGCATCCTGAGAGGCACAATCCAGTGAGGATGGCATATAAAGATGTAGATAATTATAATTCAAATCAGACAGGGTAAGACACAAAAATAGTGTCTTGAAGCACTAAGGAGAAAGAGTTTCTCAGTAGAAGATTCAATGATGTGGGTTTGGACATACGTCCAGGCAAGGGCATAGCAGGATGATGATGTCTTAGTCAAGGAATCACAGAAGCTTAGGGAGAAGAGCCCTTTGCAAATGAAACTGGTCCTTTTCAAATGTATTTTTAACAACAAACATTCTTTCCTAAATAAAACTTTCTAATGGGAGGGGAGCTGGAGGCTGAGTGAAAAAGGTGAAGGGATTAAGAAGTACAAATCAGCAGTTTTAAAATAGTCATAGGGAAGTAAATTAAAATATACTTATACATGGGGAATGTAGTCAATTATACATTGTAATGACTATGTACGATGTCATATGGGTAAAGTCTTTATTGGGGTGATCACCTCATTAATTATATGTGTCTAATTATTATGCTCTACACCTGAAACTAATATAGTATTGTACGTCAACTGTAATTGGAAAGAAAACACCCTTCCATGGGAGAAGGGATCCTCAAGCAGTTTAGTTATTATTTGGTGAGCTTTAATTCATGCTTATTGAGCCCTTGCAGTAACCCACCCCTTAGCTCATCTTTTGCTAAGCTATGAAGTCCAGCCCTCCTTGTTCAAGACTGAGGCAGGAAGTGGGTGGGTGGCCAGAATGGAAGAATTCTCTTCCCAAGATCAGACATTGGCAGAAATGAGATTACAAGTCAGGTGGTAGTGTCTCCAGCCGGTGTGGTGACTATGAGAATCTGGTGAAAATGGCTGGATTCTGGATGCATTTTAAAGGCGAAGCCAGCAGGATTCCCTGAGGAGTTTGCCCTGAGGCATTGGCTCAGAGGTGCTGGAGGCAGAGTGAGTGAATGATTTCACTAAGTTTTTGTCTTCAGTGACTGCAGGGATGCAGTTGCCATCAACCTGCAAAAGGCAACCTGAGAGAAGGTTTAGGAAGTAAAATCTAGAGATGAGATTTGAATATGTTAACTTCAAGATGGTGAGTGGACAACTAGATACAAGAGACCAGAGTTGGCTAGAGATATTTTGTGGGAAGCTATGCAACTGGAGTCATTTTCATAGTCACCAGACTGGATGACACTGCCAACGCAGGGAGTAGAGAGAGAAGCAGAAGAAGATCAGGGACTGAGTGTGAGAAGTTGGGGGAAAGACAAGAACCAGAAAAAGGAACAGAGAAGACAGCAACCAGCATAGGTGCAGGAACACCAGCTGCAGGGCCTGGGAGTCCACCAAAGAGGAGGAATGATGGGGGACCTTGAGCAGAGGAGGCTTTTGGAGAGATGAGGCTGAACATATGGCTAGAGTGGGCTCAGGAGATTATGAGAGGAATGAATTAGAGACTGTGAGGTAGACAATTCTTTTAAGGAATTATCTGCAGAGAAGGCCAGAGAAATGGGGTGGAAGTGAAGTAACCAAGGAAGTTTGGTTTGTTTCTTAAGATGAAGAAACAGAAGTGTGTTTAGATGCTTACAGAAAATCTGTAGCAAGAGGGGGAGAGTGATGTAGAAGAGAAGTGGGGGCAAGGGAGAGAGGAGTGATAACCTTGAGTGGGCAGAGAGGGCTGATGATGGGAAGAGGGAGAAATTGAGTTTACATGGGACTCATCCATAGCTGCACTTTCAGATCTGTTAGGACCAGAGGACTTGAGATGTGGTGTAAATGCAAAAACAACACTGGATTTCAAAGATGTGGCACCAAAAATGCAAAATATTAAATTAATAGTTTTTAATACAAATTACATATTGAAATGACACTTTAGATCAATTGGGTTAAATAAATGTATTATTCAAATTAATTTCACCTGTTACTTTTTTTCATTTTTAAATGTGGCAACTAGAAAATGTTAAGTCACATACGAGGCTTACATTAGATTTCTATTGGATAGCATGGGTCTACAGCATGAATTGGCTCATTTGTCTATGCCTATTCTCTGGCTGCTTTCACACTGGGTTAAGTACTGGCAACGAAGACGAGATGGTCTGCAAAGCCTTAAATATTCACTCTCCATCCCTTTTCCGCACACTTTTGCTGAGCCCTTTGTCCATAGTAATGGGCAAGAAGGCAAGCATTGAGTAGAGGTGCCGCCTGGTGGGTCCGGTGCATTATCTGTATAACTGCATCTAATTCTCCCAACAATGTCATAAGGTAGGAACTGTATTTTCCTTTTCTTTTTAAAAAAGCTTCATTGTTGAAAGTATTACATATGCCCCTTCTTCCTTCCGTTGACTGCTTAGAGCCTGCCCCCACCCCCGGCCTCCACCACCCTATTGTCTGTGTCCACGGGTTATACATATATGCAAACAAGTTCTTTGGTTGATCTCTACCCACCCACCCACCTACCCCCTGACCTTTGTCTTCCCTCTGAGATTCGACAGTCTGTTCCAAGCTTTTATGTCTCTAGATCTATTTTGTTCAATAGCTTACTTAGTTCATTAGAATCCACATATGAGTGAGATCATGTAATACTTGTCTTTCTCTGACTGGCTTATTTCGCTTAGCATAATATTCTCCAAATTCCTCCAGGCTATCTCAAAGGCTAAGAGATCCTTCTTTTTTATGGCTGCATACTATTCCATGGTGTAAATGTATCCTAACTTTTTTATCCACTCATCTACTGATGGTACTGTTTTATAAAGATAGAAAACAAGACTAAGAAGTGACATGCTTAGAGTAACAGCAATAAAGCTACACACTTGAAACTCTGTTCTGATTCTGACAACGCCTCTGTTTTCTTTGGTGCTTGGTGAAGAAGCTTGGTGGTCAGGCCCTTTCCATGATTTCCTAAACATAGCTACGTTGGAACCCAGAGGAGCCTTACTCAAGAGGGATACTCACCACACCCCAGTAAATATAGTAGTCGGAGTAGTAGTAATGACGTAGGGGGTTGATAATCAGCTCTGTGATGAACAGCATGCATCCAACCATAGAACAGATTGCACTGATGACATTCCAGCCCAAGCTGCCATTCAGCTGAGGAAGACACAGAGGGTCAGGATATGAGAGAAAAATGATTGTGGTTGAGTTGAGCATAGATTAAACTTGTGATTCTTAAAGTGAATTCCCACAATCCTAGTTCTGGAGCAAGAGGTGCACTATGCAAAAAATTAAAATGGTGGTAAATTCACTTCGAAAACACCTGGGCTGAAAAATGTTGAACAGGTATTTTGTTCAGGACTTCTCAGAGCCTTTAACTTGGATTACGGATCTTCCAGAAGTGGACTACTAAATAAAGATTTCCACTCCCCCGACCCAAGTTTATCTAACCATCTTCATAAAGTGTCTCATGGGACAAGTATCCCCAAGAATAATCTTTGGGAAACACTTGACCCATTTATCCCCCAGGAGATGAGCAGGAAACTTTACCCAAGTGTCTTGGGATGTGACAGGCTCTGATGCTCCAAAATTCTGGTAAATGTGCAAAAAGGCATGCCCAGAACTGACCTTCCCTATGGAGATTTTAAAATAGGTCTCATCTGGTGTGGGACTGGTTCTTTCTGGGGCCCCTTGCCCCAGATAACCTGCTCATGAGATAAGCAAAGGTACTTTCTTGGTCCAATGCTTGAGGACCACCCAGCCTTGCTCACGTTGATTCGGAGAGCTTACTTGGCAGGATTCCTTTGGGAAGCAGCTGCTTGAGCCTCCCCTGGCCTCCCTGTAGAAATGTTGGCACTGGGCTCTGTGTGCTGCAGGCAGTCAGTGCCTGCTCTGCTAGAGGGGGGCCCTGCACCCCAGGTAGCTTTCTGCCTCCTCTTAGAAAAGTTACTCTCTGTCACTCCGCACCCTGATGACTAAACAAAGTTGGCTGTTGCCCTTCCTTTCCCAGAGTCTTCTGGACTCTTTCCCAATTGTGACTCTGGACAGGTTCATGTGGTCCTGAAAGTGAGCCTGCATGTCAGCACCCTGTGTCTGGTTATAAGTAGGTGCAAGGATGAGGGAGGCATTGTGTGCGAGCTTCTTTCCCCCGTTGTGTGTCTCTCCTAAGGGTCCACAGCTGGGAGAGCCTGTCTCAGGATGCGACTTACCAAGCAAGAAGATCTCGGTAGGTGGTCTGATGCCACTGAGAGGGATCCTGAAATGATGAACTGGCACAGAAGAGAGGGTGTTTAGAAAGAGGTTGGTTGGGTCAGGGCCCCACCTTCAGGCTTCTGTTCTGGTCGCACATATATTCTCTCATAGACACTAGGATCCTCTGCTGGAACCTCCCACTCAACTGAGGAGAGAGAGAGGAGAAAAGAAGGAGGGAAGGAGAGAGGAAAGGAAGGGAGGAAGGGAAGGGAGGGGAGAGGGAGGAAGCGAGGGAAGGAAGGTAGGGAAGGATGAAAGGGAGGGTGGGAGGGAGGGAGGGAAGACTATTTTGCAACCCTGACCGGGCAGTGAATTGGGATAAATACATATATTAGAATCCAGTACACCTGGTTTTAAACTTTAACTTGAAACGCATGTGATCTTGGGTAAGTTATTAATTTCTCTAAGTGTATATTTCCTCTTTAAAAAATTGGAAAAACTATTTGTCTTCCTAATTGTTATTGACATAATCAGTCCCCTGCATCTAGCATTTGGTGTATCTTGCCCATGGTAGATCCTGTACATGGTAGACACTCAATACAATTACCTCTTTTCTTGCCTTTTCTCTTCCCACAGGCACATCTTGTTGGCCTCCTAAAAGGGTTCACTCAAGCATGGGGGCTCTTGAGGGAAGAAGGAAGGGGTTCTGTATTTTCACTGCTTTTAGTTAGAAGCCCAACATCAGTCCTTACTCGTCTACAATTTGGTGAGTACCTTTTAGTTAATCAGAAAAATGTTGCATCTCTGTGATGCCAAAGATCAACTATGAGGGCTGCAGGGTAGACTGTGTACATTTACTTCAACACTGATGTTCTGCAGGCATAGTGCTAATGGGATTCCCTGCTGTCAGCGCGAGTCTGAGAGGGCATCAGCTATGGTTGAATGGAAGCTTTTCTGAGCCCTACATGAAGCGCTCTTAACTTTGCCTTACTTAACTGCACAGTGGCCCATCAAGCATCCTCATTATTCCCATTTTATAGAGGGGTGGACTGAGACTTAGAGATGTTGACTAACTCATCTAAGATCATTCAGCAAATAGCTTATCTTGGAATCAAATCCAGGTAGTTGACTCCAGATCTCATGTTCTTAACCCTCATCCTATACTTACTCCAGCTCAGTATAGATGCCTGTGCCTTGGAATGGAAATGGGTATTCACAATGAAAACTTACTCTAGCCACCTGTGCCTTATAAGAATGCCATGTTTCCTATAAGCAAAAAAAAGATATCAATCTTACATCCTTCTTTTTATACAGACATGATACAGAAGAATGGAAACAGAAGGCTGGACTTCTCCTATCCCTCCTGATCCTTTTAAGAGGTGCCCAAGGAGATGAGTCTTTGGTTTGAAGGAGGACCTTAATGATCTTTAGGAAATAGAGAGTCCTGGAATCAAGAAGGCAACAAAGGCCCTGACTAGTGTGGCTCAGTTGCTTGAGCGTTGTCCCATACACCAAAATGTTGCTGGGTTGATTGCTCCTCAGAGCACATGCCCAGTTTAAAGGCTCAATCCAGAAGGCAGCCGATTGATGTTTCTCATTAGTGTTTCTCTCCCTCTCTCTCTACAATAAAAGAAAAAATATATATTTTTAAAGAAGGCAACAGAAGGTAAAAGTGCCCTGCAGAACAGAGGGAGAGTGGTGTCATGAGGGCGGATGGGACCTGAGCAGCCTGGTGTAGGGGAGATGGTCAGGAAGGCAGTGGTTTGGCACTCTGTTGACTAATGAGTTTGCTGACCACTGCCTTAAGGGAATTGAACCCTGAAGTGATATGCAGTAAGAAACTGTTTTGTGGTGTTAGTCTTCTCCATTGCCCCAAACTCCACTGAAATCTGTTATATACACAAGTATCTGTGGTTGGCTGAGATCCAAATCTGGGTCTATGCAGAATAGAGAGAATTCAGCCTCAGAAGATGAGAAAAGAGAGGGGTACTCAGACAAAAGTGCCCCCAAGAACATAAGCCCTGCCATTTTGCAGATGCTATGTGGGCGTGACGGTGGCAGATAATTCTGGGCAATTTTATTTAATTCTCACGGTGTACGGTTACTTGGTACATGTCCAGGTTACTTAGGAGTTTTAATACTTGTTTTTTGTTGTTGTTGCTAATCCTTATCCTGGGATATTTTTTCCATTGATTTTTACCAAGTGGAAGCCAGGGGGAGAGACAGAAAGAGAGAGAAACATCGATTGGTTGCCTCCCACATGGGCCCCAATTGCAGGTGGGGATAAGCCTGCAATATGTGTCCTTGACCAGAACTGAACCCGAAACCCTTCAGTTCCAGAGCATTGCTCTAACCATTGAGCGACCCAGCTCGGACTGGAGTTTTACTATTGTTGAGAAAGGTTGTTTTGAATCACAGATAAGTGTTCAAGTTGAGAAACAGAATGCATTATAGCAGGGAGAAAAGGAGATGGGTGTGGGAGGAGAGGAGAGCTTGAGAGTGTGTGTGTGTGTGTGTGTGTGTGTGTGTGTGTGTGTGTGTAGAAAGGAGGACACTAGGAAGAATGTAAAAGGACCAAAGGACATTGGAGAAGAGAAAGGACCTGTGGTTTTTAACCTTTTAAGGGGTTCCAGATCACCCTGAGAATGTGATAAAAACTATGGGCTTTTCCAGAAAAAAATCTAATGTTACTACAAAATATTAATCTGTAGATTCCAGGTTGAGTCCTTACTGTTTAATTTTAATGACTGTTTTGTGGCTGGGCAGTTAACTCCTGGTGGAAACATTTTTCTTCTGGAGCTCCAGCCTTGGGCTTGCACTGAAGAGAATGTGAGCGCTTGGCTGATGGTGTAGGAAAAGGTTTCCTGACCTCTGAGTTGGGCTCATTAGAAAAGGTGCCCACTGTGTGACAATGGCGCCTTACAGGGCTGTCACTTGGTATATGAGCTGAATTTTGTCTCCTCGTAATCCATCTTTTGAGGTCCTAACACCCAGGACCTCCAAATGTGACTGTATAGTTGTTTCCAGACTCACTATAGTTAGACTTATTTATTTTTTTTTACTTTACAATGGTGTGAAAATGATATGCATTCAGTAGAAACTGTTCTTTGCATTTTGAATTTTGATCTTTTCCCGGGTGAGTTATATGTGCTAAGATACTCTCTGGTGATGCTAGACAGAAGTAGCCAGCCTCAGCTCCCTGTCAGCCACGCAATCATGTGGGTAAACAATCCATTCTCTACAGTGTAGAATTTAATGCACTTTCGATGCAGGATATTTTCAACTTATGATGGGTTATTGAGATGTAACCCCATCATAAGTTGAGGAGCATTGTATTTGAAGATAGGGCCTTTAAAGAGGTGATTAAGGTTAAATGAGGTCATACAGGTGGGTTCTAATCCAATATAACTGATGTTCTTATAAGAAAAGTTATGAGGACACAGACAGACACAGAGGGAAGACCATGTGAAGACACAGGGAGGAAGACAGTCATTTACAAGCCAAGGAGAGAGGCCTCAAGAGAAGCAACTCTGCCCATACCTTGATCTTAGACTTTCAGCATCCAGAAGTATCTATGTATATAAAAAGCTAGTGTCTGTAATGACCGTGACGACCAAATGACTGGCCACCATGAGGTACACTGAGCACCTCTCGGTTCCTCCCCCTCCGGCCTCAATCGGGGCGGTGCGGGACTGGGGACTGGCGAGCGGGCTGAACGGCTGACCTCTTGGTCCCTGCTCTGGGCCCCCAGGCTTCAATGGATCAGCGATGGTGAACAGGGGAATCAGGGTGGGTGGCAGGAGGACTGGGCTGGCTGGCAGGCAGTTGGGATCACCAGCTCATCCCCAGCTGCTCAGGGGCTCAGGCCTGTGGGAAAGCAGGTACTGGTGACTTCACCTCCATGCGCGTGTGCCGGGCTGGTCGCTGATGGAACATGCTGCCTGCTCGGGGCCACTCACCTGGGTGCCACTGCCGCCGCCGCTGCCGTTGCTGCTGCTGGGGCTTGAGGCGCTGACAGAAGCTGCAGAGCGCACCCGTGACCTATCCGCCCCGAATGGGCAGCGCGTTCCATCAATAGCTGGCCCAGCACACGCGCATGGAGGTGAAGTTGCCAACACCTGCTTTCCCGCAGGTCTGAGCCCTTGAGCAGCTGGGGATGAGCTGGTGATCCCAACGGCCTGACAGCCTGGCGACAGAGGTGGCATTTGGCCTAGGGACTGGCCAACAGGCAGAAGATGGCCCTGATTGCAGGAGGCTAGGCCCTAGTGGCCCTACCCGCACAATTTTGTGCGCTGGGCCTCTAGTGAGATAATAAAAACCTGTTGTTTAGCCACCCAGTCTGTGGAATTTGTTCTGCCTGCCCAAGTGGACTAATGTTCTTGGTGACTAAAGCCTGAGCTGGGTTCACAGCCCACGTGCTCTCTTGCTGGAAAACTTCTGTGGCAAAGTACACAACTTGCCAAGGTGGGCCTCAGTGTATTGGCACTTTCTGCAACTCACTTGCAGGGCAACTCACATTACTTACCCAGATACCTGCCCAGAAGGGATAGCCTCCGTAGAATGAGATAGCTGTGTAGTACCCAGGAATGATGGTCCCCATGATGATGCCCAAGCCAATGTGTATCAGGCCAATCAGGATCTGCATGGCCTGTCAGGAGAGCCAGAAGTTGAGACCTTTGTTTCTGAGGTTGGATCCTGCCCACAGTCCCCACCCCTCATACTGCTTTGCCTCCTTTTTATTTTAAAAAAATATTTCCTTTTCTTGGTCTAAAAAGTTATACGAATAATATAAAAATAAAACTTGTCATAATTTCCCCCAACTCAAAGAATTATAATCACTTACATTTTGGTGTGTATCCCTCCATTGTTTGTTTTTTCCCCCCCAATAATATATAGTATTAATAGAAAATGGCCCTGCATATTTAACTTAATAATATTCCATTCCAAACACATCCCCATGGTGTTAAGTATTCTTTAAACATATGCTTTTTAAGGATTTCCCACATTCCACCGTGTG
The DNA here is from genome assembly GCA_026230045.1 of Corynorhinus townsendii. Lineage (NCBI taxonomy): Eukaryota > Metazoa > Chordata > Mammalia > Chiroptera > Vespertilionidae > Corynorhinus > Corynorhinus townsendii. The sequence goes on along the minus strand of JAPDVU010000008.1, from coordinate 21,517,821 downwards.
GATGATCTGTGAAGTGGTTGGAACAGGGATATTGGGCAGGCAAGATTGTTTCTGTTTTCATATTATAAACAACACTGCGATAAACATCTCTGTAGATTAAGTCTTTGTGCTCATCTCTTATTTTGGTGATATTGTTTAGGATTGAAATGTATCTGCATCTCCCCCATCAAATTAGTATCTTGGAAGTTCAAGCCTCTAGGGCCTCAGAATGAGATTTCATTTGGAAATAGGGTTGATGCAGATGTTATTAGGTAAAATGAGGTGTGCTGGAATAGGGTGGTCCCAATATGACTGCTATCCTTTTGAAGGAATGCCATGTGAAGAGTGAACACGGGAGAATGCCAAGACAGGAGTTATGCTGCCACAGGTCAAAGACATACCAGAAGCTCGGAGACTGGCCTGGAACAGATCCACCCCTAGAGCCTGTAGAGGGCGCATGGCCCCATGGATACCTTGATTACAAACTTTTGGCCTCTAGAATGGTGAGACAGTAAATTTCTAAGTGTTCTAAGCCACCTCATTTGGCAGTACTGTGTTTGGCAGCTCTAGGAAACTAATACATATTCTTAGCCAAATGGCATATACACATCCATATGTATTTGTATATGTGTATGTACTGCAACAATGGCAGTGAATACAAGTACATTATTTCCTTAAATTTGCACAAATGGTAGCAAATTACACGCCATGTCTGCTTTTAGGGCCCCCCCCCCTTCATTATATAGCTTGTGGGTATGTCCATATCATTGTACGAGGAGGTTTCTTTTTAACCTACACATTTCATTCTTTGTATGTACAATACATTGATTTAACCAGTATTACATTGATGGGTATTTCAGTTATTTCTGTTTTTTCTATCACAAGGCATGTTTCGATAAAAAAAAAAACACTGCATACATGTCATATTTCTCGCGTGTACAGGCATAGCTGCAGGACAAAGTCTCATAAATGGAATTATTGGGTATTTTTATATCATTTGACATTACTATGAATAGTATATGGGGGTGGAGCTAGGATTTCAACCTGAGGATCCTGGATTAGAATCCATGGTCATCATTCAACCATGCAATGAAATGGGCTTCCCCCTTTCCCACTCAGGACAGCCATTTTGGGGAACATCAGCGTGAGCTCTTATCTTGTTCCCATTGGAGAAAGATTCCATTCAAACAAATTGGGTTTAGAATCCACCTTCTGTCTCGCTGGATCCACTTCTTCCAGAGGTCACATGGGTCAACATGGATTCTGGCAACAGGACCAACATTCCAATTTACTGCTTCTTTGTTGCTTTTATTTCTCTTTCCTAAAATGCCCAAGATAGGTAATACAAGGTCCCACCCAGAGGTCCTGGTGATGCTGTAGAGATGAGCTTCTTAATAGACCTGCGTTTGGCAAGGCTGGGTCAGCTCCAGCCCCACCTGCTGGATTTGGAGTTTCTGTGTTTCCAAACCTCCTCCCACCCGACTCCAGCCATGCGGCCAGGGCACGCAGTGTCAAATCTCACTTACCCCTAAAACTTTGCCCTCTTTAAAGGATCCCTGGTCAAATTGCGTATATACAGGTGGCTCCAAACCAGGTGGGTTCCCAGAAATTGTGTGGATTTGGGGCTGGTTGAGTGGATACAGGGGCACCTGAGACATGCTTCCTGGGATCACAGGATGTCCATTGTGGGGTGCTGCCACAAACACAGTATTGGCCTGGGGGCCTGCTGAAGTCATTGAATTCATGCTGCTAAAAAATGAATGCAATAGAGTCATCTCTCACATGTACACTAATATTTACATTGAAAAGATGAGCATCTCAACCTCTTATGAGTTTATTAATTCTTTTTTAGAGCTATTAGATAGCAGTTAGAGAGCACTTTCGAAAACCAATCACAAGAAAACAACTGGAAAATACACGAAGATATGGAGGCTAAATAATGTGTTACTAAACAATGAATGGGTTAACAATGAGATCAAGAAAGAAAAAGATACATTGAAAAAAAACGAAAATGAGAACACAACAACCAAAAATCTATGGGACACAGGGAAAGCAGTCCTAGGAGCAAAATTCATAGCATTATAGGCCTACCTCAAGAAACAATACAAATTCAAATAAACAATCTAACTTTACACTTAAGAAACTGAAAAAGGAACAAGCAAAGCCCAAAGTGAGTAGAAGGACAGGATGGAAATAATAAAAACCAGAGGTGAAATAAATAAGAGTCAGAAAAAAAAACCCACAAAAGATCAATGAAACCAAGAGCAGGTTCTGTGAAAATATAAAGATCAACAAATCTTTAAGTAGACTCCTCAAGAAAAAAAGAGAGAGAAGCCCTAGCTGGTTTGTCTCAGTGGTTAGAGCATCCACCTGCAGACTGAAAGGTCCTGGGTTCAGTTCCAGGCAAGGGCACATGCCCAGGTTGCAGGCTCAATCCCCAGTAGGGGCCATGCAGGAGGCAGCCAATCAATGATTCTCTCTCATCACTGATGTTTCTATCTCTTTCTCCCTCTCCCTTCCTCTCTGAAATCAATAAAAATATATTTAAAGAGAGAGAGAGAGAAAGAGAGGACCCAAATAAATAAAATCAGACATGAAAGAGGAGAACTAACAACTGACACAAAAGAAATGCAAAGAATTGTAAGAACATATTATGAACAACTCTATGCCAACAAATTGGACAATTTCCCAGACATGTATAATTTTCCAAAACGGCATCAGGAAGAATCAGATAATCTGAGTAGACAGATCACAAGTGAAATTGAAGCAGTAATAAAAAAAAATCCCAACAAACCAAAGTCCTGAACCTGCCGGGCTTCACAGGTGAATTTTCTCAAACATTCAAAGAACTGACACCTAGCTTTCTGAAATTATGCCAAAAAATTCAAGAGGAAGTAAGACTCCTCAGCTCATTCGACGAGGCCAGAGTTATCTTAATTCCAAGATCATGTAAAGACTACAAAGAAAGAAAATTATAGGTAAATATCGCTGATGAGCATAGATGCTAAAATCCTCAGTAAAGCATTAACAAATCAGATCCAGCAATACATTAAACAGATCATACACCATGATCAAGTGGGATTTATTCCAGGGGTGCAAAGTAAGTACAAATCAATAAATGTGGTATACCTCATAAACAACATAATCATATCAATAAATGCACAAAAAGCATTTGATAAAATCCAGTACCCATTTATGATAAAAACTCTCAGCAAAGTGAGAATAGAGGGAACATACCTCAAGATAATACAGGCCATATATGACAAACCCATAGCCAATATCATACTCAGTGGGCAAAAACTAAAAGCGTTTCCCCTCAGATCAGGAACACAGGGATGTCTGCTTTCACCATGCTTATTTGACATAGCCCTGGAAGTGCTAGCCACAGTGATCAGAAAAGAAGAAGAAATAAAAGGACATTCAAATTGGAAAGGAAGAAGTAAAACTCTGATTATTCCCAGATGACATGATACTGTACATAGAAAAACCTGAAGACTCCACCAAAAAACTACTAGACTTAATAAATGAATTTGGAAATGTAGCAGGATACAAAATTAACACCTCATAATCCATGGCATTTTTATACACCAACTAGAGGCCCGGTGCATGAATTCATGCACCAGTGGGGTCCCTTGGCCTGGCCTGCAGGATCGGGCCAAAACCGGCTCTCCAACATCCCCCAAGTGATCCTGGATTGCAAGAGGGTGCAGGCCGGGCTGAGGGTGCACAATCAGGGCCAGGGAAGGACACAGGAGGTTGACCAGCCAGGGAGGGACCACAGGAGGGCTCCAGGGTGTGTCTGGTCCATCTCGCTCCGTCCCAATTGGCTGGACCCCAGCAGCAAGCTCACCTACCAGTTGGAGCATCTTCCCCCTGGTCAATGCATCTCATAGCAAGCGGTTAAGTGGCCTTGGCTTATCATTAGCATATTATGCTTCGATTGATTGAACAGCCAACCGGATGACCAAACACTTAGCATATTAGGCTTTTATTATTTAGGATAATTAACTTTCAAAAAGAGAAACTAAAAAATAACCCCATTTACCATTGCAACAAAAAAATTAATATATTTAGGAATAAACTTAACCAAGGAGGTAAAAGACCTGTACTCTGAAAACTACAGGTTTTTAAGAAAAGAGATAGAGGAAGATATAAATAAGTGGAAAAATATACCACTTCGTAGATTAGTAGAATCAACATCATTAAAATGTCCATACTACCCAAAGTAATCTACAAATTCAATGCAATTCCTATTAAAACACCAATGGCATATTTCACAGACCTAGAATAAACACCCCAAAAATGTAAATGGAACCACAAAAGACCCCAAATGAGCCAAAGCAATCTTGAGAAAGAAGAACAAAATTAGAGGAATTATGATATCAAACTGCACTACAAGGCTGGATGAGATTGGTGAAGGGATTAAGCAAAGAGAAAAAGAAAGACTCCTGGGCACAGAGTATGGAGACTGCCAGAGGGAAGCAGGGTGGAGGGAGGTAGAAGAGGGTAAAATGGGGATAAATGGTGATGGAAGGAGAGTTGACTTGAGGTGCTAAACATACAATATACAGATGATGTATTGTAACAATGTATACCTGAAACCTACATAATTTTATTAACCAATGTCACCCAATTAATTGGTTAAAATTTTTAATTAATAAATAAACAAAACAAATACATCCTGAATCCCCACACCAATCCAGTTTTACATGTGAGGAAACTAAAGCCCAACGTGGATAAGGGCATTTTTGTATCTCTCATCATGCTTAGCAGGGTGCTTTGCACATAGTGGTACTTCAACATTGCAGAGCTAGAGTCTCCTGGAGAACAGTGAGTCAAATTCTCTCAATTTCTGCAAAAGCACACTGAGGCTGGGAGTGTGGACATGAAATCCCCTAGGTCCCAGCCATGTAAATATTCGTTAATTCTGGTCTGGTTTTTAAATTTTTTCTCTTTTCTTCTTTTTTTTTTAGAGATACAAAGTAAGTTAAATTTACTTTGCTTGTTCCACTGTGCATTTCATTTGAATTCAGAACTCATGTTTCATGCAGGAAATTTAGAGAAAAACAAAGTGATTTGTAGTAACATACCCGGAAGCAACTTTTAAATAAACTTTAGATAGAGGTAATGACTCACAGAATCCCATACATGCAGCATAACAGAAATAGATTTGAAGACAGGATGGTACAGTACATCCTCAGAAATACTCAAGAAGTTGGCATCTCTGCTGATGAGCCATGTTGGTAGGGCTCTCAGTTGTAGAACATTCTAAAATGACTTATCACACAGAATTGAGTCTCCCATCTGAGAGAGTGCATTCATTTTATCAGGTGAGATTTATAATCTACTAGAGGCCCGATGCACGGATTTGTGCACCAGTGGGGTCCCTTGGCCTGGCCTGCAGAATCAGGCCAAAAACTGGCTCTCTGACATCCCTCGAGTGGTCCCGGATTGGGAGAGGGAGTAGGCCAGGCCAAGGGATCCCACCAGTGCACGATCGGGACTGGGGAGGGACGCGGGAGGTTGGTTGGCCAGCCAGGGAGGGCTCCAGGGCATGTTCGGCCTGTCTCCCTCAGTCCCGATTGGCTGGACCCCATCAGCAAGCTAATGTACCAGTTGGAGCATCTTCCCCCTGGTGGTCAGTGCATATCATAGTGAGCGGTTGAGTGGTCTTAGCATATCATTAGCATATTACAATTTGATTGGTTGAACAGATGACTGAACACTTAGCATATTGGGCTTTTATTATATAGGATTTTCCTGTTCTTCAGATACTACTTGCACTTTCTCCTCAATACCATAAACTGATACACATATATTTACTAAAATACTTTATCCCCTTCATAAGAGTCTAAGATCCTAAACAATAGTGACAACATTTATTAGTTACTAGAGGCCCAATGCACAAAATTCATGCAAGGGCCTTGGCCCCAGCCACCACCACCCTTCCCCTCCCCCCCCCAACCTGCTGCAGCCAGGGGCCTCTGCCGCCTCTGCCTCGGCCTCCGCCCACCGCAACTTTGTCTGGAAGGAAAGACATCCAGAAGGATGTCTGGTCTAATTAGCATACTATGCTTTTATTATATAGATAACAGCTATCTGATAAGTAACTGAGTATCTGATAAGTAACTTCTTATCATATTATTTTCACTATAGTTTGTTTCTAAGCTGCTCTCACAGACCTTTATACACATAGCCCCTAACTTTCATAATAACTCTGTGGGGGAGATAATATAGTACTACTCTTGTTGTATAGATAAGGTAACTAAAGACAAAGAACTCTTGTTTCATGCAGGAACTTTAGAGAAGACATTAAAGCGAATTGTAGTAACATACCCGGAAGCAACTAAATTTCCAATCTAGGGTCCTAGAAGCAGAGAATTTGAACAATTTCTTTGGTCTAAAAGTCTTCCTGATTTTTCTTAAAGGATAGCACTTTGTATTAGAAATTTAGTAGCTTCAAAAATAATTTATTTATTAGCTCGTGTCTGTGTAGGTCCGAAGTCTGGCATGGCATAGCTGGGGTCCCTGATCAGGGTCTGACAAGGCTGAGAGCAAAGTGTCTAACCAGAATGAATTTTTCTTTCTCTTTTTTTGGAACAGACCCCCAAAAGCTAGTACAATAAACCCTGCAATGGGCTCTTATCCACATCCAGAGTTATCGTAAGTGTCATAAGTGTAACGTGGCAAGAAAACCTTATCAGCATCCCTGAGCTACAGATAGAAACCCTTAGGTTAAGTATACTCACTTTGTTCTGCCAGTGGCTGTCTCTCTTGCCTCTCTTTCCCCTGGTTTGTTGTAGGCAACTTGTTTTTCCCTTGAAAGAAAAAAACGCACTGGTTTCAGGTGGTTGGTATGTTTAGAAAGATCCAAAGTCCTTCTCCTAGGTGCAGCTGCCTAGAACTCAACTTCCCCACCCACACTTACTTCCTGTAATTGACAAGGAACCAATTAACTGCAGTTCAGTTGGATAAGTGTTAACTGTGGAGAAGAAAAGGTTTTGCTTGGTGCCTTGGGAGAAACACACAGGAATTGATCAGGTCTGTTTTGGGGGGAACCAAAATAAGACATCCACTGTCTTGGTTTTAGAAAGAACTGCCAAGAATAAGAATATGAAATTAAAGACTGAAATAGATACGGAGGCTGTATATTTAGTCCAGGGGTCCTCAAACTTTTAAACAGGGGGCCAGTTCACTGTCCCTCAGACCGTTGGAGGGCCGGACTATAGTTAAAAAAAAAAACTATGAACAAATTCCTATGCGCACTGTGGGCCCGGGACGAGTCGGCTGCTAAGCAGGACAGGCAGCGGCACCCGGCGGGCCTGATAAATGTCCTCGGTGGGCCACATGTGACCCGTGGGCCGTAGTTTGAGGACCCCTGGAACCCTTCTCACGCATCAAATGCTGTTCATGTCCCTTCTATGGCATCCCTGTCAGTTCCGAACACTTCCAGGAGTGGGGAACTTGTCGGTACTCAAAGTTCTCTTGTTAGAGAAAGGTAGTACTGTGAATGGATTATTATCCCTCTTCACCTAGAGAGAACCGGGTATCCCTATAAGATTCAGTCTCTTTACACTGATCCCACTCACTCTGGACAAGCATACCTTTGTGCATTCTTGTATTACTTAAGATGCCGGAAGAAAATAGAAGGCAGTGTTAACCTGTTTCATTGAAGGAAGATTAGTGAAGGACTAATTATAGAAATCTGGGCAGGTTCATGGGGACCAAAAACTCTGTTGACAAACTTGGGAACCAATAATAGAAGGAAGCTGTCCTCCTAAGACTTAAGGGACAAGGGGCATGAACCATGTTACTACTATAGCAGCATGAGTTGTAGCCAAGGATGTGAGCTGCCTAATAGTGTTACAAGATTCCAGGGCAGGAGGAATAGGGAAACTGAGGCAGGAAAGTTAAAATAAGGCCAAACAGTATGGGCAATTTGCAGGCAGCTTATACCTAGCAAGCCATTATCTTCCCCACCCAAGGACATAGAGCAAATGGTTAAAAACAAAACAAAACAAACAAACAAACAAACAAACAAAAAAACCTCCCTGATGAGAGAATGCAGACAGGGAGGAAGAAAGGGGAAAGGAACAAAAAGACCATTTTACCCCCTAAGCAGAGAATCCAGCCGTCTCAAGGCTTGGCAAGATAAAGTTGTCAGGTGCTTTTCATGAATTCTGGGAAGGCCACAACAAGGTAAAAAAGGGGACCTTGAGATTTAATCCGTACCAAAATAGTCAGTAGAGGAATTTTGAAGCCTACAGACAGGAGGATATATAATACCTCAGACCCAACTTGCTCTTCAGATTAGCTGAGAGCCCATCTATACTTCATAAGCCAGATGTGTAGGTTTGCTTGCCTTGCTGTTGCTTTTTTCAATAAAGATGCATGCTTTAGTAAAGTGGCTTTACACAACGCAGTCAAGGTCTCTTGTATAAATTCATTTATATGAAAAGACAAGGATCCAGGTTGGATCTGGTAACACCTCTCTGGTGTGGGTGAGAGGTGCCTATAACAATAGGAGCTGAGATCTTATACACAGGGGAACTCAGCTACTGCCCAAACTGTGACCAGAAAATGAAGGGTGAACTCTGACTTCTTTCTCCTCCTGAAGTTTAATTTCGTTGGTTAAACCACCAGAAGGATCAAACAAAGGTGTGTAGGTAAGGCTGTTCACATCAGGTACAGAGCAGGGAAGGGAAGGGCAGTGCTGGCTATTGTTACAGAAAACCGAAGAAGAACAAAGCAATACTTAGAGAGATGGAGTTACATTTATTACGCGCGGGTCCAGAGGAAAAATGTCTCTCAAATTCTGGGCCCCAACATGCAGGAACCTTCCCTATTTATATGTTTCCACCTTCTTTGTCTCCCAAATATGGGGTGTTTCCGGCCCCTTTTACAAGTTCCCAAAGAGCCCGTATGTGCCGGGGCCTTGAGACCTCAACCAGAGGCCTGGCCTGGCGCCAGCACTGATAACCTTGTCTGGGGAAGGTTCAATGGCCTCTCTGAAGTGGGAGTAGTCTTAGCAAGCAAGAATTTACTTGCCAACTAGCAGGGTTAATATTTCAAACAGCAGTATTTGTATAAGATGGATGCTTCACTATCTTTTGCCTGCCTTGCCTGATCTCCCCTCCATCCTTCTCCATTCTCTTGTGTTCCTAGGGACTAATATTTATATGGGTTTCATCAACAGGAACTCTTGCCCTATGGCTTCCAATTGATTTCAAATAATAGGGCACCCTATTAGAGAATTGGAGGGGAGAAAAGGGCTATAATTTATTTTCTTAGTTTCCTCCTTGTAGTGTTGTCAAGGTCCCTTGACCAAAGGTCGCCACTCATGTTAGTAATCCTCTCCATGTGACTTCCTCCTTCTGAGGTGTAGGGAACCAGTCTTTTCACCTGCCTCTTCAAGCTTAGAGGATTATGATTTGCTTCTGCTCTTAACAATTTCAGGGTATTATTCCATCACTTGAGGTTTCTCTACACCCTGCCCACATTCAGAAGAAGCCCTGTATAAAATGCCCCTCCAGGTACCCCATTTGAATGTTTCATTGCAGTCTTATCAGTTACCTGACTGCTCTAACAGCAGAAAATGGATCTGGATGGGCAAATAGGGACTTGTTTGCCTCCTTGGTCTCCCCCACCCTGCCCCAAATGGAGGCAAATATAGCATTTATGGCTATTTTTTATTTAAAGCAAAAACTTGGAGGCCTCCTCTTGCAAATTAACACAGGGCTCCTAATAAATACCTGATGACTTGTCCTCCTCTGGAGAAGTCTGGCTCATAGAAAGCTCAGGGCAATGGTGTGGGCATGACTTTTTTCCTGATGAATGGATACACTTTTCTACTTTGTGGATAAAAAGCAGTGCATGTAATCTCCAACTCACCTTATTATTAAATTTTTATCATTGTCAGAGCAAGTTTTTTTCCCTCTTGTGAAAATCCTTGTGAATTGAGAGCTGGTTGTTGGGACTCCATGAAGATGTTAGGATATCAGTAGGGACTATAATCCTTTTTATTTAGAGCACTAGAGGACTGATGCATGAAATTCATGCAAGAGTAGGCCTTCCTTCCCCCAGCTGCCAGTACCGGCTTCCCTCTGACACCCGGGACCCAGGCTTCTCTCCAGCACCCAGGACCCGGGCTTCCCTTACAGCCCTGGCTTTGTCTGGAAGGATGTCTGGTCTAATTAGCATATCACACTTTTATTATTATAGATTATATCTGTAGAACCTGCATATTTTCCAAGAAAAGAATATTGAAGGGAACCAAGATGTATAGAGAGGTAAATCTGTTAATGTTCTGGAATTCTCAAATTTGAAAGCCTAGTTTCTTCTGGCCCCCAGATAAATGCAAAAGTTTCTAATTCTAATTTCTATTTCTAAGCCAGAGTTGTGAAGGATGGAGAAGGAAACATTTTCTTCAGAAGGCTTCCTTTGAATTGGATATTTAAACATTGGATTGATATTCCATCCTTGGAGGGTATCCTATGTAATGAAAGCCTAATATGCAAATCGACCAAATGGCAGAATGACAGGTTGTTATGACGTGCACTGACCACCATGGGGCAGATGCTCAACACAGGAGCTGCCCTCAGCCCGCAGTCCCCAGGCCAGCCAAAGCAGGTGCCAGCAGGGACCCCCTGATCACCCCGCTGGTCACCCTGCAGAGGGAGGTGACTGGCGGTGGTGGTGGGGGGCGGGGCAGGCGAGCAGGCAGCACCAGGCCAGCCAAGGCGGGTGTCAGTGGGAGGGCCCCCCGATTGCCCCACCAGTCACCCCACAGATCAGCCCTGATCACCAGCCATGCCTAGGGACCCTACCCATGCACAAATTTCATGCACCAGGCCTCTAGTGGAAGAATACAGCTTGTAAAGTCTCTCAGAGCAGTGCAGCTCCATTTTGATGGGTTTCAAGAAACTATTTAGCCCTTGTATGCAAATATAACATCAAGCCTTTCCAAAACTCCGAAGAAGATAAACTTCCTTATAATGGTCTGAGCCGAGTTTAATGAATAATTTTCATGGCCTTAGCCTATATCAAAGTTTCTAGCAATGTAGGTGTCACATATTTGGCTTTACTGGAGACTTCAAGTCCCAAGAGTGATTCACCATCTATATACTATATAAAGAGGTAATATACTAATTGGTCCTAACTGTGTCACAGTCATGACCACTAAGGAGGAGGCTGCCTGCACATGCTTGGCAGGTTGTTGCTTTGGAGACAGTGTGGAAACAGGGAGGCGCCCGGAGAAGGCGGGACCAGCCTGAGGTGACTTGAAGGACTGAGGGGGGGCCTTGAAGCGGCCAGAGAAGGCCAGAGGGGTCAGGGGGCTGGCCAGGAACACTGGAGCTCTGTGTAGAGAGGTTAGGGTGTCAAGGCAGGATGGTGGGTGGGCGGGCGGGCTGCACAATTTTGCACACTGGATTCCTAGTGTAAAATCATAGGAGCAAAGGTAATAACACTTGTGTTTAATACAGCACACCAATACAGCACAGCCCTATCAGTCTCCATTTGTAACTCTCATGCAAACAGGTAACAGAAGAGAACTCAGGCACTTCTGACATAAAATCAATTATGAAATTGGAATGAACATGTGAAATACAAGGAGTTCATTTACTTTTATTGAATTTTAAAAAACAATAACGAAGGATGTTTTGAAAAATACTTCATATTATTGCCATATGTGATGCTTAATCTTATGTGTCAATTGAGTGGGCCACAGGGTGCCCAGATAGCTGGTTAAACATAATAGCTAGGTATTTCCCTGAGGATGTTTCCAGGAGTGATAGCCATTTGAATTGGGGAACTGAGTAAAGCAGATGGCCCTCCCTAATGTGGATGAACCTCATCCAATCTACTGAAGGCTTTAATGAAACAAAAAGGCAGAGGAAGATTGAATTTGCTCTCTGCCTGACTGCTTGAGCTGGAATATTGTCCTTCTACCCTTTGCACTATTGGCTCTCAAGCCTTCAGACAGACTGGCGTCTACAAGATCCATTCTGTGGCTTTCATGTTTTAAAATTATACCAGCAGCTTTCTTTTTTTTTTTTTTTTTTTTTTTTTTATTTTATTTTATTTTTATTGTTTTAAGTATTACAAATAGTAGTACATATGTCTCCTTTTTTTTTTTTCCCCTTTGATCTCCCCCCGACCACCCCTACCCCCCAGGACATGCCTTCACCTGCCCACCCTCCCCCCCCCCAGTGTCTTATATCCATTGGTTGTGCTTATATGCATGCGTACAAGTCCTTCGGTTGGTCTCTTACAGCCCTCCTCGCCCAACCACCCCTGTCTTCCCAATGTAGTTTGACAGTCTGTTCAATGCTTCTTTGCCTCTGTATCTTTTTCCCACCATTTCTTTCCTTTAAAAAGTTTTGCCTTTGCAGACTGGAAATAAACATATAATAACAAAACAAGACAAAACAAAAAAATGTTTGAGTCCCAATTTCAATGTCCAACAGTTCCTTATGTGTACATGTCAGCAGTGATATCTGGATGGTGGGCACATGGTGGCAATGCAGGTCCGACCCTCTCTGGTTTGGTCCTAGGTAACCTGCAGCGGTGCACAGCTGACCAGCAGCTTTCTTGTTTCGTAAGTCTCCAGCATGCAGAGATCAGATTGTAAGACTTCTTAACCTCAACAGTCAGGTGAGCCAACACCTTATAATAAATCTCTCTCTCTTTCACACACATATATATAAAATGTATATGTTGTTTCTTTGAAGAACCCTGTACACACATTTTAATATTTTAACACAATAATAAAAAAATCTCTATTGTGAATATTACATATTGAAATTATATATTTGGGTTTCCCTGGTGTTTTTCAGTCTTACTCTGAGGGTATCTCCAGGGGTCCACCATACAACTTTGGTAAAGCCTCTTGTATAACCATTTCTTCGTCCAGCACATTCTGATACCTCGTTGCTTTTTGAAGGTGATGGTTCCCAAGATTACATTAAGATCATCATGTGAACATATGTCTCAGTCTATGGTGAGATCTCTCATGGTGCATACATTTTCTAGGATATTTTTCACTTTCCCAAGTCATAACAAAGGGGATTGACATTATATTTGCCTTGATTAATTATGAAAATATTCATTTTCTCTACTTCCACATTCTGTAATTGGCTTTGATGTGCCTGCACAGATTAATGTTTTATTCTTCTTTCTTCTATATTACACTAATAAGTCTACTCCTTTATAACTTTATTCAGTTATTTGTTAATTACGATAGTAATTCTTATTCATACCTCTGTTCTCTTTTTTTCACAGATGCCTTCTTTTTCTGACTTAAACACAAGTGGCATTGCCTTTTAGGTGTAGGGTTACATTGTTTGAGATTTTTTTCTTGCTTCTTGAGGTAGGCTTGTAATGCTATGAACTTCCTGCTCAGGACTCCTTTCGCTGTGCCCCATAGATTTTTGGGTTGGTCTGTTTATTTTCATTTGTTTCCAGGTAATTTTTTGTGTCTTCCTTGATCTCATTGTTAACCAATTCATTGTTAATAAATAACATGCTATTAAGCTTTCATGTGTTTGAATGTTTTCCAGTTTTTTAAAAATTGTAGTTGAATTCTAGTTTCATGAATTTGTTAAGACTTATTTTTGTGTCCTAAAATGTGGTCTATCTTTGAGAACATTTCATGCGCACTTGAGAAGAATGTATAGTCTGCTGCTTTCGAATGAATGTTCTTTAAATATCATTTAAATCCATCCAGTTGAGTATATCATTTAAGGTGGCTGTTGTCTTTTTATTTTTTTGTCTGGAAGATTTATCCATTGATGACAGTGGAGTGTTAAAATGCCCTACTGTGACTGTATTGCTGTCAATATCTCTATTACAGTCCATCTAGACTTTCTTTATATATTTAGATGCTCCTATATTGGGTATATATATGTTTACAAGGGTTATATACTCTTGTTTGATTGATTCCTTTAGTATTATGTATGACCTTCTTTGTGTCTTTTATAGCCTTTGTTTTGAAGTCTATTTTGTCTGATATAAGTATTGATACCCTAGCTTTTTTCATTTCCATTTACATGGGATATTATTTTCTATACTTTCACTTTCAGCCTGTGTGTATCTTTTGTTCTGAGCTGTGTCTCTCGTAGACAACACATATATGGGTCATGTTTTCTTATCCATTCAGCTATCCTATATCTTTTGATTGAAGCATTTAATTCATTTACATTTATGGCTATTATTCATAGCTATTTATTTATTACCTTTTTTTCTTTATACCTAAGTCCTCTCTTCTTCTCAAAGCAGTCCCTTTAACATTTCTTGCAATACTGGTTTGGTGGTAATGCACTTCTTTAGGTTTTATTTTTTGTCTGTGAATGTCTTTATTTCACCCTCATTTTAAAAAATTTTATTTTATTATTTAAAGTATTACACATAGTAGTAAATATATCTCCTTTTTTCCCCCCTATTGACCTTCTCCCAATCTCCCCTAACCCCTGTCGCATTTTTTTGAGTTAAATCTTTATTGTTGACAGTATTACATATATCTCCCTTTTCCCCCTATTGAGCTCTTCTTGCTCACCCCCATCCCCAACCCTAGGCCTTCACCATCCTATTATCTGTGTCCATGGGTTATATATATGCATTAAAATTTTTTGGTTGATCTCTTCCTACCCACCCCTTACCTCCACCTTCCCTCTGAAATTCCACAATCTGTTCCATGCTTCTATATCCCTGGATCTATTTTGTTCATCAGTTTATTTTGTTCATTAGATTCCATGTGTGAGTGAGATCATGTGATACTTGTCTTTCTCTGACTGGCTTATTTCGCTTAGCTTAATACTCTCCAGTTTCTTCCATGCTGCATAGTATTCCATGATATAAATGTATTACAACATTTTATCCACTCATTTACTGATGAGAACTTGGGCTTTTTCCAGATCTTAGCTATTGTAAATTGTGTTGCTATGAACATAGGGTTGTGTACATTCTTTCTGAGTGCTGTTTCAGATTTCTTAGACTATATTCCTAGAAGTGAGATCACTGGGTCAAATGGCAGTTCCATATTTATTTTTTGAGGAAACTCCACACTGTTTTCCATAATGGCTGCACCAGTCTGCATTTCCACCAGCAGCGTACTAGGGCTCTCTTTTCTCTACATCCTCTCCAGCACTTGTCATATGTTGATTTATTGATGGTAGCCATTCTGATAGGTGTGATATGATACCTCATTTTCATTTTCATTTGCATCTCCCTGATATTCAGTGACTTTGAGCATTTTTTCATGTGTCTCTTGGCTATCTATATTTCCACTTTGGAGAAGTGTCTATTTAAGTCCTTCGCCCATTTTTTAATTGGATTGTTTACCTTCCTTTTGTTAAGTTGTATGAGTTCTTTATATATTTTGGATTTTAAACCTTTATCAGATGTATCATTGCCAAATATATTCTCCCATACGGTGGGCTCCCTTTTTATTTTGTCGATGGTTTCCTTTGCTGTGCAGAAGGTTTTTATTTTTATATAGTCCCATTTGTTTATTTTCTCCTTAGTTTCCTTTGCCCTTGGAGATGTATCCATAAACATATTGCCACAAGAGATGTCTGAGATTTTGCTGCCTATGATTTTACAACTTTTTGAGTTTATGCTTGTGTATGGTGTAAGTTGCTGGTCTTCCACTTGTTTATATCTTCCTCTATCTCTTTTTCCAATGTCCTGTAGTTTTCTGAGTACAAGTCTTTTATCTCCCTAGTTAAATTTATTCCTAAGTATCCTAACTTTTTGTTGCAGTGGTAAATAGGATTGTTTGTTTAGTTTCTCTTTCTGAGAATTCATTATTGGCATATAAAAATACCATTGATTTCTGGGTGTTAATTTTGTATCCTGCTACATTGCTGAATTCCTTTATTAAATCTAGTAGTTTTTTGGTGGAGTCTTTAGGGTTTTCTATGTACAATATCATGTCATCTGTGAGTAATGAGAGTTTTATTTTCTCCTTTCCAATTTGGATGCCTTTTATTTCGTCTTCTTTTCTGATTGCTATGGCTAGCACTTCCAGTTCTATGTTGAATAAGAGTGGTGAAAGTGGACATCCCTGTCTTGTTCCTATTCTTAGGGGAAATGGTTTTAGTTTTTTGTCTATTGAGTATGATGTTTGCTATAGGTTTGTCATATATGGCCTTTATCATGTTGAGATATGATCCCTCTATTCTCACTTTGCTGAGAGTTTTTATTAAAAAAATAGATGATGGATTTTGTCAAATACTTTTTTTGCATCTATTGATGTGATTGTTTGATTTTTGTCTTTTAATTTGTTTATGTAATATATCACACTTATTGATTTGTGAATATCATATGAGCCTTGCATCCCCAGAATAAATCCCACTTGGTCATGGTGTCTGATCTTTTTCATATATTGCTGGAACCCATTTGCTAATATTATTGAGGATTTTAACATCGATGTTCATCAGGGATATTGGCCTGTAGTTCTCTTTCTTTATAGTGTCTTTATCTGGTTTTGGAATTTGGATAATGCTGGTCTCATAAAAAGAGCTTGGAAGTGTTCCTTCCTCTTGTATTTTTTGGAATAATTTGAAGAGGATAGGTGTTAGTTGTTTTTTGAAGGTTTGGTAAAAGTCCCCTGTGAAACCATCTAGACCAGGGCTTTTGTTTGATGGGAGTTTCTTTTATTACTGCATCTATTTCATCAGTTGCTATTGGCCTATTCATGTGTTCTGATTCTTCCTGATTCAGTTTTGGAAGATTGTATTTTTTTAGGAATTAGCCCATTTCCTCCACATTGTCCAGCTTGTTGGCATATAGTTGTTCATAGTATTTTCTTACAATCCTTTGTATTTCTGTGGTGTCATTTGTTACTGCACCACTTTCATTTCTGATGTTACTTATTTGGGTCCACTCTATTTCTTGATGAATCTGGTTAATGGTTCATCAATCTTGTTTATCTTTTCAAGGAACCAGCTCTTGGTTTCATTTATTTTTTCTTTCTTTCTTTTTTTTTTTTTTTTTTTTTTTTTTTTAGCCTCTGTGTCATTTATTTCTGCTCTAATCTTTATTATTTCCTTCCTTCTACTTACTCTGGGTTTTCCTTGTTGTTCTCTTTCTAATTCTTTAAGTTGTAGGGTTAAATAATTTATTATTAATTTTTATTGTTTTTTGAGGTAGGCCTGTTGTGCTATGAACTTCCCTCTCAGGATGCTTTCACTGTGTCCCAAAGATTTTGGGTGGTTGTGTGTTCATTTTCATTTGTTTCCAAGACATTTTTTATTTTTATTTTTTCTGGATCTCATTGGTAACCCATTCATTGTTTAATGACATGGTATTTAGCCTCCAGGTGTTTGAATGTTTTTGAGTGTTTTTACTGTAGTGTTACTGAAATTTCTATTTTCATTCCACTGTGATCTGAGAAGATGCTTGATATGATTTAAATCTTCTTGAACTTGTAGAGACTTGTTTTGTGTCCTATTCAGCTTCAATTTCAAATGATAGCCTTGGTGGGTATTCCTACCCCTCTTTTAGGAAGAGATATCCTAGCTCATCTGGGAACTACTGTTCCAGAACAGGTTCTATGCCTCCCTATAGTGGAGACTGAAATTAACCCTGACGTTTGAGCCATGCAAGGTAAGATAGAACAATCCATCTCAGCCTCCCCAGTCCAGGTCCATCTCGTGGATTCAGCCTCATACCCACATCGGAGGCAATATCCTCTCAAGTCTGAGGCTTGAGAAGGACTTGTGGTTATAATAGGCAATCTAAGGACACAAGGCCTGTTAAAAACATGTAACAACCCTTGCAGTACTCCCATATTAGGAGTGTGAAAACCTAATGATGAATGGAGGTTAGTTAAGGACTTACCACTAGTAAATGAAGCAGTGATTCCCATTCACCCAGTTGGCCCTAACCCTTATACTCTTGTTACCCAAATTCCAGAGGACACAGATTGGTTTACAGTACTAGATCTCAAAGGATGCCTTTTTCTGTATATCCCTGCATCCTGATTCACAGTTTCTCTTTGTCTTTGAAGATCCCAGTAATCAGGGTAGTCAGCTAACATGGACAGTACTGCCCCAGGGTTTTTGGGATAGCCCTCATTTATTTGGGAAGGCCTTATCAAAAGACCTTGGGCAATTCAATTTCCCCAGCACTAAGGTCCTCCAATATATAAATGCCCTTTTACTATATGCCTCATCAGAGGAAATCTCTGAGGAAGGGACTAAGGCTTTACTAAATTTCCTGTCAAGAAAAGGTTATGAGGTCCCCAAAGCTAAGGCCCAGTTAGTTCCCATTCAGTTAAATACCTAGGTCTTAATCTACCAAAGGGAGCATGAGCTTTAGGAGGGACCGGATAGGCCCTATTCTCAATTGAGAGGCTTCTTGGGCATCACTAGATATTGCAGGTTATGGATCCCTAGCTATGGAGATTTAGCATGCCCAATTTACCAACTAGTTAAAGAGGCACAGAAGGTTAGCCTCTCTATTTTAGTCTGGGAACCTGAGGTTGAGCAGGCCTTTAACCAACTATAAAAGGCCCTTTTACAAGCACTGGCTTTAAGTCTCCTGACAGGCCAGGAATTCAAACTATATGTAACAGAAAGCGGGGGGTATGGCCTTGGGAGTCCTGACTCAACCTAGAGGACAGACCCATCAGCCAGTAGGATACCTGAGTAAGGAAACTGATGTTATGGCCAAGGGCTGGCCCTCCTGTTTGCAGACAGTGGCAGCTGTCACTCTCCTGATTCCTGAGGCAGTTAAGCTAACTTTGGGATGGGACCTAACAGTATACATCCCCCCCATACGGTGGTCTCTCTTTTGAATACAAGGGAAGGCCTGTAGCTTTCAGATAGCTGACTGTTAAGATATCAGGCCCTCCTGCTTGAGAGCCTGGTTGTTCAGATCAGGACTTGCCCTGCCTTGAACCCTGCCTCATTTCTCCCCACGGAGAGTGGGGAGCCTCTGCATGATTGTGAACAGATTATCTTACAAACTTATGCACCAGGAGAAGCCTCTAAATGATCCTGACCTGGTTCTGTGCACTGATGGCAGCTCTTATGTTGGGCAAGGAGTCAGGAAAGCAGAATATACAGTTGTTTCTTTAAATGACACCATTGAGAGCCAGCCACTTTCCCCAGGAACTAGTGCACAACGGGCAGAATTAACTGCTCTCACCAGAGCTTTGGACTTAAGCCAGGGAAAACGATTTAACATCTATACTGATTCCAAATATGCCTTCCTGGTTTTACATGTCCATGCAGCCACCTGGAAGGAGAGGAGTTACTTAACTGCTAAAGGGTCCCCAGTTAAATATCATAAGGAAATTGACCACCTCCTATTGACCATTTTTCAGCCTGCAGAGGTCGCAGTCATACATTGCAAGGGGCATCAAAAAGGAATAGATGAAATAACAGAGGGAAGTCATTGAGCAGATATTGCAGCCAAGGCTGCCACCCGAGAGCCTTGGAAGCCCCTCTAGTCTGGGAAGACTCCCTGTGGGATACTAAGCCCTATTATACACAGAAGGAAAAGGAATGGGCTGACTCCTGAGCATATACTGTACTCCCCTTTCCACCGGATGGATATGGATAGAGGGGGATAAGCTCCTCCTTCCTAAAGCCAATCAGTGAAAAGTTACACCAGGCATTTCATCTGGGGTGGGGGGGGTGTGTGTGTGAAAAGACTTATCAAATAATTCAGCAATTATTTATAGGAAAGGGTCTCCTGAAGACTACCCAACAAGTAGTCAAATCTTGTGAGGTCTGCCAAAGGAACAATCCTAGCAACCAGGAATTAGTATTACTTGGTCTTCAAGGAACCGCAGGTTACCCAGGGGCAAATTGGCAGATAAACTTTACCCACACGCCTAAAGACTCCTCGTGTGGGTAGACACCTTCACTAACTGGGTAGAGGCTTTCCCTTGTAAGACTGAGAAGGCACAAGAGGTAGTCAGAACTGTAACTTCAGAAATTACTCCCCGCTTTGGATTACCACACTCTCTCCAGAGCAATAATGGCCCTTCATGCAGGGCTCAGTTACTGAAGTGGTCTCAAAGGCCAGAAGAAACTAGGCTTTCAAATTTGAGAATTCTAGAACATTAATAGATTTACCTCTATACATCTTGGTTCCCTTAAATGTTCTTTTCTTAGAAAATAATGCAGGTCCTGAAGAAATAGTGCTTTGAATAAAAAAGATTTTGCATCCTAGCATCTTCATGTTTTCCCCATGCCCAGCTCTCAATTCACAAGGAGGAAAAGAACTTGATCTAACACTGAATACATTAATTATAAGGCGAGTTGGAGAGTATATGCACTGCTTTTTATCCATAGAGAAAGTAGAAAATATATACCCATTCAATAGAAAAAAAAAAGTCATATTCACACCATTGCCCTGAGCTTTCTATGAGCTGTGCCTTCTCCAGGGGAGACAAGTTGTCATGTATTTATTGGGAGCCCTGTGTTTATATGCATAACTATGTTACAGGCATCTCTCACAGACACCAGAGAAGTGTTATCAGACAGGCCCCTGAGTCAGAGGGAGTGGGCTGCACCCACCTCTATTCCTGTCATGCCAAAGCGGACGAAGGGATTTGCCAAATCAAGTACTCATTTGGTTTGTTTCAATTTTCTTCCCCTGAGCACAGGCCTCATGTGTCTTTCTAATTTTTGTTATACTGCCACCCCCTAAACCCTGGTGGCAAAACAGAAAAAGAAATCCCCGAAGGGACTGAGTTCACTGTGATCAGTTGGAAGGAATCAAGGACAACCATGCAGCCAAGAGTTAATGGGTAACAATCCAATTCGAGTAACGAGTAATGGCACCAAATGCCACAGGCAGCCCAGAGACCCCAGAAAAGGTGTCATCAGACAGTCCCCTGAGTCAGAGCGAGAGGGCTGTCCCCACCTTGATTCTTGTCTTCTTGTCTAAATGAATGCAAATGAGAGACCCTGATCGCGTTGTGATAAAGCCAATTTATTTAAAAAGTAAAGCATGGCTCAGCTGGTGTGGCTCAGTGGTTGAGCATTGACTCATTAATCAGGAAGTCACAGTTCAATTCCTGGTGAAGGCACATGTCCAGGTTTCAGGCTCAGTCCCCAATAGGGGCTGTGCAGGATGCAGACGATCAATGGTTCTCTCTCCTCATTGATGTTTCCATCTCTCTCTCCCTCTCCCTTCCTCTCAGAAATCAATAAAAATATGTATTTAAAAAATAATAAATTCTTATCTGAAAAATTAAAGCATGCACATTTATTAAAGAAGCAAGGCAAGCAAATCAGTACATCTGGCTTATGAAGTGCTGATCGGCTCTCAGCTAATATTAAGAGCCAGTTGGCTGGGGGATTGAGACATTATAGATTACAAAATTCTTCTGCTGAATATTTTGGTACAGATTAATTCTCAAGGCCCCTTTTTACTTTTTTGTGGCCTTCCCATAATTCATGAGAAGCACCTGGCAATTTTATCTTGCCAAGCCTTGAGGTTGCTGGCTTTTCTGTCTAGGGAATAATAATAATAAAAAAAACTTCCCTTTATCCCTTTCCCCTTCCCCAAAACGGCTGATTAGTGGCTGAGAAAAGTTTCCCTCTTCTCTCCCCCTTTCCTCTGTTCTCTAATTGGAAAGTCATTTAACCATTTGCTCTCAAGCATGCCTGGTTTGGGGAGATAATGGCTTATTATTTACAAGCTGGTTGCAAATTGCCCACACTGTTTGGACTTGTTTTAACTTCCTTGGAATTTTCCTAGCTTTTCATTGTCCTTCAATGGCCCCCAAGTTCTTCCTTTAAATAAAAATAGCCATAGATGTCATGTTTGTCTCCATCTGGGGCGGGGGAGAGGGAATGCGGGGAAGACCAAGGAGGAAAAAAAGTCTCCACTTGCCCAACCAGATCCATTTTTTGCTGTTAAACAGTTAGGTAAATGGTAAGACTGCGATGGCACATTCAAATAAGATAATTGGAGGGGCATTTCATACAGGAGTTTCCTCTAAAATGTGGGCAGGGTGTAGAGAAATCCCAAGTGATAGAACAATACTGGAGCAGGGAATAAAAACCTTATACTACTCTGACGAACCATGGAACTGTAGAATGAAAGGTATTAAAAAGCTAATAAAGGAACTCACATACTGACAGTTTCCTTATAAGCAGATTGCAGTTGCAGTCAGTTCATTGCCTGACCAACAAACAACCCTGACCATAAGAATTTGGGCAAGTGACCAGCAAAATCGCTGCCAGAAATGTCTGGATGTCCTGTTACCAGACACCAGCAGTAAAACTGCAGTTGGAACAATGAAATTGAAAGGTGAGCATAGCTGATTAGCATGGTGGTGTGCAGGCAGGCTAAATAGCCATCTCAGACAGTGATTACAAATATTAAATTTATTTAAGGGAATGGGATGGGGGAATGAGATATCCATGGGGAAGGGCTGCACAGCACCGTGCAAGGGGGCATTGGGTCAATGATGGCAGCACCCAGGAGCTGGAATTTCATCCTTATATGCAGTCACTGGCAGGAAACTTTTGTCTTCAGTGGTTTTGGGGGCTGAGGTGAGCTCGGAATGCAGATGGAATGTAAGTGTGCGATCAGATATCTTCAGGACAGTTTCAATTCTTGGTGTCCAGCAAGGTTTCCCTGGTCTTTTGTTCTGTGGTGAGAAGCTTACAAATAGCCATTAAGAATTGTATTGCAGTACAGTCCTAACATTTCCCTTCTCTTCCTATTTGTTAGTAATTATTCTTAACTAGTAGCCCAGTGCAGATTCATGCACATTGAAAGGAATTTAATTAGAAGGTGGATGGCGGGTCGGGACTGGGAGAGAGACAGGCCAGACACGCCCTGGAGCCAACCTCCCATGGTCCCTCCCTGGCCAGCTGCACCTGGGGCGATGCTACAGCTTGAAGGGCATCTGGGAAGTGAGCGGGGTCCCTCCAGCAGATGGGGTCCTCAGCTTGGCCTGTGGGGATGGGGCTGAAACCGGCTCTCTGACATCCCCCCGAGGGGTCCCAGAGCGCAAGAGTTGCTGTCACTGGGCAGCTCCTGAGTTGAGCGTCTGCCCCCTCATGGTTAGTGCACATCATACATTGTTCTGTGGGTCTCAGGGTTTACATCCACTTAGCCTTTTATCTATATAGATGGGGGCGAAGGTGTCTATCTCTGTCAGTTATCCTAACAAACAAAGCATCCCAGTGCTGTTGGCAGGGATATATAAATAAACAGTTACCCCACATATTAGAAACTTACCAGCTGGCAGTTTAGTACGTCCATTACTATAAGGGAGAGTGAAATGATCAGGACAGTTTATATTGTAACTGGAGGCCCAGTGCTTGAAATTCCTGCATAGGTAGGGTCTCTAGGCCTGGCCGGCGATCAGGGCCAATTGGGGCCTTCCAGCTGCCAGCTGGGGCCTTCCTTCGTTGCGCGCTGCCCCCTGGTGGTCAGCACATGTCACAGTGAGCCATCAAACTCCCAGTCTCCTGGTTGAACTCCTGAAGGGACACTTTGCATGTTAGCCTTTTATATACTAGTATATAGGTTATTAGATACTGAAAGAATAACTAGAACACCCAGTAAAAGTCAGACATTCACCACAGGAAGCTACTGCAGCAGCCTTTAGAGAAAACATACCTGCATCTTCTCCTGGACAGTGGGTCCCAACACATTAAGGTCCCCAGATGTGACTTTCCCCCCAAAATGAATAGAATGAGCATAACTCTGTATATCAGTAGTAGGTGTTCTAACTCCTACTAGGCAAGATGTAAAGGTCTGTTCTACATAGGTTCCTCCTGAAAGGCAAAAGTATACCCAAGGCTGAGGAAACCTGTTGAGTGATTAGGTAGGTAAAAGCTGGTCCTGACACAGCCATGGCGTCACTTGTCTCATTTTGCTGTTTTTCTGGGTCTGAAGCTGAAATACAACTGAGGCCTAGATGTTACCTTTAGGGGGGGAAAGGGTCAGGGGGTTTAAACTGCCTGACCAGTGACATGAAAGATCCAGAGTCCAGACCACATGACAAGTGATATGCTAAGGTAGGAAAGGTTACTCTGGGGTGAGGTTCTGGTTTTCCCAGTTTTTTTCCTTGCTAGGCATCTGGAGCTTTCTGTCCTGGTGAGTTTCTGTACCTGGCCCATCTTCATTGTTCTGGAGGTCTCAGGGTTTACATCCCACCCACCTCCCAAGGATTTTTGGCACTGAATTTTTTTCAGAGAAGAAGTGGTGTCATATCCCTTCTATAACTGCTTTCTGCTGAAAAAGAATGACATTTCCCTTCAGAGCTAAAAATCCTTGCTCTCTGTCAGAGGGACCATGAGACCTGGGCACAGAAAGAGGTTGTGATGGTATCTAGGGGTGGTATTTCCTGAGTATAAGTGAAAGGAGTTAATGTAAAATTAGGTAGTTAGGGTAAGGCATGGAAGAAGGAGGAATGGTGGAGCTAGCTGAAACAAACAAAGGATGTGTTTTGCAATAAATACGATGTTTTTTCTTAGAAGTGAAAGAGAACAATGTTGCAGAAAGGCCAGGAACCAATAAGAGAGCAGCACAGATAGACAAAGAGCAGGCCTTTAGCAGATATAAGGGGAAGAGCAGAATGCTTCCACAGCAACACATTTGAATCTCCCTCTCAAGGAACCACCCTGTATTTGCAATAAATTCCTGCCTTGTTTGAATACCTCTGGTCTGTGGCTTCATTCTTTGATTCCTTGAGACAAGACCCAAGGAAAAATTTCTGCTGTCCAGTTCCAGTATCACAAGTAGGACTTATAACCTGATGGAGACGAACTGTGGGGCAAAAGCTAGAATGACAATAATAATAATAATAAATAGCATGGTGGAAGGAAAAAGTTCCAGTTGCTAATTCCAAGTCAAAGAATGAGAGGAAAATGAAACATTAGTTTGGAGGGTTATAGCCAAGTATTTAAGGAAACAAATAAACAAAAAACAAACCACTTTAGGATTTAGTTTAATTTAGCTCCTGTGAAAAATAAACTTTGAAGATAATGAACTGGAGTCTTAACATTTACAACTGTATATATGGAGCCTACTGAAATATAATTTTCCCCCTAAAGTCACCCTTATTTTTATTAAAGAGCCAAATTAAGAGCAATTAATTTACTATATTGTCTAGTTACCATTTGCCCTGATTATTTGCATGAACACAATAAGAATAACAATTGATTACGCAGGCTTTTAAAAACCTGCTTTGCTGGAATGTCATGATTGAGTTTTAATTAGCTCTTCAGGGCAAAGAACTGAGCCACCTAGCTGACAGGAGGTTTTCCTGAAATTACTGTAGACTTGGGTGAGTTTCTTAAGTTTTTGAGGTCTCCAATGATGTCTTGAGGTTCTCTCCTTGTCATCTCCCAGGAAAGCAACCTTTGTTCCTTATCTGTAAAGACTGCCATGAACCATGTGATCAAACAAAGTACCAGGCTTTTTCTTGCAAATGGCTTTTGATTAGCTTTGAGCAGTTTTGAGAATGCTTTCTGGTGGTGCCCAGAGTTCAGGCACATCCTTTTCAGACATGACATTCAGCAATTGGAAACTGGTCTCATTGAACTCATGCAAAGAAACGTATTGCCATGACTCACTCATTAAGAACTGCCAGATTCAGGAGGGATCAAGTAAGGAGAAAAATGTAAAAGTTTCCATTTTGTTTATGAAGGCATACTTTACCAGATTATTCTAAGGAAATACAAATAAGCTTCTTTCTATCTGGAAGACAGAAAGATTTCCAAATAACTAATCTTTTGTCCTGATTAGTTGTCAGAGTTTTATGTTTTTAATCATTCTTCAGAGTTCTGTAATTTTTCACTTAACGGGCAATCAAAATGAAAGGTGAACATGGCTGGTTAGCTTGGTGGTGCACAGGCAGGCCTAAATAGCAATCTCAGACCCTGATTTAAAAAATTAATTTTATTTAAGGGAAGGGGATATCCAAAGGAAGGACTGCACGGCACCATGCCAAGGGGACATTGTGCTGATGATGGCAGCACCCAGGCACTGGAGTTTCATCCTTATATGCAGTCACTGGCAGGAAACTTGTCTTCAGTGGGTTTGGGTGCTAAGGTGAACTTGGAATGTGGATGGAATGTAGGTGTGTGGTCAGGTATCTTCAGGACAGTTTCAATTCCTTATATGGACTGACTCTTGGTATCCAGCAAGCTTTTCCTGGTCTTTTGGTCTCCTGTGGCAGGAAGCTTACAAATGACCATTAAGGATTGCATTGCTCTGCATTCCTCACAGAAACTACTAGTACGTGATGAAGGGTTCATGTTTCTCCCCTGGGGGCTTTGTTATTCTCTCTTACATGCAGCCATATACAGTACCCCTGAGTGCCCAGCTCGTTTCGGTGTCTCCCCGTCCACCAAGCACAACCCTTTATTCTCCACACCAACACCATTAAACACTTATCCAATTGAACTGCATTTAATTGGTCACTTGTCATTCATAGGAAGTAAATGTGGGTGGGGAAACTGAGCTCTAGGTAGCTAGTGACCCGCCCTGCCCCTAGGGCTTTGTTTTAGATCTTCCTAAAAGTATTTCCCAACTGAACCCAGTGTGATTGCTCTTTGGAAACATTGAACTCAGTGTGTTTTTTCTTTCCGGAATAATAGGTCGCTTACAACAAGCCCTGGGAAAGCGGAGCAAGGGAGACGTAGCCACTGGCAGAACAAAGTGAGTATACTTAATCTAATGGTTTCTATGGGTAGCTCAGGGATGCTGATAAGGGTTTTTCTGCCTAATGAGACTTATGATAACCATGGGTGTGAGGATGAGCCCATGGCAGGGTTTATTGTACTAGCTTTTGAGGGTCTGCTCCAAAAAAAGAGAAAGAAAAAGAATTCAGTCAGGTTGGACACTTTGCTTTCAGCCTTGACAGACCCTGATCAGGGACTCCATCCATTGCAGACTTCTGACCTACACAGACATGAGCTAATAAATGAATTCTGTTTGAAGCTGTTAAATTTATAATTTTTAATACAACGTGCTTTCCTTTAAGAAAAATCTATGAAGACTTTGCAGCCAGAGAGTGTTCAAAATCTCTGCTTCATAGGACCCTTAATTAGAAATAATGAAGCTTCTTTATCTTTAGTTACCTTCTCTATAAAACAAGAGTAGTACTATATTTATTATCTCCCCCACAGAGTTATTATAAAAATTAGAGATCATGTGTATAAAGATCTGTGAGAGCAGCTTAGAAACAAACTACAGTGAAAGTGACATGATACCAAGTTACTTACCAGATACTCAGGGGTAGCTGTTGTAATTATAACTAATAAATAGTGTCACTGTTGTTTAGGAACTTAGAACCTTATAGAGAGACATCCATGGGGGTAAAGTATTTTAATAAATATATGTGTATCGGTTTATGTCATTGAGGAGAAAGGACAAGTAGGATCTGAAGAATAGGAAAATAGATTAAAAATCCAATCTGATAAAATGCCTCAAAGAATGCACTCCTCAGATGGGAGATTCAGGTCTGCATGGTAAGTCATTTTAGAATGTTCTACAGCTGAGAGTCCTACCAACATGGCCAATCACCAGAGGTGCCGACTTCTTGAGTATTTCTGAGGATGTACCACCCTGTCTTCAAATGTATTTGTTATGCTACCTTTATGGAATTCTGTGAGTCATCACCTTTATCTAAGGTTTATTTAGAAGTTGTTTCCCAATATGTTACTACCACTCACTTTAACCTTTTCTCTAAATTTCCTGCATGAAACCTAAGAGTGCTAAATCCAAGTGAAATGTACCATGGAATAAGCAAAATAAATTTAACTTACTTTGTGTCTCTAAAAATATAAAAGAAAAAAAAATTAAAAACGAAACCAGAATTCACAATTGACCTAGAACACTGAGCAGCATGAGCCCTCAGTGAATATACTCAGCCCTGGCAATGGGCTTCCTTGGAGGATAAGGATCTCCATTTTACAAATATTTATATGACTGGGAACTAGGGGAATTCATGTCCACACTCCCAGCCTCACTTTCCTTTTTTCAGAAATTGGGAGAATTAGAGTCACTGTTCTCTAGGAGACTCTCCAGCTCTGCAATGTTGAAGTACCACTTTGTGCAAAACACCCCGCTAGATATGATGAGAGATACAAAAGTGAAAACGACACAGCCCTGCCCTTCGTAGTTCTCAGCCACTTTGGGCCTCAGTTTTCTCACCTGGAAAAATGGCAAGGTGTGAGGAACCAAAGAGCTGTATTTGTAAAGCACTGACTGCATTTGTGCCCTCTAACTGCTGCCTAATATCTCAAACAATAAACCCATAGGGGATTTAGATGCTCAAATGAGTTAATGAAAGCAAAAGTTATTTTTCAATGTAAACATTAATGCATATGTGAGGGATGATTCTACTGCATTTAATCTTAATATCATGAATTTAATATCATGACTTCAGCAGGCCTCATGGCCAATTCTGTGTTTGTGATGGCACCCCACAACAGGTATCCTGTGATCCCCGGAAGCATGTCTCAGGTGTCTGTGTATCCACATGACGAACCCCAAGTCCACACAATTTCTGGGAACCCACCTGATTTGGAGCCATCTGTGTCTATGCAACCAGCCCAGAGATCCTTAAAAGAGGGCAAGGTTTTAGGGGTAAGTGAGATTTCACACTGTGTGCCCTGGCCACATGGCTGGAGTCAGGGGTGGGAGGAGGTTTGGAAACACAGAAACTCCAAATCCAGCAGGTGGGGCTGGAGCTGACCCAGCCTTGCCAAACTCAGGTTTAATAAGAAGCTCAGCTCTACAGCATCACCAGGGCCTCTGGGTGGGACCTTGTATTACCTATCTTGGGCATTTTAGGAAAGAGAAAGAAAAGCAACAAAGAAGCAGTAAATTGGAATGTTGGTCCTGTTGCCAGAATCCATGTTGACCCATGTGGCCTCTGGAAGAAAGTGGGCCCAGAAGGTGGATTCTGAACCCAATGTGCTTGAATGGAATCTTTCTCCAATGGGAACAAAATAAGAGCTCACGATGATTTTCCCCCCAAAGACTGTCCTGGATGGGACAAGGGAAAGGCTACTTCATTACATGGGTAAAT
The DNA here is from genome assembly GCA_026230045.1 of Corynorhinus townsendii. NCBI lineage: Eukaryota > Metazoa > Chordata > Mammalia > Chiroptera > Vespertilionidae > Corynorhinus > Corynorhinus townsendii. The sequence continues at coordinate 21,488,819 of JAPDVU010000008.1, read as the reverse complement.
GAATACATGCATGGATTCTGATTCAGGCTGTTCAGGTTCAAATCCTAGCTTCATCCCCATTTACTGCTCATATCAATGTCAATCAATACAACCTCTATGAAAGGTTTTCTGTATCTGCCAAATTTTAAAATACATAATAATTCCATTTCTGAAACTTGTCTTATAGATTTGTCTGTACACATAAGAAATATGACATGTATGAGGTTATTTATAGCAGCATGGTTTGATTTAGTGAAACTGGCTCAAATGATCCTCAGGTTCTCTTGCCTGCTGCTGTGAAGCCAAATACACACCATTGCTGATGGAAGGAAAGTGATTTATTTAGGTGCTAACTACCTGAGAAGAGAGCAGGCTCATATCTTAGCAACCATCTTAATGTCTCAGGATAGACAAAAGGCTTTTATAGAGGGATCATGGAAAGAAGGGTATTAAGGAATGCTGATGACATTAGTTTTACATCTAAGCTCTCACGTGGGTTTGATGCTCTCTTTCATGTCTGTCAGCATCTGGTATTTTTTTCTCTCTGTGGGTTTTATTTCTGGGGATAGGATATTGCAGGTCTGGCCAGCCATCGGCATCTATTAACAATTATGGTAGAGGCCAGTGAAAAGGGGATTTGGAACTGCTTTTGCCTGTAACATGCTTAAATATGAAATTATTAATATTTTAGACTATAAGTTTTATTAGTATATTCTTACTTTCAATCTTTGATTAGTTAGTCAATTAGACATGAGGTTGTTTTTTTATATCCTATATCCTATACTCTGTTAGAATAGGAAAAGAATGGGAAGAACCAAAATATTTATCAATATAATACTGGTTAAATCAATGTATTATATGTCTAAAGAATAAACTGTGATGGAGCTATAAAAAGGATGCTCTTTGCCCTGCCAGACTCCATCTCCAGTAGGAGGCAACCAATCAATATTTCTTTCTCATCAGTATTTCTCTATCCCTCCCGCTCCCTTCCTCCTCCTCTAAAATCAATGATAACATATTTTAAAAACAATATGTATATATATATTATATTTAATAAAAATAAAGCTCTTTAGCTCCTTTTGTAATGATATGGACATACCCCCAAGCTATCTCATTAATGAAAAAAATAATTGGGGGCAGACATTTTGTATAATTTTCTAATGTTTGTACAAATTTAATGAAATAATATATTTGTATTCTTTGTTATGTTTGTACTATATACACATATTTATCATTTGGGCAAGAATATATATTAGTTTCTTAGAGTTGCCATAACAAAGTACTACCAATCAGGTGGCTTAGAACACAAGAAATTCACTGTCTCGGTTCATAAGTTTGTAATCAAGGTATCCATGGGACCATGCTCTTTTTGAAGGCTCTAAGGGTAAGTCTGTTCCAGGCCAGTCTACTAGCTTCCGGTAGGTCCTTGGCTTGTGGAGCAAAACTCCCATCTTGGCATTCTTCTGGGTGTGCATGTTTCTCTTCACATGGCATTCCTTTGAAAGGCTAGCAGTCATATAGGGGCCACCCTATTCCATTATACCTTATATTATCTAATTGCATCCGCAGCAGCCCTGTTTCCAAATGAGATCCCATTCAAAGTCATTGAAGGTTTAAACTTTAATCTTATCTAATAAAAGAGTAATAGGCAAATTGACTGTACCTCTGCTACACCCACAAGCCATGCCCACTAGCCAATCAGGAGTGAGTATGCAAATTAACCCAACCAAGATGGCTGCAGGTACAGAGCGAGCAGGAGGCTTGGGTTTCCTTGGCAATGGAGGAAGCCAAACTTCCTGGCTGGCCCTGGCCTCCGCTCAAGGCTACAAAGTTTCAATTATAGAAGATAAATAAATCCCAGATCCCAGGGCCTCTGCTTAGGTTGCCCGGGGGGGCGTGGTTGGCCTGCAAAGCACCACAGGCCCCTCCCCCAGGCCACCCCACGCCCCAAGAGAACACTGACCCTGATCCAGGACACCCTTCAGGGCAAACCAACTGGCCCCCACCTGTGCACCAGGCCTCTAGCCTATCTAATAAAAGAGTAATATGCAAATTGATTGTACTCCAACACACAAGATGGCCACCACAAGATGGCAAGCAGGGAATGGCAGTTGAGAGGGATGAGGCCTGCAGGGGAGGGCAGTTGTGGGCGATCAGGCCAGCAGGGGAGGGCAGTTAGGGGTGACCAGGCCGGCAGAGGAGTAACCGGGCCTGAAGGGGAGGGCAGTTAGGGCCAATAAGTCTTGCAGGGGAGCAGTTAGGGATCAATCAAGCTGTCAGGGGAGTGGTTAGGGGGTGATCAGGCTGGCAGGCAGAAGTGGTTAGGGGCAATCAGGAAGGCAGGAAGGCGAGCAGTTGGGAGCCTGTGGTCCTGGATTGTGAGAGTGATGTCCGACTGCCCGTTTAGGCCTGATCCCGGTAGGCCTTACTGAGGGGGTCCCAGATTGGAGAGGGTGCAGGCTGGGCTGAGGGACACTCCCCCCCCACCATGCACTAATTTCGTGCACCGGGTCTCTAGTATATTAATATGAGCCCTGGCCAGAGTTTCTAGTGGTTAGAGTGTAGGCATGTGCACCAAAGGCTTGCAGGTTTGACTCATAGGCAAGGGCAGGTATCTGGGTTGCAGGTTCAGTACCCAGCTGGGAGGCAGGCAATTGATGTGTCTCTCTCATATCAGTGTTTCTCTCTCTTACTCTTTATCTCTTTCTGTCTTCCATCATTTCTCCATTTCATTCTAAAAATCAATGAAAATAATATCCTCAGATGAAGATTTACAATCAGAGATATATAAATTTGATGAAAGAAGACACAATTCAATCTAAAATAAGATTCCAAAGAAGTAAAAGATGAGCACAAAGACTTATCTAGAAACATGTTTTATTGCAGTGTTGTTTATAATATGGAAACATATTATACCTGCCCAATATCTTTGGTCTTAATCCTCCACAGATCATCCACATAATGGACTGTGGGAAGACCTTAAAAAGCATATATTTAAAGAATACTTAATGCCATAGGGACGTTTTCATAATGAAATATTAAGTTAAATATGCAGAGCCTTTTTGTATTATCAGTGTGTATATTTAAAAAAATAATGGAAGGTTATGCACCAAAATATAAGTGGTTATTTTCTTTGAGTGGGGGGCAATTATGGGAAGTATTGTTTCACTAGTACATTTTAAATATGACTTTATTGACCAAGAGAACAAAATATTTATTAAAATAAAAAGGAGGCCCAAGAGTGCAGGGGTTAAGATCCAGCCTCAGAAACAAAGATCTCCGCTTTTGGCTCCCCTGACAGGCCATCCAGATCCTGATCGGCCTGATACACGTCGGCCTGGGCATCATCATGGGGACCATCATGCCTGGGCCCTACACAACTGTCTCATTCTACGTAGGCTATCCCTTCTGGGGCGGCATCTTGGTAAGTAACGTAAGTCGCCCTGCAAGTGAGTACCAGAAATGCCAACACACTGGCAACTTGTGTACTTTGCTGCATAAGTTTTTTAGCCAAGAGAGCATGTGGGCTATGAACCCAGCTCAAGCCTTGTTCACCAAGAACTTTAGTCCATGTGGGAAGCCAGAACAAATACCACAGACTCGGTGGCTCAACAACAGACATTTATCTATTATCTCATAGTTCTGGATGCTGCAAGTCCAAGATCAAGGGGTGGGAAGGGCTGTTTCTCCTGAGGCCTCTCTCTTTGGAATGTAGATGGTTGTCTTCTTCCCTGTGTCTTCACATGGTTTTCCCTCTGTGTGTGTCTGTGTTCATATCTCTTCTTATTAGAACACCACTCAGATTGTTTTAGGGCCCACCCATATGACCTCATTTAACCTTAATCATCTTCTTTCTTTACTTATTTTTAAAATAAATTTTATTGGGATGGCACTGGTCAACATGAACATATCGGTTTCATGTGTGAATTTCTAAGTTATAAAATCTGCATATAGCCTCATGTGCCCACCACCCAAAGTCAAATCTTCTCCTGTCACCTCATATTAGGACCCCCTTCCCCTTCACTCACCTTCCTCTGGCAACCATGACACTACTGTTTTTGTTCATAAGTTTCAGTTTTATATCCCACATATGAGCGAAATAATACGGTTTTTAGCTTTTTCTGTCTGACTTATTTTACTTAGCATAATGTTCTCAAGGTCCATCTATGTTCTTGTAAATGACTCTATTTCATCCTTTCTTATGGCTGAGTGTTAATCACCTTCTTAAAAACCCTATCTTCAAATACAGATGCTTTTTAACTGATGATGGGGCTACATCCCCGAAAACCCATCATAAAGTGAAAATATCCTGAGTCAAAAATGCATTAAGTACTACACTGTAGAGAATGGGTTGTTTAGGCTAGTGATTGCGTGGCTGACAGGGAGCTGAGGCTGGCTGCTTCTGTCCAGCATCACCAGAGAGTATCTTACCACATATAACTCACCAGGAAAATATCAAAATTCAAGTCCCAAGAACAGTTTCTACTGAATGCATATCATTTTCACACCATTGTAAAGTAAAAAAAATCATAAGGCAAACTATAGTGAGTCTGAAAACATCTATACAGTCACATTTGGAGGTCCTAGGGGTTTAGACTTCAAAAGATGGGTTATGAGGAGACAAAATTCAGTTCATATACCAAGTGACAGCCCTGTAAAGTGCCGTTGCCCCAAAGCAGGCAGCTTCCTAATTAGCCCACCTCAGAGGTTAGGAAACCTTTTCCTAGTTCATCAGCCCAGCGCTCAAGTGTTGTTGGACTCAGGCTCAGAGCTGGTCCTCCAGGAGAAAAACGCTTCCCCCAGGAGTTAAGATTGACTGCCCAGCCACAGAACAGCCATTAAGCAGTGGGAACTCAACCCAGAGTCCTCTGATGGGCTCAGAGTCCACCTTGTTGCAAAATATTTGGTATATTAGATTTTTATTTTTTTTCTGGAAAAGCCCACAGTTTTTATCACATTTTCAGGGTGATCTGGAACCTCTTAAAAGGTCAAGAACCAGAGGTCCTTTTCTCTTTCCAATGTATTGCCTTTATGATTGTTTTCCACTCTTCTTGGTGTCTTCCTTCTTCCACAGGTGCACGTGCACATACACACACACACACACACACACACACACACACACACACACACACACTCCAATCCCTCTCCCACCAACCATGTCCATCTCTACCTGCAAAAACACAGGTTTTCTCTCTAATCATTTATCTGTGACCCAAGGCAACTTTCCTCACAAATAGCAAAACTCCAGAGTAACCTGGACATCAGCCAAGTCACCATACACTGAGATTTAAATAAAAATAGCCTAGAGTCATCCACCACCCTCATACACACACAGCCTCTGCAAATGGCAGGGCTTAGATTCTTGGGAGCATTTTTTTCCCGAGTATCTGCTCTCTCTTTTTCCTATTCGTGTCTCGTCTTTTGAGGCTGAGGTGGTTTCTCTGTTCAGACCCAGACTTGGAACTTAGTCAACCACAGACACATGTGTGTATAACCAACTTCAGTGGAGTTTGGGGAAATGGAGAAAACTAACACCACAGCCACAAAACAGTTCCTATTGAGTGTTAGATTCTCTTAAGGCATCTCAAAGTCCTTGGCCATCTCCCCTTCCACCAGGCTGCTCAGGTCCCATCACCCTTATGACACCACCCTCCCTTTTTCCTACAGGGCACTTTTGCTCTCTGTTGCCTTCTTGACTCCAGGACTATTTCCTAAGGTCATATGGTCCAACTCCAAACCAAAGGCCCTCTCCTTAGGCATCTCAAAAGGACCAGCAGGGACATCAGAAGTCCATCCTTCTGTTTCTTTCCTTCCCTATCAAGTCTGTATATAAAGAAGGACATAATGATTCATTTATGATTAAGTTATTGATTAAGTTATTCTTAATCAATGGAAGAATAACTTAATCAATGAAATGATTAAGTTATTCTTCCATTTATAGGAAACACGGCATTCCTCTTAGAAGGCACAGGTGGCTAGAGTAAGTTTTCATTGTGAATATCAATTTCCATTCCCTGAAGTAGAATGAGTGCAGGATGAGGGTTAAGAACATGAGATCTGGGGTCAACTACCTGGATTTAATTCCCAGATATACTATTTGCTGGATGGTCTTGGGTGTGTTATTCAAAATCTCTAAGCCTCAGTCCACCCCTCTATAAAATAGGAATAATAATGGTGCTTGAAGAGCTATCATGGAGTTAAGTAAGGCAAAGTTAAAAGCAGTTCAGGTAGGACTGAGCAAAGCTTCCATTAAATCATAGCTGATGCCCTCTCTAACCCTCACTGACAGCAGAGAATTCCATCAGCCACTATGCCTGCGAAACATTAGTGTTGAAATAAATCCAAACATTCTACCCTGTAGCCCTCAGAGTTGATATACTGCATTGCAGAGAAGCAACATGCTTTGGAGTAACTAAAAGACACATTGGGCTGATATCTCAGCAGTGAAAATGTGTGAACCCCTTCCTCCTTCCCTCCAGAGCCCCTGTGCCTGAGTGAATCATTTTGGGAGGCCAACAAGATGTGCCTGTGGGAAAAGAAAAGGCGAGAAAAGAAGTAATTGTATTGAGTATCTACCATGCATAGGATCTACCATGGGCAAGATATACCAAATGCTAGAAGCAAGGGACAAATTATCTCATGATAATAACACTTAGGAAGACATACTGTTTTCCTCATTTTTTGAAGAGGAAATATTCACTAAGAAAAATTAATAACTTACACAAGATCACATGAGTTTCAAGTTAGAGTTTAAAATCTGGTATACTGGATTCTAAAATATATATTTATCCCTAGTCACTGCCCTGTCATGTGATACAAAATAGCCTTTTCTTCCTCCCTCCCTCCCTCCCTCCCTCCCTCCCTCCCTCCCTCCCTCCCTCCCTTCCTCCCTCCCTCCTTCCCTCCCTTCCTTCCTTACTTTCTTCCTTTTCCCCAAGTTAAGTAGGAGATCCCAGCAGAGGATCCTAGCATGTTTGAGAGAATGTGTGTGTGACCAGAAGCTTGGAGCTTGAAGGTGGAGCCCTGACCACTGACCTTTTTCTAAACCCCCTCTCTTCTGTGCCAGTTCATCATTTCAGGATTCCTCTCAGTGGCATCAGAACAGCTACCAACATCTTCTTGCCTGGTAAGTCACATCCTGAGACAGGCTCTCTGAATCATGGACCCTTAGGAGAGACACACAATGGGGGAAAGAAGCTCACACACAATGCCTCCTTCATCCTTGCACCTACTTAGAACCAGACACAGGGCACTGACATGCATATTCACTCATACTCACTTACAAGACCACATGAACCTGGACAGAGTCCCAGATGGGAAAAAGTCCAGAAGATGCGATGGAAGGAAGGGCAGCTTCAGGGTGTGGAGAGACAGAGAGAATAACTTTCCTAAGAGGATCTTACAAGAAGAGGCAAAAAATTACCAGGGGTGCAGGGCTCCCCTCCAGCAGAGCAGGCACTGACTGCCTGCAGCACACAGAGCCCAGTGCCAGACATTTCTACAGGGAAGCAAGGGGAAGCTCAAGCAGCAGCTTCCCAAAGGAATCCTTTCAAACAAGTTCTGTGACTTAACATGGGAAAAGCTTGCTGGCCCCAAGTATTAGACCAAGAGAGTACCTTTGTTTCCCCACGATGGCCCGATCCCATACCAGATGAGATCTATTTAAAAACTCCACAGGGAGATCCATTCTGGGCATGCCTTTCTGCACATGGACCAGAATCATGGAGCATCAGAGTTGGTCACATCCCAAAACACTTTGGTTGAGTCTTCTAGCCATGTCCTGTGGGATAAGTGAGTCCAGTGATTCCTAAACATTATTCTTGGGGATACTTGTCCCATGAGATATTTTATGAAGATGGTTAGATAACTTGGGAGGGATCTCTATTTATTAGTCTCCTCTCCAGGGGATCCATATTCCTTGTTAAAGGCTCTGAGAAGTCCTGCACAAAAGACCTAACTTTGTGCAACCCAGGTGTTTTCAAAGTTAATTTACCACCAAACCTACTGTACTTTGCACAAGACATCTCTTTACTTGCCTCACATCTAGGGTACCATTATGAAGCACTTGTTGAATCTCTGCTCATCTCAGCTACAATTGTTTTCCTCTCTCATACTGACCCTCTCTGTACCTTCTTCAGCTGAAAGGTACCATGGGCTTGAGTATCGCCAGTGCAATCTGCTCTATGGTTGGAATCATGCTCCTCATCACAGATATGGTTATCAACTCCCTATATAGGTACAAGGACCCCTCTCATTACATTGGTGTGGTAAGTATCCCTCTTGACCAATTCTCCTCTGGGTTCCAATGTAGCTATCTTTAGGAAATCATTGGAAAAGGCCCGACTCCACCAGGCTTCTTTACCAAGCACCAAAGAAAGCAAAGCTCTCTAAATCAGAACAGAGTTTCAAGTCCATTACCTGTAGCTTTATTGCTGTTACTCTAAGCATGTGACTTTCCTTAATCTTGTTTCCATCTTTATAAAACAGTACCTACCTTTTGACATTGTTGGGAGAATTAAATGCAGTTATACAGAATATACATCAGTACCCACCAACCTGCTCATCTTCCTGCCCATTACTGTGGACAAAAGGGTCAGCAAAGTTGTCAAAAAAAAAAAAAAAGGATATATTGTGAACATTTAAGGTTTTTCAGGCCATTTAGTTTCTGTTGCAAGTACTCAATCCAGTGTGAAAGCAGCCACAGAAATGATTAGGCAAATGAGCCATCCCATGCTATAGACCCATTCTGTCAAATAGAAATCTAATGTAAGCCACATGTGTGATTTTACATTTTTTATTCTCTGTATTAAAGAGTGAAAAAAACTGAAATTAATTTTCACAATATATTTATTTAACTCAATAAATACAAAACACCATTTTAATGTGTAACCTGTATAAAAAAGTTATTAATTCAATATTTTGCATTTTAGGTGCCACATCTTAGAAATCCAGTGTGTATTTTGCATTTACAACACATCTGAAGTCCTCAGGGGACAGTTGGCTAACATCTGAAAATTCAGCTATAGATGAGTCCCGTGTAAACTCAATGTCTCCCTCTACACAGCAGCCCTGCCCTCTCTGCTCACTCAAGTTATCACTCCATGCGCTTCTCCCCTCTCCCGGGCCCCACCTCTCTTCTACATCACTACCTGCCATTTGCTACAGCTTTTCCATCAACATCTGAACACACTTCTGTCTCTTTCATCTTCGATAGCACACTAACCTTCTCTTGGTTATTTCAGCTACCACTCCATTTCACTGGCTCTCTCTGCAGAAAATTCCTTGAAAGAATTGTCTGCCTCACTGTCTCCAATTCTCTCCTCTCATAATCTCTCTTTAACCCATGCTAGCCATACTTTTAACCTCAGTTCTCCAAAAATCTCCTCTACTCAAGCACCCAATCATTCCTCCTCTTTGGTGGACTTCTCGTGGGCTTCCAGGCCCTGCAGCTGTTGTTTCTGCACCCACACTGGTTGCTCTCTTCTCTGTCCCTTTTGCTGGCTCTTGTCTTTTCCCCAACTTCTCACACTCTGTCCTCAATCTTCTTCTGTTTCTCTCTCTACTCTCTGCCTTAGCAATCTTATACAGTCTGGTGACTTGAAACACTTTCTCAATGACAATGACTCCAAATGCCTATGTTCTAGCAAATCATCTCTCACAAACTCCAGTCTCTAGTATCCAGTTGTCCACTTACCATCTAATATTTGGATATTAACATATCCAAATCTCATCTCCAGATTTTACTTCCCAAACTTTCTCTCAGGTTGCCGTTTCTAGGTTGATGGCACTGCATCCTTCCAGTCACTCAGGACAAACTCTGGTGAAATCATTCACACACTCTGCCTCCGGCACCTCTGAGCCAATGCCTCAGGGAATCCAGCTGATTTCACCTGGATTTTAAAAGGCATCCAGACTCCAGCCATTTTCACCAGTATCTCAGTCACCACACTGGCTGGAGTCACCATGTCTGACTTCTAATCTCAGTTCTGCCAATATCTGATCTCTTTCATCCCATGCACCCACACACCTCTGGCTTCAGTCCAGAAGAAGGAGGGCTGGACTTCAACATAGCTTATCAAAAGATGAGCCAAGGGATGGGGTGCTCTAAGGTCTCAACAACCATGAATTAATACTCACCAAATAGTAACTATCTAAATTGCTTAAGGAACCCTTCTCCCTCATAGAAGGGTATATTTATTTATTTTTAATTACAGTTGACAAACAACACCATATTCAGAAATATGGTGTAATGATTAGATACACATATCTTATGAGGTAACTACATTCCCTATACTGTACTTTAATTTACCTCCCTGTGACTGTTTTTATATCCCTTCACCTTTTTTATCCATCCTTCCAATTCTCCTCCCATTAGAAAGCTTTCTTTATAAAAGAACTAGAGGCCCGGTGCACAAATTCATGCACGAGTGGGGTCCCTCGGCCTGGCCAGTGATCAGACTGATAGGAGTCACTTCACACTGTCCTGATTGGGGCCGATGGGAGCTGACTAGCTGGGTAGGGGCCGCAGGAGGGCTCTAGGGCGTATCCAGCCCTCTCGCCCACTCACAATCAGCTGGACCCCAGCAGCAAGCTAACCTACTGGTCGGAGTGTCTGCCCCCTGGTGATCAGTGTGTGTCATAGCGACTACTCAAGCGGTCAACCGATCCATTGGACACTTAGCATATTATGCTTTTATTATATAAGATGTTGTTGTTAAAAACATTTGAAAAGGACCAGCATCATTTGTAAAGGCCCCTCCACCTTAAGCTAGTGTGATTCCGTTACTCAGACATCACCATCCTGCTGTTCCCCTAGCCTAAACACATGTCCAAACCCACATCATTGGATCTTCAACTGAGAATGAAACTTTCTCTCCTCAGTGCTCTGAGGCACTATTATTGGCTCTCTTATAGCTCTTACCATGTCTGATTTAAATTATAATTATCTACATCTGTATCTGCCTCCCTCACTAGATTGTGCCTCTTGGGATGCTTTCTTAGCCTTTTGTCGCAAACAGATGTTAATACGTGCTTGATAAATTGAGAGGGATGAGAAGGAAAGTGCTGAGCAGAGGTCTCTCCATGAGAGAGGATTCTCTGAGCAGCCACTATCACCAAAGCCACTGTAAAAATTATAATTGACCAACATTTCTTTGATACCTATCATGTGCCATGCACTTTCACTTTCATATGTATTCTCTCGTGTAACGGGAATCCAAATGTTATTGGGGTCATTCATCTCTTGTTCTTTTATGATTGAAGCGGATTCTACCCAAACTCTCTCCCCAGATACAGTGGGAAATCCCATTTTCCTGACCATTGTTGAAGAACAGCAAGGGAAAGGCTTAGATGTCTCCTGATGCTCACATGAAATTGACTACTGCTGAATTAGTTCCATTTGGGGATCCTTTTACTGACCATTTTTCTTAAGTTAAACACAGTCCCAGTTATTTCTCTCCACAAAATGCCACAGTCACAAGCCAGGAAGATTGCTTTAGTAGCTGACTTTCTCTAAAGGTTCAGAGAGGTGGTGGAGGTAACTGCTGATGCCTAGAGGTTAGACATCCCTGCTTTATAATGTCTTAATTTCTCACAAGACTCCACCTTTGCAGATTGCACCTTCCCTTCATGTTGCTCAGTCCCGTCTTTCTCCTCTATCCATCTCCCTTTGCTCTCTCTGAGGACTGTCCATACTCCCAAATTTCTCTTCGCTTCCTACACAGAACAGTTTCACTGTCTCACTCCTGACCCCATCCTTAGATTTTGTGCCCTGTACCCAAAATAAGTCATCAAGGTGTTTCCCTAAACAACGACTATTCTTTTCCTTAGAAGAACACAGGTCGTAAGTGTTAAAATAATTCTTTTACAAACACACTTGACCCTCACAAAACCTGGTGAGATCTTTTCTCCATGAGGCTGAGATGAGGTTAGAGGTCTTCCTGAAAGCCCTAGCCATGGTCCATTGCAGAGCCATGCTTTGAGCCAGACCTCACATGCCCGGGGCAGCACTCATGAACTCCGTGTTCCTCCTGGTTCCAGGCCTTTGGAGTAGCTACTTCTGCCGTGCTGTTCATCTTTAGCCTCCTGGAGTTCTGCATTGCCTGCACGTCTACCCACTTTGGCTGCAAACTCGTCTGCTATTCACATAACAACGTGAGTGTGTAGAATCCTCAGTGGGTGGAAAGATGCTCAAGAGGGTGAGGTTTTCAAGCTTCCCCTTCTTTCCCAGGCACATGGGGAATCCCAGAATGTCTAAAGGCCTTTGTGCAATTGTGGTTCTGACTAACGCACCTCCATGTACCTGTCTTTTTCAGGACACTGTGGTCTTTCAAACCGTCTATGTGACACACCCAGTGGCCAATCCAGAACCAGTGAACTCTCCATCATCTTATTCCAGTGAGGCCCCGGACTCCAAATAAGCCAAAGAAGCATCGTTGCCTGGAACTAAAAGAAGAACTCCCCTTTCTGAGCTTCTGAAACTCAGCTTCTTCCTTCCCTGACAAACTAAGGAAAATTTCTCTCCAACTGTTGGCACCCTGTACTTCATTCAGTTCAGCTTGGTTAATCATGCTGTTTCTCCATTAAAAGGATACAAGGCTTTAAAGTGGATTTGAGCAAAGAGGTCCTCCCTAGGACATCCCCCTGTGAGATTAATTTTGTTATTCATGTGCTTTCCTGTGTGAGCTTATGAGCTAGTGAAACAAATGTGTAGACAACCCAAGCTTCATTCTCCCTATCACCCACTCACTGAATAAAAGTGCACTGAGCATTTGATACATGCAGAACTCAATTAATGGCAGGATGAGGGTGAACATGGTGAATTTGCAAAGTCTTTGACTTCAAGGAACGTCTGCCTCACAAGAGAAGAACATGCAAACAGTTTTCTCTAACTTAAGGCAGAATGTGGGGATGTGTACAGAGATATCAGAGAGGGAAATGATTTATTCTGGCATTGATTGGAAAAGCAGAGAACAAGCCTGGTTGAGGAAGCAGCATTTGGTGGGGCATTCAAAGAGAGTGTGTGGTTTCTATGTTGTTTTTTAGTGCAACAATATACCATTATTTTGAGAAGACCTTCAGAGAGAATCATCCACTGAAATTATTAGGCTTTTTATATGCTGTTGCCACTGATGCAATAGTACTCAAGAACAAGCATTGTCTTGAAATATCTTCCAAAGTTATGAGGCAATTATATCTTTATTTAACAAAGGATCAGAACTCATTCAAAGAATTTATGTATATAACTTCTAGATGTCTGCCCTTTCAATTTAAATATTGTTACCCATGATGGCCAATTGGCTCCCTAAAGGTTACGTGCCCATAGGTTATAGAAATAATCTGTAAATTCCAGGTGACATCAGGTTTTCCTTTGCTGCACAGCCTGGCAGTGACTCTTTTTATTATTAAGTACAGACATGTTTTTACTCTTGTAAATGTTTTTAGGCTCTGACTTCATAAGAAGTTTCCTCTCAATGGCTCGATGTTCAAAGTTCTGTCTCTTTCGGCACCTGTGCCTTCTCTGACCAGGGAGCCTTTGGATGCCCATCAGCCAGTCAGGAACAATTGAGTTCCAAGGCCTACAGTGTGTTTTCTAGAACTTAGTGGGTCTCAGGAAATGACAGACAACAAAAAAATGTCAGTTGGAACATGTACTGTTCTGATTTAGACCAACCCTCCACCTATCTGTTTTGTAAGCTGAGTCCAATGGTAGTATACTGAGCACCCCATCATGGGCTAACCTGTTTGGACCAGTTTTGGAAGGCTGGATGGTCAGAGTGAGTCTGGCCCTCTCTCCTTCTTTTTCTTTGTTGTTGCCTCTCAGTGCCCCATCGGATTTGACATCTTCTCACTCCACAGATCTCTAGTCCTCCAAATTGATCCTACACTCTCTTCTCAGAGCCTCCTTCCTCACTTATCTGACCTCTGAGTTAACATAGACACTCCAGATGTGTCTCACCTCCTTCATGTGCATCATCTCAGAGAAAGCATCTTCTAGCACACCTGGTGCTTCTCCAGAGATGGATACCTTCCACCTGCTCTGCTGAAATCACCGTGGGGCTAGTTTGAAAAGAGTCCCTTTTTATCCTACTACCTACTTTATTAGTTCTGTGTGCTAGGCCCATCATCCCAGAGGATTCCTTCCCCAACCTGGAGTGATAGCTCACTTCCTCCAGCAGGTAATAAAATTGCATACTTGCCCTGCACTGTCCCACAAGCCATCTGTCTGCATACCTCCATTCACTCCCATTTTCTTCAGATTGATGACACATAAAAGCTGGAAGAGACCTTGGAGACCTATGGATCAATGGAAATGCAGTTTCCATCGATGGAGGGCAGAAATATTCCCAGGGTTATCAAGCCTCATTTATGATCATTTCATTTTGCAGTACATTCTGATACCTCATTGCTTTCTGAAGGTGATGGCACCCAAGATTATATTAAGATCATCATATAAACATATGTCTCAACCTATGGTGGGATCTCTCTTGGTGCATACATTTTCTGGAATATTTTTCACTTTCCCTTCCTATGTCATAACAAAGGGGATTGATATTATATTTGCCTTGGTTAATTATGAAAATACTCATTTTCTCTACTTCCACATTCTGTACTTTGCCTTGATGTGACTACACAGATTAATATTTTATTCTTCTTTCTCCTATATTAGACTAATAAGTCTACTCTTTTATAACTTAATTTTGTTATTACTTGCTAGTGTCCCGGTGCATGGATTCATGCACATTCAAAGGAAATTAATTAGAAGAAATATTTTAATATTTCTCTACTCGCCCTTTCTCTATAATAGAAGTGTCAATCAAATTCATGGTCAATAATGACAGATAGAAACACAATTGGCACCAGTGAGAGCTTTATATGTATTGCGCATGTGTGAGTCAACTTAGCCTTTTATACATATAGAATAAACTTGATTAATCAGACCTGCTTTCTGATTTAGCTAAACTTTTTCCAGCCCAGTGAAGCACCCCAACTTTTCTTTCAGGCAGTTGTCAGCAACACAGCAGTAAATATCAACATGAAGCATATTATTATTGTAGATCACACAGGGAGAACAAAGGGCAAAATATTTAACTGTAGCAGTGTTTGACTACGTTCTGCTCAGTGAGAAAACCTGAAATCATTTATTGGGAGCCCTGTGTTAACTTGCATGATTAGGATTCCAAGTTCTTCCTTTAAATAAAAATAGCCATAGATGTCATGTTTGCCTCCATTTGGGGCAGGGTGGGTGTGGGGACCCTATCTAGAGTGTGTTGGATATTCAAGGCCACTCTGAGCATGGGAATCCTAATCAGGGTGTTTAAGGCTAAGTTGCTATAAGCAGGTGCAAGAAGCAAGGACACGCTATCTTACTGTATGTATACTGCAAAAGGGTGCCCTTCTATAACCCAAAAATAGGGAGGTCACTATTTGGAAAGAAGCCTCTTTTGTCCAAGTTAGTATTGAAGTATGTTACTGACCAGCAGGTAGCAGGCTCAGAGGTGGCTACTTAGTGAGGCTGTAGCTCTAAGGATGGCCCCTGTATAGCTCCTATGTTGAGGCTACTACTTTGTAGGAAAGATGTATTGTCACCTAGCTGGTGTACGGCTACTGGGGACTGTACTTTGAAGAACTGCTTTGTCTAATAGCTTATGTCTCAGCAATGGCTACTTGGGCTACAATAAAGATTCTCTTATATACTCACAACTTCTCAGGGCTTCTCCATCAAATACCCGGCATCCAAGAAGGTCCAGTCCCTGGCAGAGGGGCTCAAACCTGATGTTGGTGGAGACCAAGGAGGCAAACAAGTCCCCACTTGCCTATCCAGATCCATTTTCTGCTGTTAGAGCAGTTAGGTAACTGGTTATGTTATCAGAGAATCACACAGGTGGAATTTTTCCGTTGCTAGTGGGATTCTTACGATATCTTGAGAAAATGATTCACATGGGAGAATGAGATGTGGTAGAAAGGTTTATTCAAGTGAAATTATATCCCTGGGGTTGCAAAGGCCCGTTTCTCTTAAACCAGTCCTGGAAAATGTGCAGCAGAGCTAGAAGCAAAGCCAGGGTCCAAAGTTTCCATTCCATGAAGGAGTTGAGTTGGGCACAGCGTCAGTCTAGTCACAGTGCATCAGTCCATTGTATGGAGTCCACAGGGCTGTGAGTCACATGGGTGCATGCAGGGGAGCACGCCCCCTGTAACAGGGGAGCCAGGAGCACAAGAGGGCCAAGAGAGAAAAGCCCTTTGATCAGGAGTTTATCAATCTTAAATTCCACCCTTATGGTGGCCATGTCTATTCTGGCCAATGCCCTGAACCCAGGTGTCTGACAGATAACTACTTTCCTTTACCTCACTTAGACCTTACCGGGCATACATCTATTATCTAGTCTTTTCCCCCAGTGGTGTGCGGGGAACAGAGCTGGAGAGTGTTAAGTGGCAAATTACTGGAAGAGCTGTACAAATGGCATGCCTATGTTATCTGGCCTTCTTCTTGCCACTTTTCTGTTAATAAATAAATACATAATAACTGGGTTAATTATAACTGGTTTAATCAGTAAGACTGCAAAATAGGATAATTTGAGGGACATTTCATTCAGGATTTCCCTCCAAAATGTGGGTTCTGAATCCAAAATAAGAGTTCTGAATTCAAATGAAATGCACAGTGGAATAAGCAAAGTAAAGTTAACTTACTTTGTGTCTCTAAAAAAGAAATGTGGGCAGGGTGTACAAAAATCCCAAATATTGTAACAGAGAATAAAAAATGTATACTATTGTAACTATTAAACAGAATTAGAATAAAATGTACTAAAAGTGATAAAGGAACTCACATACAGTGTCCTTATACTAGTAAGCTAATTGTAGTTCCTCCCTCCTTAACTGTAAGAATTTTGGCAAATGTCCTGTAGAAATGCTGCTTGAACATCCTCTTCCCCTTCCGGGAAGCCAACAGTGAAACTTCAGGCAGAGCAATGAAACTACATGATGAGGGGTTCCTGTTTCTCCTCTGAGGGATGTGTTACTCTGTCCAACAGGCAGCTATATGCAGTACCTTGAGGGCCCAGCTTACGCAACCCTTTCTTTTCCACACAGATACCATTCAACGCTGGGGTAGCTGTTACAATTGAACTGCATTTAATTGGTTCCTTGTGAATTATAGGAAATATATGTGGGTGGGGAAGCTGAGCTCCAGGCACCTAGTAACCTGCCCTGCCCCTAGGAGAAGAACTTTGTTTTGAATCTTTCTAAATATATTTTGTAACTGAACCCTGTGCGTTTGTTCTTTCTAGAAAAAACAAGTTGCGGACAACAAGCCCTGGGGAAGAGAAGCAAAGGAGACAGCCACTGGCAGAACAAAGTGAGTACAGTTAATCTAAGGGTTTCTATCCGTAGCTCAGGCATGCTGATAAGGTTTTCCTGCCAAATGATAACTGGGGGTGTGAGGATGAGCCCATGGCGGGGTTATTGTACTAGCTTTTGAGGGTCTGCTCCAAAAAAGAGGGAGGAAAAGAATTCAGTCAGGTTAGACACTTTGCTTTCAGCCTTATCATACCCTGATCAGGGACCCCAGCCATGCCAGACTTCTGACCTTTACAGACAGGAGCTAATACGTGAATTCTGTTTGAAGCTGCAAAATTTATAATTCCTAATACAAAGTGCTCTCCTTTAAGAAAAATCATGAAGACTTTGCAGCCAGAGAGATTGTTCAAAATCTGTGTCATTGGACCCTAAATTGGAAATAATGAAACTTTTTTCTCTTTAGTTACCATCTCTATAAAACAAAAGTAGTAATATATTATTCCCCCCAACAGAGTTATAGAAATTAGAGATCATGTGTATAAAGATCTATGAGAGCAGCTTAGAAACAAACCATAGTGAAAGTGACATGATACCAAGTTACTTACCAGATACTCAGAGGTAGCTGTTACAATTATAACTAGTAAATATTGTCACTGTTGTTTAGGAACTTAGAACCTTATAGAAGGGATATCCATGGCGGTAAAGTATTTAAGTAAATATATGTATATCAGTTTATGGCATTGAGGAAAAAATGCAAGTAGTGTCTAAAGAATAGGAAACCAGATTAAAAATCCACTTGGTAAAATGCCCCAAAGAATTCACTCTTTCAGATGGGAGATTCAGGTCTGCATGGTAAGTTATTTTAGAATATTCTGGAGCTGAGAGCCCTAGTAACATCGCCAATCATCAGAGGTGAGTATTTCTGAAGATGTACTGTACCATTTTACTTTCAAATGTATTTGTTAAGCTACCTTTATGGAATTCTGTGAGCGATTACCTTTACCTAACGTTTATTTAAAAGTTGCTTCCTGATATGTTATTTATAATTCATTTTAACTTTTTCTCTAAATTTACTGCATGAAATATAAGAGTTCTGTATTCAAATGAAATGCACAGTGGAAGGAGTAAAATAAATTTAACTTACTTCGTATTTCTTAAAAAAAAGAAAGAAATTTAAAAAACGAAACCAGAATTCACAATTGACCTAGAACACTGAGTACCATGAGCCCCCAGTGAATATACTCAGCCCTGGCAATGAGCTTCCTTGGAGGATAAGGATCTCCATTTTACAAATATTTGTATGACTGGGAACTAGGGGAATTCATGTCCACACTCCCAACCTCAGTTTCCTTTTTTCAGAAATTGGGAGAATTAGAGTCACTGTTCTCCAGGAGACTCTCCAGCTCTGCAATGTTGAAGTACCACTTTGTGCAAAACTCCCTGCTAAGCACAATGAGAGATACAAAAGTGAAAACGACACAGCCCTGCCCTTCGTAGTTCTCAGCCACTTTGGGCCTCAGTTTTCTCACCTGGAAAACTGGCAAGGTGTGAGGAACCAAAGAGCTGTATTTGTAAAGCACTGACTGCATTTGTGCCCTCTAACTGCTGCCTAATATCTCAAACAATAAACCCATAGGGGATTTAGATGCTCAAATGAGTTAATGAAAGCAAAAGTTATTTTCCAGTGTAATCATTAGTGCACATGTGTGGGATGACTCTACTGCATTTATACCTTAACAGCATGAATCTGATGACTTCAGCAGGCCCCATGGCCGATTCTGTGTTTGTGATGGCACCCCACAACAGGTATCCTGTGATCCCCGGAAGCATGTCTCAGGTGTCTGTGTATCCACATAACGAACCCCAAGTCCACACAATTTCTGGGAACCCACCTGATTTGGAGCCACCTGTGTCTATGCAACCTGCCCAGAGATCCTTAAAAGAGGGCAAGGTTTTAGGGGTAAGTGAGATTTCACACTGTGTGCCCTGGCCACATGGCTGGAGTCAGGGGTGGGAGGAGGTTTGGAAACACAGAAACTCCAAATCCAGCAGGTGGGGCTGGAGCTGACCCAGCCTTGCCAAACTCAGGTTTAATAAGAAGCTCAGCTCTACAGCATCACCAGGGCCTCTGGGTGGGACCTTGTATTATCTTGGGCATTTTAGGAAAGAGAAAGAAAAGCAACAAAGAAGCAGTAAATTGGAATGTTGGTCCTGTTGCCAGAATCCATGTTGACCCATGTGGCCTCTTGAAGAAGGTGGGTCCAGTGAACCAGAAGGTAGATTCTAAACCCAATGTGCTGGGTGGGACAAGGGAAAGCACATTTCATTGCTTGGGTGAATGAAGACGCGCTTGGATTCTCTTTTTTGTTGTTGTTGTTAATCCTCACCTGAGGATACTTGTCCATTGATCTTTTAGAGAGAGAGAAAGACAGAGAGAAACATCAATGTGAGAGAAACATATTGATTTGTTGCCTCCTGAATGCACCCGGATCAGGGCCTGGGCCTGGGCCTGGGCTGGGGAGGAGCCTGCAACCGAGATACGTGCCCTTGACCAGAATTGAACCCGGGACTCTTTGGTCTTTAGGCCAATGCTCTATCCATTGAGCCATACCAGCTAGGGCAAGACAGGCATGAATTCTGATTCAGGCTGCCTGGGTTCAAATCCTAGCTTCACCCCCATATACTACTCATAGTAATGTCAGTGTATACAACCTGTATGGAGGGCTTCCTGTATCTGCCAAATTTTAAAATACATAATTCAATTTCTGAGACCTGTCCTGCAGACATGCCTGTACACATAAGAAATATGACATGTATGAGGTTATTTATTACAGCATGGTTTGTGATAGTGTAACTGGTCCAAACGACCCTCAGTTTCTTTTGCCTGCTGCTGTGAAGCTAGATACATGACACCGTTGCTGATGGAAGGAAAGTGATTTATTTAGGTGCTGACTACCTGAGAAGATGGCAGGCTCATGCCTTAGCAACCATCTTAATGTCTCAGGATAGACAAAAGTCTTTTCTAGAGGGATTGTGGAAAGAAGGGTATTAAGGCATTTTGATGACATTAGTTTCACATTTCAGCTTTCATGTGCATTTGATAATCTTTTTCATGTCTGTCAGCACCTGGTGGGTTTTTTTTTTTTTGTTTTTTTTTTTTTGCTCTCTCTGTGGGTTTTATTTCTGGCATCAGGATGTTACAGGCCTGGTGAGCCATCACCATCTACTACACATTTATGGTAGAGGCCAGTGAAAAGGGGAACTGGAACTGCTTCTGCCTGTAACATGCTTAAATATGAAATTATTAATATTTTAGACTGTAAGTTTTATTAGTATATTCTTACTTTTAATCTTTGATTAATCAATTAGATGTGAGGTTTTTTTTTATACCCTATACCCTGTTACGATAGGAAAAGAATGGAAACAATCAAAGTATTCATCAATATAATACCAGTTAAATCTATATATTATATGTCTAAAGAATGAAATGGAATGGAGCTATACAAAGGAAGCTCTTTGCCCTGGCTGGTGTGGCTCAGTTGTTTGACCATCATAGCATGTATTCAGAGGTTGCAGCTCTGTTCCCAGTCAGGGTAGATGCCCAGTGGCAGACGTCATCCCCAGTAGGGATTGTGCAGGAGGCAAACATTCAATGTTTCTTTCTCATCAATGTTTCTCTCTCCCTCTTCCTTCCTCTCTCTCTAAAATCAATGATAACATATTTTTAAATACAAAATATATTTTTTAGATAAAAATAAAACTCCTTGGCTTCTTGGGTAATTATATGTTATATCATTATTGAGAAAAATGATTGGGGGCAGACATTTCATATAATTTGCTACCATTTGTGAAAATTTAATGAAATAATATATTTGTATTCTCTGTCATGTTTGTGCTATGTCCACTTATACAAACATACACACACACACACACATACACATACACCTGTGTGTGTATGTGTGTGTGTGTGTATCATTTGGTCAAGAATATATATGTTTCATAAAGCTGTCATAAAGTACTACTAGTGGGGTGGCTTAGAACACAAGAAATTTACTGTCTCAGTTCAGAAGTTTGTAATCAAGGTATCCATGGGGCCATGCTCCCTCTGAAGGCTCTAGGGGTGGATCTGTTCCAGGCCAGTCTCCTAGCTCCTGGTAGGTCTTTGACTTGTGGCAGCATAACTTCCATCTTGGCATTCTCCTGGGTGCTCATGTTTCTCTTCACATGGCATTCCTTTAAAAAGATAGTAGTCATATAGGGGCCACCCTGTTCCAGTATACCCCGTATTACCTAACTACATTTACAGTAACCATATTTCAAAATGAGATCCCATTCTGAGGCACTGGAAGTTTGAACTTCAAAATATTAATTTGAGCCCTGGTTAGAGTTGCTCAGTTGTTAGAATGTCAACCTGTGCACCAAAGGGTCAGAGGTTTGATTACTAGTCAAGGGCACATACCTAGGTTGCAGGTTCAATACTCAGTCCCAGTCCCGTCATGTGTGGGATGCAGCCAATTGATGTGTTTCTTGCACATTAGTATTTCAGTGTTTCTCTCTCTCACACACACACAGTCCCTCCCTTCTGCTCTCTTTAAAAATCAATGCAAAAAATATCCTCTTGTAAAGATGAACAAACACACACACACACACACACACACACACACACACACACACATCAGTGCCCTGGTGCATGGATTCATGCACATTGAAAGGAAATCAATTAGAAGGTGGCTGGCAGGATGGGACGGGGTGAGATGGGCCAGACATGCTCTGGAGTTAACCTCCAGTGATTCCTTCCTGGCCGGCCGCACCTGGGGCCATACTGTGGCTCACAGGGAGTGAGCAGGATCCCTCCGGCAGATGGGGTCCCTCAGCCTGGCCTGTGGGGATTGGGCCAAAACTGGCTCTCCGATATCCCCCAAGGAGTTCCTTATTGCCAGCGGGCAGTTCTCAGGTGATGCATCTCGGAATCAGGCTCCCTCCTCTATGGTTCCGGGGTGCATCACCAGAGAACCGCAGCTGCCAAGTCACCAAGTGTTAAGGGTCTGCCCCCTGGGGGTCAGTGCAGGTCATAGCTACCAGTTGGACGGTCGAACAGTCACTTATATATATATTTGATGAGGGAGAGAAGACCCAATCAAATCCAAAACAATATTCCAAAGAAATAAAAGATGAGCACAAAAAATTAATCTCCAAAATTATGTTCATTGCAGTGTTGTTTATAATACGAAAACATATTATACCTGCCCAATATATCTGGGCAATCCTTAAAAAAACATATATTCAGAGAATACTTAATACCATGGGGAGGTATTAATAATGAAATATTAAGTTAAATATGCAGAGTCATTTTGTATTATCAGTGTATATATTTAAAAAAATAATCGAAGGCTATACACCAAAATATAAGTGGTTGTTTTCTTTGAGTAGGGTGAAATTATGAGAAGTATTGTTTCAATTGTACATTTTAGATATGACTTTATTGACCAAGAAAACAAAATATTTATTAAAATTAAAAGGAAGCACAAGGGAGCAGGGTTAAGATCCAGCCCGAGAAACAAAGGTCTCAGCTTGTGGCTTCCCTGACAGGCCATCCAGATTCTGATTGGCCTGATACACCTCGGCCTGGGCATCATCCTGGGGACTATCCTGCCTGGGACCTTTGTATCTGTCTCATTCTATGGAGGCTATCCCTTCTGGGGAGGCATCTTGGTAAGTAATGTCAGAGCCCCTGCAAGTGAGTTTCAGAAAGTGCCAACATACTCAGTTCCACCTTGGCAAGTGGTGTATTCTGCTGCAGAAAATTTCCAGCCAATAGAGTACATGGGCATCTTTCTAATTAGCCCACCTCAATAGAGCATGTGAGTTGTGAAACCAGCTCAGGCCTTATTCACAAAAATATTAGTCCTTTGGGGAAGCCACAGGTGGGATGGCTAAACAACAGACATTTATTAATTCATAGTTCTGGATGCTGGAAGTCCAAGATCAAGGTGTGGGCAGGGTTGTTTCTCCTGAGGCCTTTCTCCTTGGTGGGTAGATGGCTGTCTTCATTCTTGTGTCTTCACCTGGTTTACCCTTTGTGTGTGTGTCTCTATACTCATATCTCTTCTTATAAGAACACTGGTCATATTGGATTAGGGCCCGCCCATATGATCTCATTTTACTTTAATCACTTCTTTAAAGCCCCTATCTTCAAATATAGATGCTCTTCAGCTTATGATGTAATTATATTTCAGTAACCTATCGTAAATTGAAAATATCCTGAGTCTGCCCTAGCTGATTTGGCTCAGTGGATAGGGTGTCGGCCTGCTGACTGAAAGGTCTCAGATTCAATTCTGGTCAAGGACATGTGCCTGGGTTGAGGGCTCGATCCCCAAGGTGGGGCACTCAGGAGGCAGCCAATCAATGATTCTCTCTCATCACTGATGTTTCTATCTCTCTCTCCCTCTCCCTTTCTTTCTATAATCAGTAAAATATATTTTAAGAAAAGTGCATTAAATACTACACTACATAGAATGGGTGGTTTACCCTCATGATGACATGGCTGACAGGGAGCTCAGGCTGGCTGCTTCTGGCCAGCATCACCAGAGAGTATCTTACCACATGTCGCTCACCTGGGAAAGATAAAAATTCAAAAACCAAAGTACGGTTTCTACTAAATGCATATGGCTTTCACACCATTGTAAAGTCAAAAAAAATCAGAAGTCCAACTATAGTGAGTCTGGAAAAAACTATACAGTCACATTTGGAGGTCCTGGGGGTTTGGACTTCAAAAGATGGATTGTGAGGAGATAAAATCCAGGTAATAACAAGTGACAGCCTGCAAGATGCCATTGTCCCAGAGTGGGCAGCTTTCTAATTAGCCTACCTCAGAGGTAAGGAAACCTTTTCGTAGTTCTTTAGCCCAGTGCACACATGTTGTTCAAATCAGGCCCACAGCTGGAGCTCCAAGAGAAAAACATTTCCACCAGGGGTTAAGAGTGGCTGCCCAGTCACAGAACAGTCATTAAGCAGTAGGGACTCATTCTGGAGTTCACTGATGGGCTCAGAGTCCACCTTTCTGCAAAATATTTGGTATATTAGATGTTTTTGTGTTTGTTTGTTTCTGGAAAAGCTCACCATTTTTATCACATTCTCAGGGTGACCTAGAACCCCTTAAAAGTTTAAGAACAACAAGTCTGTTCTCTTCTCAAATGAATTGCCTTCATGATTCTTTTCCATTTTCCTTAGTGTCTTCCCTCCTACACACACACACACACACACACACACAATCTAATCCCTTTCTCACCAACCATCTCCTTTTCTCCCTGCTATAACAGTTTTTCTCTCAACTCACATATCTATAATCCAAGGCAACTTTTCTCACAAATAGAAAAACTCCAGAGTAACCTGGACATCAGCCGAGTCACCATATACCATGCAATTTAAATGAATAGCCTAGAGTTGTCCACCACCCTCATACACACAGCATCTGCAAAATGGCAGGGCTTAGATTCTGGGGAGCATTTTTGTCTGAGCACCTGCTCTCTCTTGTTCCTATTTGTGTTTCATTCTCTGAGGCCTAAGTCCTCTCTCTCTGTTCTGCACAGACCCAGACTTGGAACTCAGCCAACCACAGACACCTGTGTGTATAACAGACTTCTGTGGAGTTTGGGGAAATGGAGAAAACACAGCCACAAAACAGTTGCTATTGAGTGTTAGATTCTCTTAAGACATCTCAAAGGCCTTGCTGGCCACCTCCCCTTCCACTAGACTGCTCAGGTCCCATCAGCCCTCATGACATCACCCTCCTTTTTTTCCTGCAGGACACTTTGGCTCTGTGTTGCCTTTGACTCCAAGACTATCTATTTCCTAAAGATCATTAAAGTCCTCCTCCAAACCGAAGGCCCTCTCCTTAGGCACCTCAAAGGGATCAGCAGGGACACCAGAAGTCCAGCCTTCTGTTTCCTTCCTTACTCATCAAATCTGTAGAAATAGAAGGACAGAAGATTGGGACTAATTTTCTCACTTAAAAGAAAAATGGCATTCCTCTTAGAAGGCACAGGTAGCTAGAGTAAGTTTTCATTGTGAATACCATTTCCATTCCAAGGCACACGCATCTACCCTGAGTGGGAGGGAGTGTAGGATGAGGTTTAAGAACACAGGGTCTATAGTCAACTACCTGGATTTTCCCCCAGATCTTCTCTTTGCTGCATGCTCTTGGATGTGCCATTTAAAACTTCCAAATCTTAGTCCACCCCTCTTTAAACTGGTAATAATAATGGGGCTTGATGGACCATAGTGTAGTTAAGTAAGGCAAACTTAAAAGCAGTTCACATAGGGCTGAGTAAAGCACTTATTAAACCATACCTGATGCCCTCTCTGACCCTCACTAACAGCAGGAAATCCCATCAGCCACTATGCTTGCAGAACACCAGTGTTGAAATAAATGCACCCAATCTACCTATCGCCCTCATAGTTGTTCCGCACCGTAGAGTTGCAACATTCTTCTGAGTAACTAAAAGGTACTCACCAAACTGTAGATGGGCAAGGTCTGAGCTTGGGCTTATATCTCAAAGCAGTGAAAACACAGGACCCCCTTCCTTTTTCCCTCCAGAGGCCCCCTGCCTGAATATTGGTATTCATAATGAAAACTTATTCTAGCTACCTGTACCTTTTAAGAGGAATGCAATTTTTCTTTTGGGAGACCAACAAGATATGCATATGGGGAAATAAAAGGCAAAAAAAGAAGTAATTGTATTGAGTATCTACTATGTACAGCAACATGTCAAACTCAAAGGCCAACATGGGCCAACCATCTCACACCTGTCAGAATGGCTATCATCAACAAATCAACAAATGACAAGTGC
This sequence comes from Corynorhinus townsendii, assembly GCA_026230045.1. NCBI lineage: Eukaryota > Metazoa > Chordata > Mammalia > Chiroptera > Vespertilionidae > Corynorhinus > Corynorhinus townsendii. The sequence goes on along the minus strand of JAPDVU010000008.1, from coordinate 21,462,699 downwards.
TGACGAGGATGTGGAGAAATAGAAACCCACTTGCACTGCTGGTGAGAATGCATACTGGTGCAGCCACTGTGGAGAACAGTATGGAGTTTCCTCAAAAAACTAAAAATGGAACTCCCATTTGGCTCAGTGATCCCACTTCTAGGAATATATCCCAAGAAGCCAGAAACACCAATTAGAAAGGATATATGCACCCCTATGTTCATAGCAGCACAATTCACCATAGCTAAGATTTGGAAACAGCCTAAGTGCCCATCAGCATATGAGTGGATTAAAACACTGTGGTATGTCTACACAATGGAATACTACTCTGTGGTAAAAAAGGAGTTCTTACCATTTGCAACAGCTTGGATGGAACTGGAGAGCATTATGCTAAGTCAGTGGTCGGCAAACCACAGCTTGCGAGCCACATGCGGCTCTTTGGCCCCTTGAGTGTGGCTCTTCCACAAAATACCATGGCCTGGGCGAGTCTATTTTGAAGAAGTGGCATTAGAAGAAGTTTAAGTTTAAAAAATTTGGCTCTCAAAAGAAATTTCAATCGTTGTACTGTTGATATTTGGCTCTGTTAACTAATGAGTTTGCTGACCACTGTGCTAAGTGAAATAAGCCAGTCAGAGAAAGATAAACAAGGTTTAAGTTTATGTGGGCCACAAAAAGAAAAGCTTTAATTTTCATAGAAATGTAAGTTTATTTCGATAGAGACATGCTGAATACAAAGGTCTGAAATTAATGAGCAATCATTAACATAAAATAATAGAACTTTTTAATAAAAATTAGATTTTTTTCTTGAACATTAACTTACCAGAAACTGAATAACTACACAGTTTAATAAATGTAATGCAAATAAACCTATTTTTCTTGTTCTCCAAAAGCGAAATATTTCCTGTTGTGCACACCAAACAAGTTAGTCCAAGACTAATGACGTGGCAATTGGCTGCTAAAATATTTGCTGCTAGTATTAGTGGAGAGAAATGGTATTCCCGTGCATAAGGTGCATAAAGGAAAGAATGCAATACAATTATGGTAATTAGTCATTAGTGAACATTAGAGTTTGTTATTAATAATTATGTATAACAGGATATTGTAAAAATTAAGTTACAAAAACTTTATTAAAATGTTTCTTACATACCATTATATTGGCTGGGCCGCAAAAATATTTGTTGTGGGCCTCATGCGGCCCATGGGCTGTGAGTTTGACATGCTTTATGTACAGGATCTACTATGTACAGGATCTAAATGTTAGATGCAAGCGACAAATTATCTCATGATAATAACACTTAGGAAGATGCATAGTTTTTCCCATTTTTTTGAAGAGGAAATATACACTTAGAGAAATTAATAACTTACCCAAGATCACATGAGTTTAAAGTTAGAGTTTAAAACCAGGTATACTGGATTCTAAAATATATATTTATCCCAATTCACTGCCCTGTCTAGTGGTGCAAAATAGCCCTTCCTCCCTTCTTTCCTTCTTTGTCCCCTTCCTTCCTTCCCTCCTTTATTAATTAATTAATTTATTTTCCCCAAGTTGAGAAAGAGATCCCAGCAGAAGATCCTAGCATGTATGAGAGAATATGTATGTGACCAGAAGCATGGACGCCTGAAGGTGGGGTCCTGACCTCTGACCTCTTTCTAAACTTCCTCTCTTCTGTGCCAGTTCATCATTTCAGGATCCCTTTCAGTGGCATCAGAACAGCTACCAAGATCTTCTTGCCTGGTAAGTCACATCCTGAGATAAGCTCTCTGAACCATGGACCCTTAGGAGAGACACATAATGGGGGAAAGAAGCTCACACACAATGCCTCCTTCATCCTTGCACCTACTTATAACCAGACACAGGACACTGACATGCATGCTCACTCATACTCACTTAACAAGACCACATGAACCTGGACAGAGTCACAAATGCGAAAGAGTCCAGAAGATTCGGTGGAAAGAAGGGCAGCTTCAGGGTGTGGAGAGACAGAGAATAACTTTGCTAAGAGGATCTTACAAGAAGAGGCCAAAAATTACCAGGGGTGCAGGGCTCCCCTCCAGCAGAGCAGGCACTGACTGCCTGCAGCACACAGCGCGCAGTGCCAGACATTTCTACAGGGAAGCCAGGGGAGGCTCAGGCAAAGGAATCCTTCCAAACAAGTTTTGTGAATTAACATGGGCAGGGCTTTGTGGTCCCTAAGCACTGGACCAAGAAAGTACCTTTGTTTCTCTCACGAGAGGGTTATCTGGGGCAAGGGGCCCCAAACTGAACCAGTCCCACACCAGATAAGATCTATTTTAAAATCTCCACAGGGAAGGTCAATTCTGGGCATGGCTCTCTGCATAAAGACCAGAATCATGGAGCATCAGAACCTGTCACATCCCAGAACACTTGGGCTGAATCTTTGGGCCATTTCCTATGAGATAAATGAGTCAAGTGTTTCCTAGACATTATTTATAGGATACTTATCCTACGAGATACTTCATGAAGATGGTTAGATAAACTTGGGAGCAATTTCTATTAGTAGGCTCCTCTCTAGGGGATCCATAAACCTTGTTAAAAACTGAAAAGTCCTGCACAAAAGACCTATTTAACTTGGTTCAACCCAGATGTTTTCAAAGTTAATTTACCACCAGACCTATTTTGCACAGGATATCTCTTTACTTGCCTCACATCTAGGGTTCCATGAATTCACATTATGAAGCACTTGTTGAATCTCTGCTCATCTCAGCTACAGTTGTTTTCTTCTCTCATACTGTCCCTCTGTGTCTTCTTCAGCTGAAAGGTAGCATGGGCCTGAGTATCGCCAGTGCAGTCTGCTCTGTGGTTGGAATCATGCTCCTCATCACAGATGCAGTTATCAACTCCCTAAATGTCCACAACAGCTCCCATACTTGCAGTAGTATGGTAAGTATCCCTCTTGACCAATGCTCCTCTGGGATTCACCTGAGCTATCTTTAGGAAATCATTGGAAAAGGCCTGACCCCACCAAATGTCTTCACCAAACACCAAAGAAAACAGAGGTGTTCTCAGAATCAGAACAGAGTTTCAGTCCCTTACCAATAGCTCTATTGCTGTTACTCTAAGCATGTGACTTTCCTTAGTATCACTTTCCATGTTTATAAAACATTACCTACCTTTTGATATTGTTCAGAAAATTAGATGAAGTTATACAGATAATGCACCAGTACCCACCAACCTGTACATTTACTCACATGCTCACCTTCCTGCCCATCTTCATGGGCAAAGAGGTCAGCAAAGGTGTTCAGAAGAGGACAGAGAGTGAACATTTAGATTTGCAGGCCATCTGGTGTCTGTTACAAGTACTCAACCCAGTGTGAAAGCAGCCATAGAAATGCATAGATGAATGAGCCATCCCATGACGAGTGCTATAAAGTAGAAATGTAATGTAATCCTTGTATGTGACTTTACATTTTCTAGTCTCTGTATTAGAAAGTGAAAAAATAACAGGTGAAATTAATCTTAGTAATACATTTATTTGACCCAATAAATCCAAAATGTCACTTCATTAGGTAATACGTATTAAAAACTATCAATTCAATATTTTGCATTTTGGGGGCCACATCTTTGAAATCCAGTGTGCATTTTACACTTACAGCACATCTCAAGTCCTAGGGAGCCACTTGGCTACCAGATGGGAAATTGAAGCTATAGATGAGTCTTCATGTAAAACCAGTGTCTCCTTCTGCACAGCAGCCCTGTCCTCTCTGCCCATCCAAGGTTATTACTCCATGTATTTCTCTCTTCTCCCTGATCCCCACCTCCCTTCTACATCACTGTGTGCTATTTGCTACAGCTTTTCCATCAGCATCTGAATATACTTTTGTTTCTTTCATCTTAAAAAACCCCACACAAACCAACCTTCTTTCAGTTACTTTAGCTACCACCCCATTTCTCTGGCCCTCTCTGCAGCAAAGTCCTTAAAACAATTGTCTACCTCAGTCTCCAATTCTCTCCTCTCATAATCTCATAAACCCACTATATGCATATTTTCAGCCTCACTTCTCCAAAAGCCTCCGCTGCTCAAAGTTCCCAATCATTCCTCCTCTTTGGTGGACTTCCAGTGGCTCCCAGGCCCTGCTGCTGGTATTCCTCACCCACACTGGTTGCTCTCTTCTATGTCCCTTTTGCTGGTTTTTATTCCCGCCCCCCCAATTTCTCATGCTCAGTCCTCAATCTTCTTCTGTTTCTCTCTCTACTCCCTACCTTGGCAGTGTCATCCAGTCTGGTGACTTGAAACACTTTCTCTATGACAATGACTTCAAATGCAGAGCTTCCTGCAAAACATCTCTCTCTCACAAACTTCAGTCTCTTGTATCCAGTTGTCCACTCACCATCTTGAAATTAACCTATCCAAATCTCATCTCCAGATTTTACTTCCCAAACCTTCTCACAGGTTGCCTTTTCCAGGTTGATTGTAACTGCATCTATGCAGTTGCTCAGGACAAGAACCTGGTGAAATTATTGACCCAATCTCTGTTTCCTGTACCTCCCAGGAAACTCCTCATGGAATCCTGCTGGTTTCACCTTTGAGCATCCAGAATCCAGCCATTTTCACCAGTTTCTCAGTCACCACACTGGCTGGAGCCACCACCACCTGACTTCTAATCTCAGTTCTGCCAGTGTCTGATAGGAACTCTTCCATTCCGAGCACCCACACACTTCTGGCTTCAGTCCCAAGAAGGAGGGCTGGATTTTGACATAGTTTAGCAAAAGATGAGCCAAGGGAGGGGATGCTCCAAGGTCTCAACAAGCATGAATTAATACTCACTAAATAATAACTATTTAAGCTGCTTGAGAAACCCTTCTTCCTCGTGGAAGGGTGTTTTTTTATTTTATTTTTCAGTTACAGTTGATATACAATACTATATTAGTTTCAGGTGTACAGCATAAGGATTAGACACATGTAACTTATGAGGTGACTATATACTCTATACTATACTTTAATTGACCTCCCTGTGACTATTTTTATAATTCCCTATTTGTACATATTAATAAACCTTCACCTTTTTCATCCATCCCTCCTCCTCCTATTATTAGAAAGCTTTCTTTATAAAACAATGATTTTGTTAAAAAAAAAAGATTTGAAAAGGACCAGCATCATTTTTAGAGGCTCCTTCTCCCCATGCTTCTGTAATTCCTTGACTAAGGCATCATCATACTGCCGTTCCCTTTGCCTAGACACCAACCTCACATCATTGAATCTTATACTGAGAATGAATCTGTATCTCCTTGTGTCCCAAGGCACTATTTTTGGCTCTTTTATAGCTCTTACCAAGTCTGATTTAAATTATGACTATCTCCATCTGTATGTGCCTCCCTCACTAGATTGTACCAGTTGGGATGCTTTCTTAGCCATTCGTCGCAAACAGATGTTTAGTAAGTGGTTGATAAATTGAGAGGGAAGAGAAGGAAAGTGCTAAGGAGGGGTCTCTCCATGAGAGAGGATTCTCTGAGCAGCCAGCTATCACCAAAGCCATTTAAAAAAAATCATAATTGGTCAACATTTGTTTGATACCTACCATGTGCCATGCACTTTCACTTTCATATGTATTCTCTCTTATAATTGGAATTCAAATGGTTTTGAGGTCATTCATCTCTTGTCCTTTCATGATTAAGGTGGATTCTACCTAAACTCTCTCCCCAGATATAGTGTGAGATCCCATTTTCCTGAGCATTGTTGGAAAACAGCAAGGGAAGAGCTTAGATGTCTCCTGGTGCTCACGTGAAATCGACTACTGCTGAATTAGTTCCATTTGGGGATCCTTTTACTGACTGTTTTCCCAAGTTAAAGACAGTCCCAATTGTTTCTTTCCACAAAATGCCAGTCACAAGCCAGGAAGCTTGTTTTAATAGCTGACTTTCTCTAAAGGTTCGGAGAGGTGGTGGAGGTAACCACTGATGCCTGGAGGTTAGACATCCCTGCTTTGTAATGTCTTATTTTCTCATAAGATGCCTTTCTTTGCAGACTCCACCTTCCCTTCATGTTTCTCAGTCCCATCTTTCTCCTCAATTCATCTTTCTTTGCTCTTTCTGGGGACTGTGCATGCTCCCAAATTTCTCTTCGCTTCCTACACAGAACAGTTTCACTCATTCACTTTCTCACTCCAAACCCCATCCTTAGGTTTCGAGCCCGAAACAAGCCATCAAGTTGTTTCCCTGAAACAATGACTATTCTTTTCCTTAGAAGAACATAGATTAATAAGTGTTAAAATAATTCTTTTACAAACACACTTGACCCTCACAAAACTTGGTGAAATATTTTCTCCAGGAGGCTGAGACTAAGTTAGAGGACTTCTTCAAAGCCCTAGCCATGGTCCATTGCAGAGCCATGCTTTGAACCAGAACTCACACTCCCAGAACACCACTCATGACCTCCATGATCCTTCTGGTTCCAGGTCTCTGGAGTAGCTATTTCTGCTGTGCTGTTCATCTTTATCCTACTGGAGTTTTGCATTGCCTGCACGTCTGCCCACTTTGACTACAAACTGGTTTGCTATTCACAGAACAATGTGAGTTTGTAGGATCCTCAGTGGGTGGAAAGATGCCCCAAAGAGTATGAGGACTAATGAGGTCGCCTGGCTTCCCCTTCCCATGCAGGTACACAGGGAATCTCAGAATGTCTAAAGGCCTTTGTGCGTACATAGTTTGCACTAACGCACCTCCTGTGCCTGTCTTTTTCAGGGCACTGTGGTCTTCCAAGCCGTCTATGTGACAAACCCAGTGGCCAATCCAGAACCAGTGATCTCTCCACCGTCTTATTCCAGTGAGGTTCAGGACTCCAAATAAGCCAAAGTTCTAGAAGCTTTGTTCCCTGGAACCAAAATAGAACTCCCTTTCTGGGCTTCTGAAACTCAGCTTCTTCCTTCTCTGACAAACTAAGGAATGTGTCTCTCCAACTGTCGGCACCCTGTACTTCATTCACTTCAGCTTGGTTGTTAATCATGCTGTTTCTCCATTTAAAAGGAGACAGGACTTTAAAGTAGATTTGAGCAAAGAGGTCCTCCCTAGGACATCCACCTGTGGGATGTCTAGTGCACATATACATGTGCTTACCTGTGTAAGCTTATGAGCTAGTGAAACAAATGTTTAGACAATTCAAGTTTCATTCTCCCAATCATTCACTCACTGAATAAAAATGCACTATTTGATATGTTCAAAACTATTCATGGCAGGAAGAGGGTAAACATGTAACATGCAAATTCCTTGACTTCAAGCAACTTCTGCCTCACAAGAGAAGAACATGCAAGCAATTTTCTTTAACATAAAGCAGAATTTTGGGATAGTACAGAGATATCAGAGAGAGAAATGATTTATTCTGACAATGATGGGGGAAGCAGAGGACAAGCCTGGTTGAGGAAGCAGCATTTGTTGGAACATTAAAGGAGGTAGTGTGTTTTTTATATTGTTGTTTTTTAGTGCAATAGCAAACCACAATTTTGAGAAGACCTTTTGGAGAGTCATCCACTAAAATTATTAGGTTTTTTATATGCTGTTACCACCAATGCAATATTACTCAAGAATTAACATTGTCTTAAGATATCTTCCAAAGTTGTGAAGCTATAGTATCTTTTTTTTAAAATAAATCTTTATTCAGATTATTACAATTGTTTCTCCTTTTTCCCCCCATAGCTCCCCTCCACCCAGTTCCCACCCCACCTTCTGCCCTTACCTCCCCCCACCACTGTCCTCATCAATAGGTGTAGGATTTTTGTCCAGTCTCTTCCTGCACCCCTTTCCCCCTGAGAATTATCAGTCCTCTCCCTTTCTATGCCCCTGTTTCTATTATATTCACCAGATTATTCTGTTCCTCAGGTTTTTAATTCACTTGATTTTTAGGTTCACTTGTTGATAGATATGTATTTGTTGTTCATAATTTTTATCTTTACTTTTTTCTTCTTACTCTTCTTAAAGAATACCTTTCAGCATTTCATATAATACTGGTTTGGTGGTGATGAACTCCTTTAGCTTTTTCTTATCTGTGAAGATCTTCATCTGACTTTCAATTCTGAATGATAGCTTTGCTGGGTAGAGTAATCTTGGTTGTAGGTTCTTGCTATTCATCACTTTGAAAATTTCTTGCCACTTCTGTCTGGCCTGCATAGTTTCTGTTGAGAAATCAGCTGACAATCGTATGGGTGCTCCCTTGTAGGTAATTAACTGTTTTTCTCTTGCTGCTTTTAATATTCTCTCTTTGTCTTTTGCTCTTGGCATTTTAATTATGATGTGTCTTGGTGTGGTCCTCTTTGGATTCCTTTTGTTTGGGGCTCTGGGTGCTTCCTGGACTTGTAAGTCTATTTCTTTCACCAGGTGGGGGAAGTTTTCAGTCATTATTTCTTCAAATAGGTTTTCAGTATCTTGCTCTCTCTCTTCTTCTGGCACCCCCATAATTCTGATGTTGGTACGCTTGAAGTTGACCCAGAGGCTTCTTACACTATCTTCAACTTTTTGGATTTTTTTTTCTTTTTGCTTTTTCGGTTGAGTGTTTTTTGCTTCTTTGTATTTCAATTTTTTGACTTGATTCTTGCATTCCTCTAGTCTGTTGTTGGGTCTCTGTATAATATTTTTTATTTCAGTCAGTGTCTGTTTAATTTCTAGTTGGTCCTTTTTCATATCTTCGAGGGTCTCGTTTTATTTATTGGCCTTTTCTAGGATATTCTTGAAAAGCCTTATAACTGTGGTTTTGAATTCTATATCCAGTCGTTTGTTTTCCTCCATTTCTTTCATTTGTGATCTGTTTCTTTATCTCTGCATTTTCACTGCTTCCCTGAGTTGGTAGGGTGGCTTTGTGTGCTATGTTTCCTATATGGCTCAGTGGGTTGGCCCCCGCAATTCCCCAGGGGCTCGCCTGGAACTGGAGTTCAGTGCAGTCAGAACTGGAGTTCAGTGTAGTCAGGAGCTTCCAACTCCCTTCTGCTAGGGAAAGCCTGTGGCAACCTCCGCAGTCTTTGTGCACACTGGCGCGCGCACCTCCAGGCCCTTGCCTGCAGGGGCTACCCCGGGTCTCCCCTGGGTCTCCAGGTCTCCGAGTGCCTTTCTCTCTACCTGACAGTCCAGACTCCCCCTGTATGAGCCTGGGTCCACAGGGTTTCACCTGGAACTGGGGTTCAGTGCAGTCGGGGGCTTCCTTACCCCTCCCACCAGAGAAAGAGCAAGGTTCTCAGTTGCCCTTCCTCCTTGCCCACACAAAGATCCTTTGCCGTACCTCAACCCTTTGCTGTTCCTCCAATTCTCCATGAGCTTTTCTCTTTCCTTCTAGTTGTAGAATTTCCACTCAGCCAGCTTTCCTGTGGTTCTGGATGGTGTCTGTTCTGTCTTTTAGTTGTAGTTTTGAAATTTTTGTGCGAGGCAGCAGTGTAGGTGCTTACCTATGCCGCCATCTTGGTTTCTCTCTGAGGCTATTGTATCTTTATTAAATAGAGGATAGTGACTCGTTTAAAGAGAAATGGTTATGTCTTCTAAATTTGCACACTTTCATTTACATATTGTTATCCATGACGGCCGATTGGCTCCCTAAATGTTATATGCTAGCAAATTATAGAAATAATCTCTCAATTCCAGGTGCCATCAAATTTTCCTTTGCTACACAGCCTGACAATAACTTATTTTTTTATTACTAAATACGGAATATGATTTTACTAAAAAGTATTTTTAGTCACTGACTTTACCTAATAAGTTTCCTTTCAATAGCTTGCTGTTCATAGCTCTGTCTTTTTCTGCACCTACATCTTTTCTGACTGGAGAGCCTTTGGCTGCCTATTATCTAGTCAGGAATGGCTGAGGTTCTAAGGCCTCCAATGTGTTTTCTAGAACTTAGCAGCCTTAAGAAATGACAGTCAGCAAAAATGACAGATGGAACAAGTGATAAGCTGGTTTAGACCAGCCCTCCACCTATCTGTTTTGTAAGCTGACCCCAATGTTAGTACACTGAGCTCCCCATAAGGGGGTGGCTTATTTAGACCATTCTTAGAAGGCTGGATTGTCAGAGTAAGTCTGGCCCTCTCTCCTAATGTTGCCTCTCACTGCCCCATCCAATTTGACATCCTTTCCCTCCACAGATCTCCAGTCCTCCATGTTGATCTTACACTCTCTTCTCAGAGCCTCCTTCCTGACTTATCTGACCTCTGAGTTAACATAGACATTCCAGATGTGTCTTACCTCCTACATGTGCATCATCTCAGAGAAAGCGTTTTCTAATGTGCCTGGTGCTTCTCCAGAGAGGGATACCTCCCACCTGCGCTGCTGAAATCACCATGGTGTTGGTTAGAAAAGGATCCCTTTCTTATCCTACTACCTACTCTATTAGTTGTCTGTACTAGGCCCTCTCCCTAAGGGCACCTTCATCAACTTGGGGTGATAGTTCACTGCCTCCATCTAGTAGGCAATAAAATTGTGTGCTTGTTCTGCATCATCTCACAAGTCATTTCTCTGTACACCTCCCTTTACTCCAATTCTCTTTAAAATGATGACACATAACAGCTAGAAGAGACCTTGGAGTTCTATGGATAAATGCAAACACCAAGGCAGAGAGGGCAGAAATATTCCCAGCTCAAGCCAGCTAGGAGCACAGGCAAGACCAAAACTCCAGAAGGCCAGTCCCGGGCTCTCTGAAGAAGCAGAGACATGTGGTGGGAAAAGCAATGTGATTAAGGTCAGAAGACATTTTTTTTTTTCACCTTAGCAAACACTACTGTCAACCTTACTTTCTCCAACACCTTCATTCCCCATTCCGAGGACAATGTCATCAATACTCCCTCGCCCCCGCCATGTTGCCAAGCTCAATGGTTCTGTTTCTTTCCTTATCTTTCTTGACCTCTGAAGGATTTGACCCAACACTCCACTCTTGATTTAAAACAGTCTCCTGATTCTGCTCCAGTGTCTCCACATGTCCTCCTCATTCTTCTACAATGGCTCCTCTTTCTCCTCTTGTGCCTCAAGCTTTGCTCCCAAATATGGCACATCCCTTGGTCCTCTTCTTATTTTATGTACTCATTTCTGGGGGCTTGAGATTAAAATCTCATGTAAGATTATGAGATTCAAATGTGCTAATCAGTGCACAAAAGTACTGCAAAGTATTTATACCATTATCCAACTAGGCCTTGGTTCCCAGGACCCATCATCAACCAATTGGGATTTCTTATGAAAGAGGTTGTTCTATTTCCTTTCTCATATGCTGCCACTCTTATTTACCATAGTACTGGAAGTCCTAGCCAAAGCAATCGGATAAGAAAAAGAAAAAAAAGGCATTCAAATTGGATAGGAAGGAGTAAAACTGCCCTTGCTTGAGATAACATAATACTCTATGTAGAGAACCCTAAAGAATCCAATAAAAAAACACTAAAACTGATAAATGAATTCAGTAAAGTAGCAGGATATAAAATAAATATACAGAACTCTGTTGTATTTTTATACACCAATAGTGAACTGACAGAAAGGGAAATGAAGAAAACATTCCCATTCATAATTGATTAAAAAAGAATAAAAACCTAGGAATAAGTTTAACCAAGGATGTGAAAGTCCTCTACTCAGAAAATTATAAGACACTGAAAAAAGAAATTGAAGAAGATCCAAATAAGTGGAAACATATATCATGTTCATGGATTGAAAGAATTAATATCATTAAAATGTCCATACTACCCAAAGCAATCTATAAATTCAATGACACCAATGTCTCACTGTGCTAGAGGCTGGAAGTCCTAAATGAAGGGACTGGTGGGGCCATGCTCCCTCTAAAACCTGTAGGAGAAGGAGCCTTCCTTTTGTCTTCCTAGCTTCTGGAGAGTTGCCCACAATTTTTCGCATTTCTTTGCTAGTAGTTGTATCACTCCAGTTCTCCATCTTCATGTGATGTCTTTCTTACATGTCTCTACTCCATCTTCCCACTGTATATGTCCCTCTATGTATCTAAATTTCCCCTTTATTAGGACAGCAGTCACATTAGAATGACCTATTTTTACCTCTCTAAAGACTCCATGTCCAAATAAGGTCATATTCTGAGGTACTGGGGAATAGGACTCTAGTATATCGTTTTTAGAGGACTCAATTCTACCCACAACAGCACTCCTCAGAAAGCTCTCAAGTGATTTTTTTTTTTTTTGGACTTAGAATGTTGAGCACATCTTCTGCTTTCAAAGGTGGACTCTGGTCACCAATTCTTGGAAAATAGGAAACAGTCCATCTAGCCTCCTATAGCATTATGCTACAGATATAATGACAAGAGTTAATAGGGAATAAATAATAACAATTTATTGAGGGATTACCATAAGCTAAATGCTGTTCTAAGTCCTTTAAATTAAATATTGTCATTTAATCCTTGCATCTACTCTGTGGACTAAGGACTATTACTTTTGTTTTGTAGGTAAAATAAAAGCACAGAGAGATCAATAATCTTGCTATTGCTACATTGGCGTTATGCTTGCTTTTAAAATCAGAGCATTTCCTTCTTTCAGATGGACCCCCTTCAACTCAGGCCAATCTCCTCTCACTTGAAATAAAGTGGACAGTCAACTTGACCATCCTGTGTTCTTCCAACTGACTGTATTTATCCATGTCGATTCAGAATAGCTTTTAAATAAAAGAGTCAACGTGTGGTCAAATTGCACTCTTTATTGAAGAAAAAGGTGTACCAGATAAGACTTCATTAGAATGCATTTCTCATGAGGTTGCTTGAAAAACAATTACAATTCTTCACTAATTCACAATTAATCTTTTGTTCTTGAATGGAGTCACACCAGTTCTTTGTAAATTATGAAGTAATGGAGGTGGAGCATTCTGACAGTGAGCAACCTGAAGTGAGGTTAAGTGATAGAAAACTGATCATTATTAAACTCTAAAATAAGAGCCTTGAACTGAGCTTTTGAGTCAAAACAAGATAAAGTAACAGCAACAAACAAACAAATAAACAAACATGTAAACTTAGAATGTGACCAGTTGAAACCATACTGAAAAGATAGCACCTACTCTGTCTGTCCTGGGGGAGTCAAAGGCCCATCAGATCTATGGTCCATCAGAAACTAGAGGTTTTGATAGATTACAATAACCATATTAAACTAAAATGTTATTACTCTACATAAAATGACTTTACCTTTAGCTGGACTCTGGCGAGTCCAAGATTCCTCTTGGGTTCTCTAACTTCATGTTCTAGGTCAGAAGGAGCAATATCTGAACAACCACTGGATTGGAGAGCTACCTGGCTCACATATAAGATTTTGAGGCACCGTTGCAGAAGGCATTTTAATGGAAACTGTCATTTTCTTGTGTTTTTTCTTTTTGTGTTTTGTCTTTTTGTGCATAGCTGAGTGTTAGCACAGATATGCACACAAAAACACCTGAATGTGCATAGACATTTTGAAGAATTTTATAACCAAGTGAAATACAGATCAGTATTTAAACCTAAGCTCAATAGTTATTGAGCAATATAGGGATTAGAAATAAAGGATATGCAGTTTATGAAACTAATTTTAATGAAACTAAGACCTTTGTTATCTAGCAACATTGAGTGTGAATCTGATATATAAAATATCAATAAACTTCTTAAATATCTTTCAAATTTATCTTCTTCTCTTTATTCTCTGTTGTTCAAGTTTTAGGTACTCAGCACTTGGCTGTCATGTGGCCTGTTGGAGCAAACACCTAATTATCCCTATCTCTAGCCTTATTTTTCTCCAATTCTATCTCTATTCTGCTGGATCAAGTGGACGTTATGATTGACTCTTTCAAAACTACTCTACTCAACATTTATCTAAATCCTCATGGCAACCCCATCCCCTTTGCCATTATTCAATTCAGGGATGGGCTAGTGTGAGGCAACTGGGCCAATGGGATGTAAAGAGAGGCTTTCTTTTGGCTTCTGAGAAAGAGAAGCTAGTTTCTCCTGATGGATGTGAACCAGATGTATGCTGTCATAGCCATCTTATGATCTCCAGGTAAGACATCCTTATGATAAAGCTGAAAATAGCAGAGGAAGATAGAAAGAATCTATGTTACTGATAATATCAGTGACCGTCTGAATCAGTTGAGACAGAAGTACCCCCTTGCTTATAGACTTGCTGTTATAAGAGATGACATATTTTCTGATTAGGTAATTTGCTGCAGAAAATATTCTAATGGAAACAACTACATAACTATAAAGTCTGATCAAGAAACATTGCTGTAAAACCACTTCAACAGCACTCCTGGCACTTCCAGACTAAGTTACAAATTCTTTAGTAAGGTGATTGAGCCCTAGTAGGATTTGGCCTCAAATTGCTTCTCCAGCTTCATTTTCCATAACCCTCCTCCACATTCTATTCTATAGGAATTCCACCAAACACACTATTCTTCTGGCTCCAGGCAGAGTTTTAGGTTGACTTATCAATATGCACCTTTTTTTTGGGGGGGAGGGGGGGGAGAGGAGGCGATTAATAATTTTAAAAGACTTTAAACAAACGGCATAGGTAAAAAGGTAAGATTATCAGCCATTATAATCATAATCCTCTAAAGTTTTAGGGTTCATTCTTGGTGGTGTACATTTTATGGGTTTGGACAAATGTGTAATGACATACATCTATTATTATGGTATCACGAAGAGTAGTTTCAGTGCCCTAAAATTTTTCTGTGCTCTGCCTCTTCATATCCCCATCCTCTGGGCAACCACTGATTGTTTTACTCCAGAAAAAGTAAAAGTCTTCATAGTTTTGTCTTTTTCAGATATTATGTAGCTGGAATCATACTATATATATCCTTTTCCAATTGCTTTATTTCACTTAGTAATATGCATTTAAGGTTTCTCCTTGTCTTCTTATGGTCTGATAGCTGATTTATTTTTAGTACTGAATAATAGTCCATTGTCTAGATGGAACACAATTTGTTTATCCATTCATCTACTGAAGGACATCTTTTTTAAAAATATATATTTTTTATTGATATTTTTACAGAGAGGAAGGGAGAGGAATAGAAAGTTAGAAACATCGATCAGCTGCCTTCTGGACTCCCCCTACTAGGGATGTGCCTGCAACCAAGGTACATGCCCTTGGCCAGAATCAAACCTGGGATCCCTCAGTCCGCAGGCCAATGCTCTATCCACTGAGCTAAACCGGTTAGGGCCTGAAGGACATCTTGGTTGCTTCCAAGTTTTTGGCAGTTTTGAATGAGCTGCTATAAACATCCGTGTGCAGGATTTTGTGTAAACATAACTTTTCATTTCCTTTGCATAAATACCAAGGAGCACAATTACAAGATTGTACATTAAGAGTATGGTTAGTTTTGTAAGAAACCCACCAAATTGTCTTCCAACATGGTTGTACCATTTTCATTCCCACCAGCAGTGAATGACAGTGCCTGTTGTTCCGTATCCTCTCCAGTTTTTGATGTTGTCAGTGTTCCAGATTTTGACCTTTCTAATGCGTGGATGACAGCCATTTTATTTTTTAAAGATCGATTTGGCTATTTTTGTGTCCTTTCTATTTTTGTAAAAATACTAGGATAAGCTTAGAAAAACATCAGCTGATATTTTGGTTGAGATTGCCCTGAATTGTAGGTTAGTTTGGGGCATATTATCAACTAGACATTAAGTCTTCTGATCCATAAACATGGGATGTTTTTCCATTTGTTTAAATTTCCTTTAAAAATTTCTCTCAATAATGTCTTCTAGTTTGTGGTGGACAAAACCATGTTGGAAAACATGGTTTCTTTAGTTCTTTTAGCACACTTATAATAGCTGATTTAAAGTCATTTTTTCTTAGTAAGTCCAACATCTAGACTTCCTCAGATACAAATTGTATTGATTGCTTTTCCCCTGTGTTTAGGCCACCATTTTCTGTTTCTTTGCATATTTCATAATTCCTTTTGTTAAAAACTACATATTTAAAATAATATAATGTGGCAATGTTGAAAATCAGATCCTCCCAGGGATTGTTTTTTGTTGTTGTTATTTTTGTCATACTGTCTAGTGGCTTTCCTGAACTAATTGTATAAAATCTTCACATTTGAATTTGTGGGCATTGATGTCTCTGCTGTGTTAGCTTAGTTGTCATTACATAATTGGACATAAATTTCCTTAACTGTCTTGAACCAATAAGCTTCCCAGTCTTTGCTGAGAAGCTGTGTGTGTGGTAAATCTTTAAAGCTCTGGGAGACAGTTTGCACCTCTGCCTTAGCCATCACTTCCTGCTTCCAGATAGCCTCAGGTCCACCAGAGGTGGCAGATTAGGGCATTCTCAGGTTTTTATTGGGCATGCAAACATCCTTGCATATGCACATCAGAAAGAAATATTCCTCATATTGATTAACCATTTAAAAATTATACAAGAACCACATTTATTGAATATTTACCTATGTACCACCTATTATGTTAAGCACTTTTTACTTCTAGGTATTGTCATAGTTTCAAAATTCCCTATGGACATCCAGGGGAAAAGTTGTTCACAGTGACTGAGCTCTGAGTGAGGTCAAATTAAGAAGAGCCTTGCCAGTAGGAATTTCCAGGGAGCTACCAGACAAATCAATACCAATTCTCTTGGAATAATTTTTTTTTAGGGGGGTGGCACAACTTCAATTTCATCCCCTTTTAACCCTCTTGGGATTGTCAGGTTGGTATTTTTCACAGGTACTGTTGATTCATTTAAAGGGGTCAGGGGAATGGGAGTGGGGAAAATTATAACACAAAAAAAGCTCACTGTTCTTACCAAGAATCTTTTTTCTCAAGTGCTCATTGGATTGTTGCAAGTCTTTGATTAATTTCCAGAGTCCTGAAAAAGTTGATTTTGACCACTTTTGCCAGTGTCCTCATTTACTTTATGAGGGAATGGATTATTAGAGATTCTATTCTTCTATTCCAGAAGTACTCTCCTAACGGTCCTCCAAAACTTTTATTTTCTGATGGCATATGAAGATCCCAAACTTTGGAAACCAACATTCCATAACCAAATTTGAATTAGCATTCATTGTCTCCATATTACTGGTATGACCTGTGAAACTCCTCAGTCTATACATTTCCTCTATTAATCTCCTGGGAGATGTAAATCTAAAAGACATAATTCTCTCTCATAATGTTGCCTAGGTTGTTTGTCTTCAGTTTTATACAGTATCAAACAAGAAACATTTCCATACATTTTCAAGTAATACTTAGTTTAGAAGTAATACTTCTGTTCCCCAATTCTAGCTAAACTCTAGTCCCTCAGAGAGGGTTCTTAACAGAAACTGTTTTATCTTGATCTGAAAGCCAGACGCAAAATTACTCACTCTCATTATAATCTGTATGTTGCAATGCTTTCACAATCCAGTTGATAAGTAAGCCTGCAATGATCATTTCTGAGATAGTGCTGAAGAGTAAAAATTGTAAAAGCATACTACCAGCCATCTGAATCAAAAAAAAAAGAAATATTCCTCATATTAATTAACCATTTAAAAATTATACAAGAACCACATTTATTGAATATTTACATATGTACCACCTATTATGTTAAGCACTTTAATTCTAGCAATGCCCTACAAATTGGATACCTGTGTTACACATGACAAGACTGAAAAGTACAGAAATAACCTATTATACCATGGGCTATTGTAAGTCTTCAGGATCTGGTACTGAGTGCTCATCATTTTTGTTGTTTTTCTGCTCTCTCTTTTGCTGATCAGGGGATGATTGCAGGTTCTATTTTCTTTTAAGTTATGCTTTATAAACATTATTATACATAGTGGATGGAACCTTCTCTTTCTCTTTCCGCATTTCTACCATAACCCAATGTAGGAGTTTCTTGCTCTCTTAGAAAAGAATGGCTTTGGTTGCTTCCCAATGTTTTTCACGTATAGATCCCCAGGTGAGAAGCAGGGATTATCTAATTAGTGATTTTGAGAGAATGAACCCAGCTCCTTTTTTCCAGAATGGTTTGTATTTATGACCCCAAGTTCTCCTTAACATCTGATAACTGTCTGGTCCTAGCATAGGGAGGCCGATGGTCTATCTATAACTAGGTGAATGAGATTAATTCATGAGGAGAGGTACCAGAAAGCTCATTTGACCAAAGATTTAAGGCTTGTTCTCCAACTATAATAATCAACAATAAAGCACATAGTTTTATCTATATCTGCTTGATTCTTATGTTTTATCTCAATTGGTTCCGAACATGAGAGAAGAGTGGATGGCTATTTATTGGCCTCCTGTACTAGTTTTCTAAGGCTGCTGTAATAAAAAGTCACAACTGGGTGACTTAACACAACTGAAATTTATTGTACCAGAGTTCCAGAGGGTAAAAGTCAAAAACCTTTAGAGGAGAGTTCTTCCTTGCCTCTTTCAGCTTCTGGTAGTTATGGCTTGTGGAAGTAAGAACTCCAATCTCTGCCTCCATGTTTACATGGCAATCTTCCTTCTGCGTCTGTGTCCAAATTTCCCTCTTCTTATAAGAACACCAGTTATGTAGGATTAATGGCCCATCCTACCCAGTATGACCTAATTTTAACTAATTACATCTGCAAAGATCCCATTCCCAAATAATGACTCTTTTTGAGGCACTGTGGGTTAGGACATCAATATATCCTTTTGGGGGATGCAAACGAGTTTTAAATATCCCCTTGGCAAATATTTGGAGGAAATATAGTTTCTTCTTCTATTTCTATGCCAAAGATGGTTTATAAGTTTGGTTGCCTTTTCCATATCTTGCTCACTACGACATACATCATTCACCATAGTTTTTTCATTTATATCTAAAATTTTGATCCAGTTATTATTAAACTTGGTACTTACCTGTGACCAAACATAGTCATTATTTTTTGACTGGTAAGTTAAACATGCAACAGTTAATATAGCTGCGCCAATTGTGGCAAAGCAGAAACTTAAGATGTTCATAATAATGGCAGCAACAAACTGTAATTGACATAAAAAGAGAAAAAAAGGATCATGAGCAACATAAACATTATTTTTTCT
This sequence comes from Corynorhinus townsendii, assembly GCA_026230045.1. Classification (NCBI taxonomy): domain Eukaryota; kingdom Metazoa; phylum Chordata; class Mammalia; order Chiroptera; family Vespertilionidae; genus Corynorhinus; species Corynorhinus townsendii. The sequence goes on along the minus strand of JAPDVU010000008.1, from coordinate 21,443,806 downwards.
TTTTAAAATCCTCACCTGAGGATATTTTTCCATTTATTTTTAGATAGAGTAGAAGAGAAGAAGGGAGGGAGGGAGGGAGGGAGAGAAACATCAAAGTGAGAGAGACACATGGATTGGTTGCCTACTGCACGTACCTGCACCCCAACTGAGGCTGGGAATGGAACCTGCAACCCAGGTACATGCCCTTGATGGGGAGTCGAACCTGTGACCCTTTGGTGTTCAGGCTGACACTCTAACCGCTGAGAAAACACCAGCCAGGGCAACATAAACAGATTTTGGTGAAGCAATCAGCCTGTTGTGTTGAATAGAACATTCAAGTTGAAAATTCTTATTGATTTTCTAGAATATTACTGTGGTCAATATCAAGATGCTGCCTGAACTCTAGCACCCAATAGGATAAAAACATTTTTTCATATAAAGTATTTGTTTATTTACTTGCCAGGCTGGCATTGTTTTCGTGATTGAGCTCGAAATATGAACCAGGAGGTCATGGTTGATCAGGGTACATCCCGGGTAGCAAGTTCCATCCCTATTGTGGGGCATGCAGGAGGGAGTCAATAAATGATTCTCTCTCAGCATTGGTGTTTCTATCTCCCTCTCCCTCTCCTTTCCTCTCTGAAATAAATAAAAATATATTTTAAAACAAAGTATTTATTTATTTAACAAATAATTATACAGTGCTTACAACATGCTAAATAAACATTGTGCAAGGAATTAAGTTCAGCATCCTACTCAGAATCCTGCAATCTAATATGGGAGAAAAAATGATAAATTTAATTTAATAGCATTTAATAAATATCATAGGGATAGCTTCAAGTCTAGGATTTGTGTTATTCTTACTCCAATAATGTCACTTTACTACTTAATACTTTTTCAGAAGACAGCATCCAAAGTCTTGAATGGCACTGAGTACTGAGGGCCTTGCATACGTTGCACAGGGGGCTGTGCCTCTTTGAGAAGGGGCAGCACGTATTTTGTATGTTTATGTGGGGGACAGTTACATTTTAAAGATTTTTTTTTTTGTAATGGGAAGAAGGATGCGATTTGATAGTGGTCAACCAAAGGAAAGGACTTATGTGGACATGTTACTTTTTACTTGTCCAGCAGGTAGCCCCCTTTATGCTTTGGGAGCTCTCTTCACTAGTTTAGTTTTTATAACAGAAGTTTATCCAGCTTCTACTATAAATACAGAGGAGGGAAGTCCTCCCTCTCTTGAATCACTATGAGCCAAGGCTAGGCCATGGTCAGTAAAAGAGGTCAATTCTCCTTCTAAGGATTGTGAATCTTGAGCAAATACTTTCAATAAGGTGAAATTTAGTCCTAGAAAAGGCAGCTGTGATGCTATGCAGTGGGGCAGTGGGAGCCTTGGGTGGTAGAGGGAAGCTATGATGTTTAGTGATGGTAACAATCTGGCCATATTCTCCTTATAGCTATTGTACTTCTTTGCTTTCTGTTTCTGGCTCTCTGGAATTTCCTCAAATCCTATTTACTTTCTAAGCCTGGGCCTTCGCCTTCTGTAGATGTTATGAGCCTGGCATCTTCCCAATAGATCCTTGATATATGGACAAAATGAACAAAGTGTACTATTCAAGAGAGAACAGTGTATACAAAATCTCAGAAGCATGGGAAAGCATATCTTCAGGAAAATATCTGGCATTTGGCGGTGCTGCAATGTGAAGCACTGAAGGAGAGTTGGATTGAATGTGGCTAGAGAAGTGGGTAGGGGATAGATTATAAAGAATCTAGAATGCTGTGCTAAGGATTTCAGTTTTATCTTTATGAATATGTAGATCTATGCTGTTGGTAGCATCAGCTAGAAAGACTCTTCCTCAGTACAAAGCGAGGTTGTGGTAGGCTACAGAACATGCACACTGATGAAATGCTTCTGCACACTTACCCTAGGTCCATTTATGAGGTGAGAACCAGGATCACTTACAGAAAGATATTTACATTTCCCCAAATCCTAACCAGAATTAATATATGGTGTCCTCAAAAATCTATACACACTTTAACAGCTGATAACTTATGTAATTTTCACTTCTTTTCAAGTTTAACTGATTTGAAATAATGGGTGAAGTCAGACTAAGCTTTGAACAAAGAAAATTTATCTAAATGTGCCATTAGACTTTTCTTATGAGGATACATAAAAGATAAAGTTTATGTACAAAAGCAGCAACAGTTGATGAACTGAGGGCACACAAATATCAAACGAAATTATTCTTAATGTTTGTGATTCCATTGCTTTGAATTATTAGCAGTGCCTGGACCTGAGCAGTCATCAGTTAGAAATCAGGCATTGACAAAAAAAATATTTATTTCTGTAGGTTCTTTTAAATTTTGAAAATGAACTGTATATTAATAAACACTGACTTTATTATCATTCAAAGAATGTATACATTTTTTTTCTGGGATACCCTGCATACAACATTATTACTTTTGAAAGGTTTTCCTTCCAGCATGAGAGTGTGAGCACTCCGTAGACTAACTCCCCCGCCAAACTTGTACAAATTATAAGAAGGAGGAGGAGGAGGAGAAGAAGGAGGAGGAGGAGGAACATTTATTCAAGTAATGTACCAAAACTCAGTAAAATCTGTTTGGAGTCTGAGGTACCTGAAACAAGATGTATACCCTCTGGCCCCCTGTCAATTCAACAAGACCAGTCAGGTTGGTACAGCCAAGAACACAAGGCTCCCTTTCCCCTCTGATCCCAGTTAGAGTGCTTTCTTCCCTGGAGAGGTAGGTTGTATAATTAGCATTTCTAATCTTGCTCCCAGCTACCTGTTGCTCAGGCTAAATCCCAGTGAGCCCAGCTAAGAGAGGGGGCTCTCTTCTTCTGCCCAGTCCTCACTCATGGGATTGGGACTTTACCTGGGGTGTGGTGCCAATGAGAGTAGTAGGTCCTGATCACCCCTGCCCTGGCTCATATGGTAAGGGTTCCACATAATGTGAGGCAAATGGAAAAGACCTGGGACTATTGCTCCCCTTCACCAAGCCCTCAGCTCTTAAAGTGAGGGTGTCACTCAAGAGAAACACTCCATTGTCCCTGTCCTCTTGTCCCCTCATCCTAGCACCAGAGCCTTGGCTTAGAGATTATGTCCAGGGAAGAAGGATATAGAACAGAAGAGCTCCAATCTCCCCAAAGGAGGTGACTTCATTTGCAACAGAGTGTGGAGAAGTTTAGACCTAAGAGTACTCTCAAAAATAGTAGAAATTGTGGTGCAAGGAAATTAGGAGGAATTGATAGACTCATTTGAGATATAGGCTTAACTGTAGGCCAGCTAGTTTGCCAGAGAGATGGGGAAAGAAACAGCTAGGAAGAGCCCGACAAGCCAATATGTAAGGAAATACTCCCCAAATTTTTCTACTGGTTCAATGTAATCTCTGTCCAAGTCCCAGCTGTTTCTCCTTAACAGAAATTGACAAGCTGATCCTAAAATTCATATGGCATTGAAAGAGACTTAGAGTAGTGGGGGGCGGGAGGAAATCTTGAAAAAGAGGAGCAAAATTGAAGAATTCATATTTCCTGATTTTAACACTTACTAGAAAACAACAGTAATCAAGACTTTGTGGTACTGGTACAAGAATAGACATATAGATCAATGGAAAAGAATTCAAAGTTCAGAAATAAACAGAGAAGGGTGCCAAAATAATTCAAAGAGAGAGCAAACAGTCTTTTCAACAAATGATGCTGGGACAACTGGATATTAACATGCAAAATAATGAAACTGGACCCTTACTTTACACCACCAACAAAAATTGACTCAAAATGAACCACAGACTTAAATATAAGAATTAAAACCACATAATGCCTTTAAGAAAAGAGGCATACATTTTTTTAATTAAAAAAATTCTTAATTCTCACCTGAAGATATGTTTTTATTGATTTTTAAAGAAAGAAGGGCAGAGAGAGAAACATCAATGTGAGAGACAAACATCAATTTGTTGCCTCTTGTATACACACTGACCAGGGAGTGAACCCAGAACCTGACTAGGCATCAAATCCTTAACTTTTTTGTATACGGAAGTATGTTCCAACCAACTGAGCCACCTAGCTGGTGCAACAGACATAAATATTTATGTCCTCAGTTTGACAATGGATTCTTAAATAAGTGAGGACATCAAAAGAAAAATAGACAAGTTGGATTTCAACAAAATTAAAATGTCTATGCTTCAAAGGACACTATCAAGAAAGTTACAATATAATACACAGAATAGAAAAATGTTTGCAAATAACACATCTGATAAACACTTGTATCTAGAATATGTAAAAACTCTTAAAAGTGAATAATAAAAAACAAATAACCAATTAAAAAGAAGGCAAAGTGCTTGAATCAACATTTCTCCAAAGAAGATATAGAAATGGCTAATAAGCATATGAAAAGGTACTTGCATATCACTAGCCATCAGGTATATGCACACCCATACCACAATAAAGTGCCACTTTAAACCCACTAGGATGGCTATAGTCAAAGCTCAGATGATAACAAACGTTGGTGAGAATATGGAGAAATAGGAACCCTCATATAAGTGCTGGTGGGAATGAATATAAAATGTTGTAGTCACTTTGGAAAAATAGTCTGTCATTTCCTCTAGTGATTAAACAGAGTCACCACATTCCCCAGAAATTCTATTCCTAGTTATATACCCCAAATAATTGAAAACATATTGAAATAAAAATTGTATACAAATATTTATAGCAGCATTATTTATAATAGCCAAAGTTGGAATCAACCCAAATATCCATCAGCTGATGAATGGATAAACAAAATGAGGTATAGCTGTACAATGGAATATTATTTAGCCCTAGAAAAGATGGAGTACTGATATATGTTACAACAAGGATGAACCTTGAAAACATTATGCTAAATAAAAGAAGCCATTTATGAAAAATTATGTATTATATAATTCCTTTTCTATGAAATGTCCAGAATGGGCAAATCTATGGTGATAGAAAATAGATTAGTGGTTTCCTTGGGCTGGGAAGAATGGGAGGTTGTAGTATGAGGTGTGGTAGCGAAATGGTACAGGGTTGCTTTCTGAGTTATTGAAAATATTCTAAAATTAACTATGGTGATATTTGCACATATCTGTGAATATGCTAAAAATTAATGAGTTGAATGCTTAAAAAGACAGAATTAAGGTAGTAAATTTTTACCTAGGTGGCAAAAGATTTCCCCAGGATAACATAAAAATAAATAGATATGTTTTCAGGAAATAAAACTTGATGAACTCAAATTTTTACCCAGATAAGGGACCATCTAATGTTTATTATTGTTAAAAATTTTTTAAATTTAGTGCAAAAAAAATACACCTTACATTTATTTTCTGCTTCAATTTGAAAACAGACACATTCATAAAATATAAGTGACACTGTACTCTGAACACAATATTAAACCAAAAAATTTTTCAACTAAAATAATTTTCTCCTCTTCTTCCTATTCTGCATGTTAGAATGCCCTAGAGTTTAGTTTCTGTTTCTTTTCTTCTTTTCTATTCCCCCCCACTGAAGATCTTGACAAGTTTCATTGCTTTAAATACCACCTTCATGTCTAAGATTCCCAATTCAGTCCTTCCAATTGCTCAAATCAAAAGCTATATTTTAATCCCTGACTCCTCTTTTTTTCACAACCTGCATCCATTAAGAAGCCCTGTTGGCATTACTTTCAAATATATACAGAAACCAAGCATTTATCACTCCCTCCACTGCATTTACCCTGGTCCAAACCACCATCTTTTACCTACCTGACTATAGTGGCCCTATAACTGGCCTCCCTGCTTTTAACCTTGCCCCCCACCCCTTACTATTATCAGAGAATTTCAGTCAGAATGGTCCTATTAAAACACACACTTCATCATGTCACTCCTCAAAATATTCTCCTACTTTCCCTAGGGCAAAAGCTGGTCTAAAAGCCCACACATGATCTGGTCCCCATAGCACATGGACTTCATGTCCTACTATTATTCCCTGAGCTCCTGTGCTATGGCCACACTGACCTCCTTCCCAGAACATGCCAGACATGTTCTCACCTTAGGGCTTTTTAAATGGTTGACCCCTTTACTTGGACTGCTGTTCCCTCTGATATCTGCAGGGCTATCTTTCTCCCTCAAGCTTTGCTCAATAAGACAGACTGTCAAACCTTAGGGAGGACAGGGGAAGGTGGGAGGAGGGGTTAAGAGATCAACCAAAGGACTTGTATGTATGCATGTAAGCATAACCAATGGACACAGAACCTAGAGGGCCGATGGCCTGTGCTGGGGGTTGTAGTGGGCAAGGAGTGGAATGGGGGGGGGGGGGGAAGGAGACATATGTAATACTTTCAAGAACCAAGAATTAAAAAAAGAGACAGATTTGGGTAATTTTAGTTCAACACATAGCCCACTGATGGCAGCCCCTCTTTCTTTTCTTTTTTCCCCATGGAAGCTATCACCTTCTGACACACTTTCATTTCCTTATTGTCATCATTACCTGTCTTAACATCCCTATTAGAATATCTGCTCCACAGTGGCAATAAATCTGTGTTTGCTAACTGATGTATCCTATAAACCCAGAACATGCCTCAGACTCAATACATACTTTCTAAATGAAATTATTAAAATTTAGCTACATTAGGTACAGCAGATAGACTAGGGTACCTAAGTATAACAGAGTATTATGCTGCCACTAGAATGATTTTTCTAAATCATTTTTCATGACTTGGTAAATAATTATAACTGCTTTCACTTTGTGGACTTGAGCCACATTGGTTTGGAAAATTTCTGGACAAGCATCCCTTGGTGCAGATGAGTCTCTGTGTTTCTGTGAGGAAGGATGTCAAGTGTTTCTAGAGAAGAAAATAGAATTGCTCTGTATGAAACAAGAAGAGGACTTTATTTTTCCTTCTTGAGGTGGTATGAGAAGAGGGAAAAGGAGCGCATAAAATGGAGTGATTTTGGAGGTTGTGGAGAGAATTACAAGTAGAGCAAGATTATGGCCAGAACTTAGAAATTAGTTGTAATCTTCTCCTACCATTCCTCAAGTATAAGACCAAACACTTTTTGTAAAGGAGCCAAGCTTATTCACATCTGTTTTCTTGGAAGTTGTGAAGCAAAATTGGAACAGTATGTGCAAATACAGAAACCAAACTATGAGACTGTTGGTTCCAGAAATTGGCAAAATCACAACAGGGCTTCATGACCTTAAAGGTCAACTGTATTTATATCTCTGGGGGGAAAGCAACACCAGATAGCAGCTGGGTTACATATACCCTATGTTTGTAAATATGTTGGAGAAACAAGTTTAGGAAAAGGCCTAGAGTGGAAAATGATGTCAACAGGGGCTGCCTAGGTGATGGCAGAAGTGAAAGGGGAAAAAAAGCATATAAACTGAATGCCCGTAATTATAGCCAGCAAGCTGCTGCTGAGTGAAATAGCTTTTTGTGTCTTTTTGATCCCGTCTTTTTGAAAAAATAAAAACAAGGCAGACCTTTTGCGAATTATGAAACAAAATTTCTTCTTTTACCAGTTCCTGAAAGCACCTTGCTTCTCTCAAGGTTTTGCTAAGTAGAACTCATTGTGAGCCAGGGAGGATTCTTTGTGCTTGTTTACCCATTTAATCCTTCCAACAACCCTTGAGGTAGGTACTATTATTAATCACTTTTTTTTTTTTTTTCAGATGAGAAGAGTGAAGCACAGAGTAAAGTAGTTTGCCCATGTTCACACAGCCAGAGTTAGGGGAGTCGGAATTTGAATCCAGGCAATCTACCTCCAAAGCTGTGATCCTAACCACAAGGGGGAGAAGTTCTAAAAGAGAAAGTGACTGTCCTTTGTTGGATGTATTTTAATGATATTCTCTAGACCTGGGTGCTGAAGGCAATTCTCTTTTCTAATATTATTTTGTCTTATCCCCTTCCCCAGCTAAACACTGATATTCTAGGCTTACCCTACCTAATTACCTTTCCATTACTTTGACTCCAGGTAAGAATTTTTTGCGGTTATATGTACCCCTTTAGAAAGCTTGAAATGATTTATTTCATCAAAACCCTCACATCTGACACCTTATAAAATCTATTCTTCACACCGTGGCCTCAATACCCATTCACAAAGAATACACTGGAGTGCATCCTTATAAAAATTAAATGATTTTTTTTTTATCAACCACAACATTTAGAAGAGTCCTTCCCCTCCCCCACCCCCCCAAAAAAAGTGAGCTTAGAAGCAATAATTTCTTCTGCTCAGTTTGTGTGTAGTAATCTTTTTATCTTTGGCATTGCTCCAAACAGTCCACCATACCAAACATCGTGTAGGATGCCTCTGTGCTTCCACGCTGGTAGATCCCGAGTTGATGAACTGTGGATAGAAACAGGCATTTGTAAACACCCATTCCTGTTGATGGTCCCCCAAACAAGTACTTTTCCTAGTGCCAGTGGTGTTCTTGAGATCTGAAGGATTAGTGAATTCTTTGAAGAAAATGGTTTTAATGATTTCAGTTCTCTGGCGACCACTAGCAGGTTCTCTAAGAAATGGAGTCACCATTTCTCTGTTATGGAGATGAAAAGGTTAAAGTCACCAGTCCTTAATGAAAGCTTTGGTGATAGGACTTAGGGATTTCACAGTGATTTTATGAGAAACATGCTATAGGTACTTCACTTGTTTTGATTATTATTTGTTAAGCTCATGGCCTAAATTATTAGAAAGTAATCCCTAGTGGTTAGTGGGGTGGCTCTCACTTGGAAAACCTTTCCCCCATACTTTTGTAGAAAAAGAAATTCATCAATAGAAAACAGTTTCAGAAAGCATGTGATCTGCAGAGTGACAGGCTGACTTCCACAAACATCATATCCTAAGTGCTATCACTAGTTGAAAGGATTGTTGTTTCTGATATGTCAATAATATAATTGTTTTCCCCAGATCTTATATCTTCAATCTGCCTACAGCACTAACGAAAGACGACTTATCTGAAGGACACCGAGAATCTTTTGGTTCCAGGAAAATGAGATCCTGTCATGGAAGCAGAAGTACCTTAGCCTGATTTTCTTTTTTTTTAATTCTGACACTTTATTGCTGAGTCACTCTGTAAAAGTTACTAACATTTTCTAAATCTTGGTTTCCTCATTTGTAAAATGGGGATCAATAATAGCTATCTCTTACACACTCTCACCCCCTCCTTTTGTAAAGGGTGATTCCACAACAAAATGAGCTCCTTAGCGTCAGAGATTGGGTCTTCAGCCTTTGCTTGATCTCTTGAGTAATGCACTTGATACATTAGGAAAAAATAAATAAATGAATTGAAATCAAGAATACCACGGTTTACTCACAAATGGTACTGTCCAAAGAATGTAAATGAGGGTAACAGGTACAGGGACATAACCGGTTTTTGGTATATTCTCCTCTTGGATAAACAGACGAAAACAGAGAATCCCCAGGGCACAGTGAATCAGGGCAATGATTATTTGCGCAGCCTGTGAGAAGGGAGAAGCATCATTATCACGCAAGTCAAGTCTATAACAGACCATGGAAAGGTCATGGGGATGTCCAGTTTACCCTGGTATTTCTGAAGCAGTGATGCAAGAATTACATGCCAGGAAGGACCCAAGTTGGATAATGAAAGGGTGGCCTCAATAGGGTGGCAGGGTCTCCACACTTATTTAAATAGGGAGTATTTATTTTTGTTTCATAGTAACCTTCAGAGATAATTAATATCTAATTTTTCTAGTTGGTTCTAGTTAAGGAAAAAGCAGAGGCCTATTTGAGTGTTTGGCTCAGGGGGACACATGACTAAAAAGTGAGCTGCTAGCTGTGGGGATCCGGACACCCCTCTCTTTCCTGCAGTTGTTTCTATGAGGCCAGCTCCCATTGGTGACTCAGTTCTTATTTCCTCCACCAAAGCAAACTAGGCACTTTTTCACCTTGCCTTCCTTTTCTCTCCCTCTCTTGTCTGGCACTTGGATTTTGGTTCTTTCTTGCTATACCCATTCCCACACCCTGTGCTGAGTTTTGTATCCACAGTCTGGACCACAGTTCTAGGTTTTGTTCAAAAGAAACATCAAGGAAGGCTCTCTAGTAACCTCTGGCATTCTATAACTCTCATGTGAAGTGTTCTCAGGGGCTATGCATGGAGCTGGGCCTCATTCTCCAGGTGGAGAAGAGCCACATAAACACACCAGTGATAAGGGTGCCAGCAACCTCTGAAGCTGGCAGAGAAGGTCAGTCTTTTGTTCTAGCCAGGCCTCCACATTATGGAGGGCAATCTGCCTTAGTCGTGGTTCAGTGATTTAAATGTTAATCTCATCCAAAACCTTCACAAAAACACCCAAAATAATGTAACCAAATTTACTTCGTGACCTAGGTAAGTTGACACATAAAATTAACCATCACAGAAAGTCAAGAAGTGCCTTTTGGGTAATGATATGCCTCTCCCTTGAAGGTTACCCTGACCTTGAAGGAGCACAAAACCATGTATTTATTGGAGCCTCAATATGGCTCATGGGAGATGGCAATTTGGGATGGGTTTGAATGGACTTGCCTGATACTGCCACACACACTTCAATTTCAGCTTCTTTTTGGGCCATAAATACACTAACTTACTCAGAATTCAGTGAAGGACCCAGGAATGTTTAGTAGGAGATACTAACGAAAGATCCTTAAACCCTTCATCCTCTCTTAGGTAGTAGATCTTACTGGATAGGTCAGTGGGTAGTCAGGGACAGGCCTATACCTTCTACACACATTGACATCACCACTCTCCAGACCAGATAAGAAAATAAAAAACAAGTAATTCAGACCTAAAACACCATGATAATAGAAACCACTAGTCCCTTGCCCCTGCTATATATGAGGCCTTGCTGCATTAAGGTATGCCCTGCATTCTGGGAGTGGCGATGATCATAAACTTGAAATGTTGGGAATTTTCCTAGTACAAGCTTTAATCTTTCTGGCTTAGATAAAAATATGAGCCAAGGTCCCACACTTAGTGGTGGGTAATACAAAAGGGGATAACATTCTAAGGTTGAGGAAAAGTGAGAGGAAGAACACTGATGCTGAATATTATCTCCTTGAGCTAAATAATGGGAGAGCTTGTTGAGAGCACAATGTTACAAATGGCCACTGGCCACAGAGCCCCTGTGTCTACAACCACTCCTGGTCTTGGGCCCATTGCCTGACAACCTCATTTATGATCTATAAGCTTGTTTCAAATGGTTTCAAACAAAGGCAGAAAATGGACCTCCCATGCATAAGCAATCTCAAAGTGTATTTGCTAGAATCTTAGGTAGGTTGTGATGATGCTGAACTATTCAATTATGGTTTGTGGATTTATAATTTGTGTCCAATTTTCTCTAGCCTGACTGGCATCATCAGAACACTTACATCAACTTTCCTTCCTATGAGTTCATTGTAGATGTGGTCTCTTCCCTTTTATACTGGGAAGATGCAACACTCAGCATTTATTAACCCAAGTAGTACTTAGTCCTTACCCCCATTGCTCTGCTATCCTCTCTTAAGAAGTATATTCTTGGCATTTTAATTAGGAAATTATACATAAAATATGGAGAATGAATGGACTCCTTTTCTGTAGAGAAATATAGAGAAAAATAATACTAGTTATTTTTTAGATAAGGCACTTAATATTACAGCCTCTGCTACATAGCTATTAACTGTCAAAACCCAAGAGCTACTTCTCAGATTTCATGCTTCTATCATGATCATTAAATGAGACCGAGTAGATAACTTTTGATGTAGGTGCCTCACTCCCATTATTTTCTCCTTTTCTAGGAATTAACCTGCTTCCCTAGATCCTCAGGGACATCCATGTTTGAGTTCCTGGTTGCCTTGTGTGATGTTCCCAAAATGTCTCTCAATCTAGTCACAGTTGATTGGAGAAGGCATGGGTATCTGACTAACTGAACCAATCATATTCCCCATTGTATTTAGCACTAAGACAATACATTCCCAATCTGGGCTTGTGTCTTGAACAAGAAGTACTAGCATTGCCACATTCCACCTTTTGGAAAGAAGAGTAGAGGAACACCCAGAGTAAAGAGGTGGCGGGAGAGTACTCCCTAAAAATTCTGATGGTTCTCATTTCCCTGATTCTAGTTGCTTTCTTAGGCCTGTCTATGAGACACACTGCATCTTTAAAATAAATTCCCCTTTATTTTGTTAGAACTCATGTAGGAGGAAGTACATAAAGTGAGAGTTTTCATAGTGTTCCAGAATAATGACTGAGTTTTAAAGCCTGGGACAAAAGGCAGTGTTTTGCATCTTAAGTTCATAAAATTCCCAGAGGTTATGGCTACTGGCCTTCTCCAAGGGCTTATTGATAGGCGATGGTTCAGGGAAGTAGATATGGTCAGTTGAATTACTGTCTCTAATCATTCTTTCCCCTTTGCCTGTTAGAAATTATACACCTTCACATGTTGCCTTGTGACTTGCAGTGTCCCCTTTCCACTCCATGGAAGGATAACTTCTCTGCCGTGCTGGTATTGGAGATATATAATTCTCACTGGAGAATATTTTTACCATTGATTTCTAGAGAGAGTGGAAGTAAGAGAGGAGGGGGGAGAGAGAGAGAGAAATATCGATTGGCCTGCAACTGAGGTACTTGCCCTTGACTGGAAATCAAACCTGTGTCCCTTTGATCTGTAGGCTGATGCTCTAACCACAGAGCAAAACTGGCCAGGGCTGGATTTGGCCTTCTAACTGCTTTGACTGATACAGTGTGAGAATATGAGACATACCACATCTGAACCAAAAACTTATGAGGTATTTTAAGTTTTTATCAATTTTCTTGCTCATTCCCCTCTGTTGTGAGAATATCACTTCCCAGGATATTGCTATATTTTAGTGTGAATTGCACACGTGGAGTAGATCCAAGCTTGCCATAATAAAGAAGAAAATCTTGCCATTTGTGACATGGATGAAACTGAAGGGGCATTATGATAAATAAAATAAACTAGAGAGAAAAAGACAAATACTATATGTTATTACTTACATGTGGAACATTTTTTTTTTAAGTCAGACTCATAGAAGCGATGTAAAATGGTGGTTGCCAGGGCCTGTGTGGATAAGGGAAATGCAAAAATGTTCGTCAAAAATTACAACTTTCAGTTATAAGATGAATACGTTTTTAGATCTAATGTACGGCATGGTGATTGTAGTTAATAAAACTGTATTATATACTTGAAATTTGCTAAGAAAATAGATCTTAAGTGTTCTTAAAATATCATTACTTGATCGCGGTAATCATTACACAAAGTGAACCTATATAAAATCATTATATTGTACATTTTAAATATATTATAATTGTATTCATCAGTTATATCTCAATAATGCTGGGAAAAAGTTTTTCATTTTTTTAAAATATATTTTTATTGATTTCAGAGAGGAAAGGAGAGGAAGAGAGAGATAGAAATGTCAATGATGAGAAAGAATCATTGATTGGCTGCCTCCTGCACACTGTCTGCTGGGGATTGAGCCCTCAATCTGGGCATGTGCCCTTGACTAGAATCAAACCCAGGACCCTTCAGTCCACAGGCCATCACTCTATCCACTGAGCCAAATGGGCCAGGGCAAGTTTTCCATTTTTATGAAGGCCAGTATATCTCTTTTTTCTTTTGTTACTCATGCTTTTGGTTTTATATTTAAGAAACCGAGGTCTAATTCAAGATCATGAAGATTTATGCCTATATTTTCTTTTAGGTATTTCATATTTTTAACTCTTACATTTTTAGGTCTTTGATCCAAATGGTGCAGTATGGGTTCAAATGAATTCTCTTGCATATGAATATCCAGTTTTCCCAGCACTATTTTTTGCCCCATTAAATGGGCTTGTCATTCATCTAAAATCAACTGACCATAGACTCTTGGATTTAATTTTGGACTCTCAATTCCGTTCTATTGATTTATATGTCTTTCTTTAGGCCAGTACTACACTATTTTGATAGCTTTGTAGTAGGTTTTAAAATTGGCAAGTATGAGTCCTTCACTTTGTACCTTGTTTTGGTTAATCAGCCTCCCTTGCCATCCATATGAATTTTAGGATGATTCTGTCAATTTCTGCAAGAAAAACCAGTTGGGATTTTGATAGAGATTACATTTAATCTGTAGATCAATCTGGGAATATTGTATCTTAACCATATTAAATTTTCCAATCCATTGAACACAGGAAATGTTTTAAATTATGCTAGTCTTCTTTTCTTTCAACAATTTTGTTTTTTAAGTGTACAAGTCTTGCACATCTTTTGTTAAATTAATTGATTCCTAAATATTTTATTCTTTTGGTTGTTATTGTAAATGTAATTGTTTTCTTAATGTCATTTTTGGATTGTTTAATGCCAGTGTATATCAATACAAGTGATTATTGTGCATTGATCTCACATCTGAAGAGCTTTTGAACTTATTTATTAACTTGTGGTGTGTGTGTGTGTGTGTGTGTGTGTGAATTCTTTAGGGTTTTCTCTATATAAGATCATGTCGTATGCTACTAGAGACAGCTTTGCTTCTTACTTTCTGTGTAGCTGCATTATTGAACTCCCAGTAAATGTTAAATAGAAGTGAAGCGAGTAGACAGCTTGTGTTGTTCCTGATCTTAGGAAGAAAACTTCCAGTCACTCACCATTAAGTATAATGTTAGTTGTGGTTTGCCATACATATCATTTATCAGGTTGAGGAAGTCCCTTGCTATTCCTGATTTATTGAGCATTTTTATCATTTAAGGCATATTAGATTTTCACGAATGCATTTTCTGCATCAATTTAAATAATCATGTGTTTTTCCCCTTCATTCTCTTAATATGATGTATTACATGGGCTGGTTTTCATATATCCAGCCACCTTTGCATTAGTGGGATTAATCTTATTTGTCATGGTATATAATCCTCTTAATGCATTCCTAGATTGGGTTTGATATCTCAGCACTGGGGTAGTTCTGAGTTAGGTGAGATACAGGTAGGTCCTTTGAGCAGATCCTCCAGTAAACCACCAGACAGGTAAAACAAATAGCCAAACTTTTTTGAGGACAGATTTGTTCTGCTTCCTATGGTACTTGGTACTAGGAATGTAGACTATTTTCAAGGCCATTGATAAGCTGGGGAGTGGAGAATGGGAATAAGGTAAGCTAAAATTCTAAAAGAGGCACTTAGCAAGATTCAATTGTGTTTTCTTGGTTAACAATTCCCTTCTTGTAAATTTCCACTATTTTCCAGAGTTGGGAGACAGTTGATTCTGACAGTTTTTGTCAGTTTATTCATTGCTTGGTGTTCCCTACTCTGTCATTTTCAATGATGTCACATCTATCCATGTCTTTTTAAATTAGTCTCACTGCCATAAGATTTATATCCAGAAATGAGCATCATGGGTTCCCATATGCTCACTGTATTTCAACTTTCCTTTAATTTCTATAAGCTCTCTTTTTTCTGGACTGGGCTTTTGCCCTATTTCCAATGTAAACTGCTGTTTTTCAGTGGAATTAAAATGGTGTCTAGAAACCTCATAGATGTGTCATTAAACTTGGATGTGCTCACTGCTTCCTTCCAACCTCCTCCCCTTTACCCTTCTTTCCTCAAAGCCAACCTAGCTTGACCACTCAACCAACCAACCAACCAACCAACCAACCACCCAAAATATACGGAAGCCAAAAATGAAATCTGTGACTATGTTGAAGAGTAGGTGAAGAGGTACAAAGCTAGAAATGAGCAACAATAGCTAAGAGATCACTAGCTGAGTTGACATGGGATTCATTCTTTTGCTTGGATTATTGCAAAAGTCTGTAGTTTGATCTTCTTTCCTCCAATATTTCATTATTCCTTTTCTTGTCCCTTTACCCCATTTCCTGTACTTCAGTCACAGCAATCTTTCAAATCTGATGATATGACTTAGGAGACTCCCCACTGTCTTCAAATGGTGTCCAAACATACAATAGCCCTTCATGATGTGCCCCTTGGTTTCCTTTGCAGCCCCATTTCTCAAACCATACTCCAGCGATTTCTAATTAGTTTCACTTCCACCAATGGACCATATGTTGTTTGTGGTTTTTTTTTTTTTTTTGTATGTTTGCATCACATTTTTTATTGTAGACTTTAAACACTGTGTATAGCATTTCATGGTATTTTAGGTGATAGGTCTGAATATATGGGTTCATGCCATTCATTAAATTAATATTAAAGAAAGAAAAAAATTAGAGAAGTGTTTGGTATGTAGTAGTTAGCAATACATGTAGCCCTGGTTATATTATTATTAGTACTGTCCTAAAGAAAAGTTGAAACTCCGGGTAACTTTTCATTAAATTTGGATGTTATGTTTGGAATCGACTGGCTTAATCTAAGCTATGGTGAAGTTATAAAATTCTCTTTAGGGACCCCGGAGACACACCTCAATGTGACAAACAGTGATTATATGAAATAGCTAAAACCCAGACTCAAGAGGATCTCATATGGAGATCTGAAGTGTTAGGATGAAAAGAGAAAACAATCAGTGGTGTCAAACAAGAACCCAAATTGGATGTATACTGAAAACTGCAGGTCTTGGTTTATAATGTTACTTACAGGTCAACTCTCCAGCACCTTAATAGAAGATTCTCTCAGGCAATGCTTGTTAGCCACCTAGCCTTCTGAATGATGCTGAAATGCATAGGATGAGCATGGATCTTCCCAACTCAATTACTGTTATCAGTAAAACATTCTGAAAGATAGGGGAACCCAGGATGATGAAGTCCCACGGTGCCAGGGCCTGGCAACCTTTGATCTCAAAGTAACGGATCTGAGTCCTAGTGGCAACCCCTCCTAGGCTCCCTACCCTCAAGTCATGTCCTGAGCACAGGGCCAGAGGGCCGTGATCTTGCAGGTGGCACGGTCAGTTCAGGGCCGCCGGGCCAGAGGAGCCTGGTAGGATTTACTTCCTCGGTTGTGCTCCTCATCCTGCCTCGTGCGATAACGCAGCGGTTGTGGTCTAGACTCTAGAGCGCAGCTGTGTGGGGCATTGCACGTGAAGACCCACGTAGACGCATGCGCGAGGTGGAATCTCTGCATCTCCACTGAGCCTACACGCTCACAGGATAAGGGTGCAGAGATAGTGGGCGGACAGAGATACCAACTTTCCCTGAACTATGTCAAGCATCTTACTCTGTCCTTGGATCTGAGCAATCTCAGGGGGAAGAGGCTGTGCTTGACTCTTCCTGCTGGCTGATAATTCTGCAGAGACACCTCTTTGAATAGGTGTCATCATGGAAGTGCTCTACCACCAAGAATCATCTACATGCTGTGTTGGGCACACCTGAGAAGAATAATTAGTTTCTGTGGTTCTCGGTTACTCAGCAGAGTGTAGATAATACCTGCTCAGGTACCTCGCAGGCTCATGCTGTAGAACTTTGAAGATCAAAGCTACTATATAATCTACCGCTATAATTATTTTATTTTAGTTAAGTAAAAGCCATGAGTCAAATATTTAGAATCCTCTAGATGGTGATTTTCACGAGAGCAAATCTTTGTCTGACTTCTTTACCTATGTGCTTGCCCACCTCCCCCTCATTCATCCCTAATACCCCCTAACACCTGACAGTCAGCTATTACTTGTATACCACCATTTCTGGCACATAGTATGAATAAATGAACGAATGAATGAATGAATGAACCATAGAGCCCATTTTTTGGTCTTGCCTGATTGCTGAAAGATGTTTGTTCACTTTTTCTTTATTTGGACAGAATTTGGTGGTGTTTTCTAAATGCATCTTATCCAGATAGATCTGTTTTTCCCTTTGGGGCCTCTTTTGCGGGAAGAAGGTGTAGGGTTCTCTGTGGGTGATGGTGGTGGTGGTGGTGGCCTCTGGGGTTTTCATGAGTAAAATGATTCTGTAACTCAAGACAACCAGATCTAAACTAATAAAACTCCATATTCAACATCCCCCATATAGAAAATATAAATGAGAGTCATCCATTTTAATTTTTATTTACAGAATGGGGAGAAGCAAACATTTGGACAAACTTTTCTAAAACGTGTTTCTAGAAAGCCACTTGAAAAAAAATAATGATATTCTTCCTTCCTTCATCACTAAACTTTTTCATTCTTGACTGAGGTCATGATGGTTCTGTTCTTCAATATGTAAGAAAAGGACCCTTTATACCATGCAACTGAGCGAAGTGGAGTGTTAGTAAACTGACCATTAATTTCTCTACTAAGTGACTTTCCAAATTTTTCCCCATTAAATATTTATTCTGACATGGTAGAGTGATTTGGAGACACAGCATGCTGGGAATTAGGGAGAGGACACAATCATTTTAAAAGAAACATTACTCAGCATATTCTCTTTCAGCTTATTCTTGAATAAGGATATTAATTCTTATTAGGACTCCAAGAGTCTCTAAACCTGTTCTTGAGTCATCTCATCTCTGGGCAGATAAGTCATCTCTAAAAGACTGATAAGAGAGCACTGTCTATGTCAGATCCCAGGATTTTTGGTGGTCATTTTGGAAGGGCATTAATGGGAATATTGTCATACTGAGTTCCCCCTCCTGCTGACCCCCAGAAATCAATACATCTTCTTTTGATGTTTTTCTTCTTCTCTCCATCTAGGTTAGAAACTAATAACCATGCTTTATAAACACTAAAAATCTAGACTAGAAAAATATACATGAATGTTTAGTTTTCCAGCTAACCTAACCAAATTTAAGCTGTAAAGAATTTAGTGCTATTTCTCAAATTCCATTCTCTATTGGTTTTCTTCTTCCTATAAGATCAACCTTCCAGGAGAGAGTCAAGATTTAGGAGCCCAGGGACTTAGGTTCAATTAGCTTGCAGACTTCAGCAGTTTGTGGCTACCATGTATATGTTGTTTGTTTTGCTTTTGTCCAGAACCATAATTTCTGTTTTTGACTGTTTCTGTGTCTTTGTCTAGAACTTCAGCCACCCGAGTTCACTGCTTCTTAATGTCACAAACCTGGCCCTTTACTCAGGTCTTAATTTCATGCTCTTATACCATTTAGTTCCCCACTATGTCCCTTGTCTCAATTATGGTTCTACGGTCTCTTCATGGGCAATGCCTTTTGAAGCTGGAGATTAGTCTACCACCTGTAAATTTACAAGTTCCAAAGCTGAATCCTAGGCCTCTCTACTGAGCTCTAGGTGCATATTCCCCACTTCTCACTAGATGTTTTCACTCCAAAACACCTCAGATAAAATAAGTTCAAAACTAAACCTATCATCTGATCCAAAGTTGTTCTCTTTTCTTTTCTAGTTAAGAGGGGGGAAAACTTGTAATGAGCCCTGGCTGGTTTGGGTCAGCAGTTAGAGCATTAGCTCATGCACTGAAGGGGTTGTGGGTTTGATTCCTGGTCAAGGACATGAACCTGGGTTGTGGGTTTGATCCCCCACCCCAGCTGGAGTGTTTGCCGGAGGCAACCAATCAATGTGTCTCTCTCACATCAGTGCTTTTCTCTTGCTCTGTCTCTCTCCCCTCCTTCCTTACCACTCTCTCTAAAAAAAATCAATGGGAAAAAAAATATCTTCAGGTGAGGATTAACAAAACAAAACAAAACAAAACAAACAAAAAAAACCACAAAAAAACTTGTTCATCAACAACAAGTTTTTGTTTTGTTTTTGTTTTTATGTTGTTAATACTCATCTGAGGATATTTTTTCCCCATTGATTATTTTAGAGAAAGTGGAGACAAATGGTAGAGGAGGGGGGAGGGAAGAGGGTTAGAGAGCAACCAAAGGACTTGTATGCATGCATATTAGCATAACCAATGGACACAGACACTGGGGCAGTGGGGGCTTGCCTGGGTAGGAATGGCTGGGGTGGGGGGGATCAATTAGGGTAAAAGAAAAAGCTGTTCTTAAAGTAATAACTAAAATTTCTATTGGTAGTTCATCTCATGGTAAAATTGCTGAATATGCAATGAACCTAAAGCAGTCATATGTGTGGGCAAAATAAATAAATAAATAAATAAATAAATAAATAAATAAATAAATAAATTTAAATTTAAAGTTATCAAGACTGCATTATAAAATTTACAAAAACCTCCATTAATAAAAAAAAGGGGGGGGATAGTAGGGCAATATCATGTAAGGAAAAATATCCTATAAGTAAATTACATCTAGAAAATTTTTACTTTACCAAATTAAGTTTCATTTGCAATGCTAACAGCAAGATGGCCATTAAAAACACACATGGTGTCTAAATAAGACAAAGGAAAATTGTTTGAACAAAAATAAAAAGGATCCCAAATCAATTATATAGAAAAGATTCCTTTATTAACTTGTGGTCGAGAATACATTTGTATATTTTCAGAAAACAACCCCAAGACCTGATGGATTCCTGCAACAGAGAGGAATTGACAGGTGTGCTCCAACCACTAAGACAAGAGGAAAAAACAGCCCAGAGATGGAAGACGCTGACAACGCCTTGCCATGCGAGCAGTCAGCAGCTGTGCACCGCTGCAGGTTACCTAGGACCAAACCAGAGAGGGTCGGACCTGCATTGCCAACATGTGCCCACCATCCAGATATCATTGCTGACATGTACACATAAGGAACTGTTAGACATTGAAACGGGGACTCAGAACTGTTGGACATTGAAATTGGGACTCAAACATTTTTTTTGTTTTATCTTGTTTTGTTATTATATGTTTATTTCTAGTCTCCAAAGGCAAAACTTTTTAAAGGAAAGAAATGGTGGGAAAAAGATACAGAGGCAAAGAAGCATTGAACAGACTGTCAAACTACATTGGGAAGACAGGGGAGGTTGGGCAAGGGGGGCTGTAAGAGACGAACCGAAGGACTTGTACGCATGCATATAAGCACAACCAATGGATATAAGACAATGGGGCGAGGGGGAGGGCGGGCAGGTGAAGGCATGTACTGGGGGGTAGAGGAGGTCGGGGGGAGATCAATGGGGGGAAAAAAGGAGACATATGTACTACTATTTGTAATACTTAAAACAATAAAAAAATGGTAAAAAAAAAGAAGACATATGTAAAACTTTAGACAATAAAAAAAAATGAAAAAACTTGCAATGAGTAGTAGATAAGCTCTAGAGTTCTAATGCACGTATAATCATCAAAGTTGCTAATAAGAATCTTAATTATCCCAAACACAAAAAGAAATTATGTGACATGATAATGGTGCTAACTATTGCTCTAATGGCAATCATTTATAATATATAAATATATCAAATCAACATGCTGTACACCTTGAATTTGCACAATGTTACATGTCAAATATATTTCAATTAAAAAACAAAACATTACCCACTTGATTGTTCTGACCAGGGAGTTGTGTGCTATGTCCAAATGGAAATAATCAGATAATCCTTTTGATGCAATCTCCTAACTTATGTTAATTCTGTCTTCCTTTTCTCCATCCTGCACAATTCTAGTGTAGGCAAGCATCGCTTACAGCACAGCAAGCAGCTACAGAGATTCATTTCCTCTCATTCACTCCCTCGAACTGTTTCTCAGCCTCATCAAACTCTCTACCCTGTTTAGATTTTTCTTCTCATTATTAAGATTTTAAAAATTAAATTATTTCCATTTTGAATAATCCTGATATATTTGGTAAATGTAGGTAGGGAAATGAAATTATCAATTGTTAACATTTGTTTTCTCAGGTAGGGACTCAGCTATTTCCCTCTTTTCCTTTATGTTCTGAGGCTATGTCTTCATTTACACCCCTAATAATATTTTCTTTTCTCAAAATGTGTGAATTGATCTACTGGTCACTGATGGCTTTTAAATTAAGTAACCTTAAACTTTATCCCAACTATTGATAGTTTTTCCAGTCATATACTAAATATCCCTTTGAGAAGTTTTCCTTTATTTCAGGTTTTTTCAATATGCATCACTCAAATCCCAAAGGTCCTGGAGAGGGTTCAGTAAATGCTGAATTGCCAGGCTGTCGTCCTTTTATTCCACCAACCTGTCCACAGCTCAACCTGAGGTTCTCCTGCAAGGCCCTCATTTCTTCACACAATATGAGTTCTTTATTTTCCTTCCTTCTTTCGTATCAGATCACAGGTTGACCCACTTTCAGTCAGTTGTGAGTGAGTTTGAATTCCAAGACTGCTGTTGCCCTAAACCCAGGAGCTGCTTGGAATGGAGAAATAAATTATTTGGATATCACTGGGTTCATCCAGTACCATCAGTGCTTGATAACAGGACCTGTCATTACCTCTTTCCTCCTATCATGATTTATTTTCTTTCTGATCAAGGCTCCTAAATCCCACAGGTCCAAACTGTACCTGATAATTAGAGGCCATGGACCCAGTGCATTGATCTCCATAGGATTATCCTTCAAGGAAATCAACTTGAGCCAGAAAATAATACATGTGCTCTATTTTCTTATGAAGATATGGATACACACTTTTTTAATTCTAAAATTTTATCTAGAGAGAATTATTTTCATATAGATACAGACATATGTAGTCCAGACTATTTCAGCTCATATTCAGTGTTTAGAGGCAACATTGAGTACAAACAATTCCTATTGAAACCTTAATCTCCTTAGTGTAGGTTCATAACAGAAGCTAATACTTACTTATTCACCAGAGAAATGAAATACTCACATTATATGGAATAGCTGCCATGCTGAAATGCTTGGATTCCCCATTTGGCCACTGTATTTGCAATGTAAAATTCCAAGATGGCAAATATCCACAAATACACAGAAAGAGTAATTCCACTTTTCTAGATACAAAAAGAAAATCTATAATTTTATAGATCTTTAAATATGTAACAATTTTAGCATCATAAGTATAATATAAAATTGCAAAATTTTTGGAAAATGTAATACTTATCTATAACTTCCCACCAGCTTAATACAATAGTGATTATTTTTACCTATTTACATGATAATAATTGTAATAATAGACATTTATTGACATTATGTGACTAGGCATTTGTGTTAAATGTTTTTTTTTAATATTAAAACATTAAGTTACAGTTGACATAGAATATATTGGCTTCAGATGTACAACATAGTGATTAGACATTTATATAACTTATGAAGTGATCACCTCATTAAGTCTGTTTATCATCTGACACCCACAGAGTTATTATAATGTTACTAGAGGCCTGATGCATGAAAATTCATGCACTGGAGGTGGGGTTCTTCAGCCCGGCCTGTCCCCTTTCACAGTCCGGGAGCCCTCAGGGGTGGGAGTCAACTCAGCAATCAGGGGAAGGCAATGCCCCATCACACCTCTGCTGCTGCCACTGCCAGCAGCACAAGCCTCAGCCAGTCCTGGTTGTCTGAGCCTCAGGCGGCCCTGGGCAGCTGGGGGGCTGAGGGGACTGGGGGACTCTGGAGGCAGGTGCCCCGGTGGGACTGAGGGGACTGGGCACCACGATCTTGTGGCAGTGGATGTGCCATCTTTGAGGGTGGGGCAGTCAATTAGCATATTCCCTCTTTATTAGATAGGATTGACTATATTCCTTGTGCTGTATTTTTACATCCATGACTGTTTTTATGACTGGAAATTTGTATATCTTAACCCCTTCCCTTTTTTCATCCCCTTCCCAATTAGCAACTACCAAAATGTTCTTTGTTTCTATTAGTTTGTTTCTATTTTGTTAATGTGTTGGAATTTTTTTAGATTCTACATAGAAGCAAAATCACATGATATTTGTCTTTCTCTGTCTGACTTATTTCACTTAGCGTATACCTTCTAGGTCCATCCATGTTGTAATGAAAGGCAAGATTTTATTCTTTTGGATGGTTAATATTGCATCATATATATATATATATATATATATATATATATATATATTTTTTTTTTTTTAGAGCCCGGTGCACGAAATTTGTGCACGGTGTGTGTGTGTGTGTGTGTGTGTGTGTGTGTGTGTGTGTCCCTCAGCCCAGCCTGCACCCTCTCCTATCTGGGACCCCTTGAGGGATGTCTGACTGCTCATTTAGGCCCGATCCTACTGGGCAGTCCGACATACCTCTCACAATCCAGGACTGCTGGCTCCCAACTGCTTGCCTGCCTGCCTTCCTGATTGCCCCTAACTGCTTCTGCCTGCCAGCCTGATCACCCCCTAACCACTCCCCTGCCAGCCTTATTGATACCTAACTGCTCCCCTGCCAGCCCAATTGCCCCTAACTGCCCTCCCCTGCCAACCTGGTCCCCCCCAACTGTCCTCCCCTGCCGGCCTGGTCACCCCTAACTGCCCTTTCCTGCCAGCCTGGTCACCCCTAACTGCCCTCCCCTGCAGGCCTGGTCCCCCCAACTGCCCTCCCCTGCAGGCCTGGGTCCCCTCCAACTGCCCTTCCCTGCTGGCTATCTTGTGGCAGCCATCTTATGTCCACATGGAGGCAGCCATCTTTGACCACATGGGGGCAGCCATCTTGTGTGTTGGAGTGATAGTCAATTTGCATCTTACTCTTTTATTAGATAGGATATATACACATATATCTACACTAATAAAAGAGTAAGATGCAAATTGACCATACCTTTGCGACGCCCACCAGCCAATCAGGAGTGAGCATGCAAATTAACCCAACAATGATGGTGGGTTCATTTGCATATGCAGGTGCCGAGTATCCTTATAAGCAGTATTTTGAACTCTGCATCTGGTAAATTGCTTGTTTCCCTTTTGTTTAGTTCTTTTTTTGGAGTTTTGTCCTGTTCTTTCATTTGTGACATGTTTCTTTGTCTCATCATTTTGGCAGACTCCCTGTTTGTTTCTATGTATTAGGTAGAACTGCTGTGTCTCACACACTTGGCAGAGGGGCCTTATGTAGTAGGTGTCCTATGGGGCCCAGTGGTGCAGTCTATGGTCACCTGAGCTGGGTGTTCCAGGTGTGTCCATTGTGTGTGCTGTGTGTGTGTCCTCTTGTAGCGGAGCCTTTATTTCTGTTGGCACATCAATGGGATGGATTGACCATAAAGCCGAGTGGCTGTTGTTCAGGGACTAACTCTATGAAGCAGATTCAATTCAGCAGAACTATGGTGCCTGCTGAATCTATCCTTTGTGTATGTTATTAGTAGAGCTAATTGGGTGGTGATCTGGTGTGGTCTGAATTTGACCACTGGGTAATGTTAGTCTGGGGCCTCTTGGAAGGGGCCCTGTTCAGCTGCTGCCTGTGCCTGGCCTGGAACCACCAGGGAATATCTATAAAGTGATCTGCAGATGGTTACCACCTGTGCTGGGGTTCGAGGCATCTAGGAATGGCTAAGCTGTGAACCAAGGCTAGCTGCCACTAGTGCAAGCTTAGGGTTTGTGAACATTTGAGAGATTTTAGAGAAGTCTACAGTATGAGCTGAGATAGGCCATTTGTGTGGAAGAGCTGCTGGGCTTGGCTTTGGTGGCCCTGTGTGCTGGGTGGGTTGGGATCTCAGACTTGGCACCTGCTTGCCCTGCAAGCTGTGTGGAGGAAGGTCTGTATAAAGGAACAGAGGTGCCTGCCAGCACTTCTGTCTAGAGATAGCTGCCCCTTCAACCCTTGCCCTGAACCCAGACAATTCAGTTACTTTCCATACTGACATGTTTCTTTGTCTCATCATTTTGGCTGCCCCTAGCCCCTTTCAAGCTGTGGCCCCAACACTGGAGCCAGAGCAAGTGAGTCCATAAGCGAGTAAGTGTGTGAACAGGTCCTTTAAGAGGAATTCCTGGGATTCCAACAGCTTTCCATCTGACTCAGCTTCAATTACCACTGGTGTTCACAACTAGAAGTTATGGGGACTTCTCTTCCTGGCACTAGAATCCTAGACTTGGGAAGCCATATTCTGTCTGCCCCTGCAGTTCTTGTATCTCTGTAATAGCTTTAGGTGTGAAAAGCCATCACATTTCAAAACATTCTTATACTTAAGTTTTCTTGATAGAGTTCAAAATGAACTTCCAAGATGTATGGCTGGCAGACCTTTGAATGTACTGTGATTCCTTAGCCCTTTTCTCTATACGTTCTTTTATGTTTGTTTTTTATATACTAGTAAGTGACATTTGCTAAGACCTATCAACCAGTTGTTCAACCACGTACAGTAGCCCCTTCTTATTCATGCAGGATATGTTCCAAAAGCCCTGGTGGATGATAGTACCAAGCCCTATATACTCTATGCTGTTTTCCTACACATACATATTGATGATAAAATTTAACTTACAAATTAGGCACAGTAAGAGATAGGATATTCATCCTTACCATAGATCTTAGCAACCTCAGCATACCATTATTTTTCTTTTTTCATTAAATCAAGAACTCTCACTTTTTCACTTAAAGCACTTACAGCTTCTCTCTGGAATATTCTAGTTGCCAGCATCACTACTGTGGTGCTTTGAGGTCATTACTAAGTAAAGTAAGGATCACTTGGTCACAAGTGTCATGATGCCACCACAGCAGAACTGATAACCAGGTGGCTACTAAGTGACTAACGGGCAAGAAGAGTGTTCAACATGGAAAAACTGGACAAAAGGGTGATTCACATCCTGGGCAGGACAACATGTGATTCATCACACTTCTCAGGCTGGCACGCAATTTAAAACTGATGAAGTGTTTATTTCTGGGATTTTTCACTTATTATTTTTGGACCATGATTAATGGTGGGCAAATGAAACCACAGATATCCCAACCATGAAAAAGAAGGGGGTGTTCACTGTATTTTAAAGTGTTCTTCTTTATTCCTTTTTCCCGTGGAAATAGAACCTCTACATATATACTGAACTGTCACACCAATAAAGCATAAGCAAGACACTGAAAAAGAAATATGAATGCTTCTACTCCATAGAGCATGCAGTATACATGGTACGTTAAAATATAAGTGCAGTCCCACTATGACAAAAATGCCAATAATGTTAATGATAATAAAAATCCGGGACTGCAAATATTTGCCCTGACTGTCATCTTGACAATTTGCTGAAAAAGAATTACAGTTCCTTTCTTTGTCTCAGTTGCACCAGGTCTTTGAAAACTTGAAGGGCTGATGTACTAACATAAATATTTCCATAACTTTAAGAAACTGGAGAACCCCATGCAAATTTAACTAATGACCAATATGTTTGTTTGCTTTTTCCATTTCAACTTTCATATCCAGTATATTTAGTTTAAAACCAAATTGTTAGTGCCATGTCAAGAAAAGGTGAATTTATGGCATATTCAGGGGACTTGGAATTTATCTGCCTATTGTGTCCACAGAACTTCTGATTACCAATTCTCAAGTGTATTTTATATGCTAATCATGGAATACCATCAAAGGGTTTAATAAAGAACACTCATTCATACAATTAACACATGTGTTCATTTCCAGGCTTTATGTTAGTTTGGGGAGACACTGATAAGTAGAATATGTTTAGGACATTGAGTCAATGAGCCTGCCTACCTCAGATCTGTCCTTATTTTGAACAAATACCTATATTTACTTAATACTTTTTAGTCTTCACCAGTACCCTTCATTTGAATCTCAATAATCTAGGTATGAGTTATTTTATGTAATAGCCTTTATTTGATTTCTTGAATTTTTGGTGGTCAGGTTTAGAAATCTATTCAGTGGTTTGGATAATATTTGTGTCATGACAAATGGGAATGATTCCTATCACCTCTACATTTATTTAACACCAAAATACTCTCAGCTCATTTACAAACAAATTTAAAGTGTAAGTCTTTAATTGTAAACAAACAAACACAACTTCGTACTTACATGTGCCCATTGAAGCTTGACTCGGTTCAGTAAAAATAGTGTAATTTCAGTTAAAGTTATAACTAGACCAATCATTGCAATAACAAGACTGTGGATGTTCACCCTTATGGTACATGCCAACTGGGATAGACACAAAATATCAACTAGTTATAAGTCTACTAGTCCAAACATGTTGGAATAAACATCAGTTTGCATTAATGGCTAGTATTGTTATAATTTCTGAACTTTTCAGAATCAGTTAGCTACTCTATGGGTTCCCCAATCTCTAAATTTATCAGGACCCAAACAAGATTCAATGTTTGCTTTATTGTTGTTTTATTGCATGCCTGCATTTCTTTCACTTCCTCAATATAAAATAAAATTTTAAAATATTATAAAGCAATATTTTACATTTAAGTATTTTGGATAGATTTTTACTCTTTCAGAGGTAATGAAATCTCCTCCTTACTAATATTCTTGCTTTTGATAACAAATTTTTATCTTTGAAGTTGCTTCAATTATTCTGACTTACCAACTTTGGGGAACACTTTTTCTCTGCTTCTATTGCAAAAATTCCTGAGATGACATACTGAGAACAAAAAGAGGTGCACATAAGAATCTTTTCATTATCATCTAAGAGATTCTTCTCACAACTTTAGTATCATTCATTTTTTAAAAAAATTAATAGTGAGTTTAATAAAAGATCTGTAAAATGTAACATCATGCCAACTTCACTAATTGCTAAATTTAGAGCCATCACAACTTTATTACATTTGGAAAATTATTAATAAATTAGATTTTGTTCTCTTCTCAAGATTTCCCAAACATTCACAATGATTGCTGAGAAGGTATATCTAATAATAAATTAAATGAGTTATTTATAATTTTCTAAAAAATATTATAAAAAACTTTGATTTTTCAAAACAAATGATATTTAATATGAAGATATCAGAGCATTTTAATATGTTTGTTATGATGTGAGATGAAATCCCTCAATTTCCAAAATGCCTGTTAAACTAACTCACTTCCCTGGCAATGCCCTGGCGTGGTCTCTGCTTTTAGAATGCAATGGAATTCTGATGCTAATGAAAAGTTAGCTCAGATATCACAGGTTAAGGACATAGTCCCCCAAAACACTGCCCTTATGTCAGACACCATCTACAAGATTGGGGGTTTCCATTCAACCTGTATTTCTGACCAATTGGCTACAAAATATGGGGATTCTACTACCCATTTCAGGTTTGATAATTATACACACATTTATTTGCCTCTTTATTTACTTATACCCTCTTAGTTCAAGATGGAATTTAGATGACTTGCATAAGTATATACATTAGTAACAGAAGTAATTGATAAGTAACGATGTACCAGGGATAGTAAGGGTAAGTAAGTAGCTGAGGCCAGAGATAATCTTAATCCAGTGAAATTGTATTGTGGGTCCCTGAACAAATGATGGGACTGAATAGAACTGATTTTCACCTTTTATTCTGAAGCTACTGGTAGCTTTTTTTTTACTGTGCAGGAACATCACACTAATATGGCATGCAAATATATGTAACCCACATGTGGTTTACCAAACCTCCTATTGGATTCCCACCATAACTTTCAGGCCAGATTCAGTTAATCATTGTGTCAGGATGAAAACACATACTGTCTTTGTTCTGTCAGTTACTGTCACAGTATTTTGCTTCTTTTTGTAGGAAAACTCAATGAAAGAGCTGTCTAAATTTGCTCTGTCCTCCAATTCGTTCTTAACTCCACTCCAATCAGGTTTTCAGCTCCACCTTGGCAATGAGTCTCTTCTTGTCAAGATCACTTATGACTTCAATGTTGCAGAATCCAGTGGCAATTTTAGATCTTATTTCATCTAATAGCTCCCTCCTTCTTGACTCTACTTTCTTTAGTTGGCTTTCAGGCTAGCTCACTCTCTTGTTTTTCTCCTCAATTTTCTTTGCTGGTCCCTCTCTCACAACTGAGTTCCTAGTGTTGGAGGTGCCCCAGAACTCAGAAGAGCCCCATGGTGCTCTTCTCTATTCTATTGACACAAAATGAGGTCACTTCTTGATAATTTCCTCTTATCTCACAGCATTAATATCAATATACCAATGACCCCACATTTATAATTTTTTAAACCTCAGACTCATATATACACAGAATACTTGATATCTCTACTTGGTATCGTCAAAAAAGATTTCAAGCCCAATGTACCCCAAGAGCATCTGAAATTCCATTCCCTTCAAACTTATAGCCTTACCCATTTCATTCAATGGCAAACCCACTCTTCTAATTGCTTTAGCTAATATTTTGGAGTCTCCTTTATTTCCCCCCTCTCATATGCCATATCAACCTATCAAGAAATCCTTTGGGCTCTATTATAAAAATATGTCCAAAATCAACTACTCTTCATTTTATTACCTTCTGGTTTGACTGTCATCTCTCACCTGGATAATTGTAATCAGCTTTTAAGAAGGGCCCTTGCCTTTACCTTTGCTCATTTATGATCTTTTAATGGTTCTTTAAAAGTTAAGTCAAATCATGTCATTCCTGTTCAACACCCTGCAATGCCTCTCAGTTTATTCAGAGTTATAGTACATGCAATGATACAAGTACTTAGATTAACACACCACCTATCATATAACTGACTTCTTTTCCTACTAAGCTTAGCTCAATTTGCTCCATCCTAACTGGCTTTTTTGTTGTTCAGTAAACCTCCAGGCTTGCTCTCAGCTGAGCTTTCTTGCACATTCTTCTCTAGATAGCCCTGTGACTTATCATTTCAAATCCTTCAAGTCTTTTCTCAAATGTCTTTTGTCAATGAAGCTTGAATATCTTATGAAAAATTGCAACCTGCTCTAATCTCATACCTCCTTGCCCTCCTCTACATTTTATCTCCCCCCCCCACACACAGTCCTTTTCATCTTTTAATATGTTATCTTTCACTAAAAGTTAATTTATTTTTTTTGCTAATTCTCACCCAAGGATATTTTCCCATTGTTTTTCAGAGAGAGTGAAAGGAACGGGGAGAGACAGAAACATCAATTGGTTGCCTCCTGCACATGCCTGATGATAAGACTTGAACCCAGGACCCTTCAGTCCGCAGGCCAACACTCTAGCCACTGAGCCAAATCAGCTAGGGCTAAAAGGTAATTTTTATAAGGGTAGATATCTTGGTTTGTTCACTGCTGTAACTGAAGCACTTAGAACAGAGCCTGGTCCACATTAGATATTCAATAAATATTTGCCAAACAAATGAATGAAAAATATTTTTGTGAGATAGACATTATTGAGAAGTCTGAGAAAATGGAAGGAGACAGAATAGTTTACCCTTTGCTATAAGACAATACAAATCCCTGAGAAGTCCCTGTTGAATCCTTTCACATTCCTCTTGGCTCAAAAGCAGCCTGCCCTCTTTCTTTTGCTGAACTACTTTTAAAAATCTCTTCAATTGCCCCAGCAATTAAGCGCTGGCTCTCAGTTTGCTCATATTATTAGTAAACATGGGCAATTAGGTAAGCTGAACAATCATCAACCACTTGTTATGTATCTAAAATGCCCTTTGGAAAACTTACCATTCCTTGGTTCTAACATTCATTCAACCAGATAGAATCATTGTTTGGAAGAATTTTATAAATATATTTGTCACTTTGAAATATCCTCAATAGATCTAAGAATTCTTTGACAGCAGTAATTGTGTATTTTCACAGATGGTTTTCACATTGCCTGGCCACAGAAGCAATCACTAAATATATTAAATGTATGAATTTATTTACTCACGCTCAAGGTTGCAACAAATGGGTATCCTGATAGCAAGGCTATCGGCATGTAGGCTGATGACAGTAGTTCAATTTGCCTGATATATAATTGCATCCAGATATACCCCAGAGCACAGTGGATCAGACCAATCATTACCTGGGCAGCCTGTAAGACAGGAATGTCATAATCAATTACCCAGACATATCAGATTTCAAGAGAGTTACAAAATGGGAGCTAGAAAGGGCATGGGGGCAGTATAGCATCCATTGTTTCTGAATCATAGGTGTCTCTACTACTCTGGTCAGCCCTAAAAATTATAAAAAACTGGGGAGAAGCCAAGGTGATGAAGGAAGGTAGCAGCCACAAAAGCACTTAGAATTGCTACATGTAGCTCATACAAGGATTATTCATGAAGTATTATGTGTTTTTTTTAGCAACTTGTGGTGTGATTGCTTTCAGGTAAATGAGCCTAGGGGCTTGTTTAAGGACTAGGGCAGAAAGACACACACCTGGAGTCCTCTGGCTCTGAGAGAAGAGCTTCAGTCTCTACAGGCCCTTCTACCGCTGCCTCCTCCTGTTTATTCGGTCTTACATACACTATGCTCAGTTCCACTTATTTTCTCTGATACTGTTCTACCATCCCTATCCTCCTCAACCAGCTAATGGGACAATGTTGTTGCCTTTTTCTGATAGTAATTTTGCCTTTGCATCATGTGGTGGGCGGACCCCCTCATAACCAACCATACCTGCTAAAGCCTGGCCCCAGTAATCTTAGGAACTTTTCTGAACCATGATTTATCTTACAGTATTGGGTTTAAATATGACTCAAGGTTCCATTAATTAGGATGTATGATGGGGAAAGATGTAGCATGCTTGGTTAGGTTACGTGATGGAATAGGAATAGTGGTCCAGAATATCACCTTCCCCAAGATAAATGTATGTTAGGAACACAATGCTGTGAGATGATCAATGTCCACAAAGCCTTGTGATTTAGAATATCTCTTGACTATACCCCCTGACCTCATCATTTCCTTTATGACCCACAGTCTCAGATTTACTTTTTTATAGACATACATAGAAAGAAGGAAATCACAAAAGTAGGATTGCTAGAATTAATTCCATCAATTGTCTTTCATTGGATAGTTGAGGTAAAGGAGTCAATGTCTCATTTAAAAAATAATATTTTAAACTTGCAACATCAAAGATCATTTATCCATTCAAGTAACACTTAGTCCTTACCCCCAACATTCTGGTTTCTGTTTTCAACACAATGCAGGGTGTTGACATCTTATCCAAAATATAGCATAGATATTAGAGAGAGTGAATGGATTCTATTTCTAAAAGAAAATATAGAAAAATAAACAATGGTTTTCTCAGATAAGGCACTTAAAAGTCATTGAGAAATTTATTCTTGCTTTCCCTACTTTTTTACAATTAAACAATTCCCTCAAATAAGAATTTATAATCAATCATTGATATGCTGTCTTGGACATAGCTAATGATATCTTAAAAATTCAAATTATCCTATTATATTGATATATGTTTTACCTCCAACTTTAAAGACACTTTGTGAGCTTATGCTTCCCAGATGCAGACAACAGAATTTAATCTGCTGGTTTAAGCAAAATAGGATATTAGTGAGTACACAGAATCACTGTGAAGGTTAAGCTTATAGAACAATGCCCAGAGTCAAACGTCCTATCTAGACTGAGGAGAAGGTTTCCTTACTTCTTCCCACCTCAGAATTCTGCTGTAGAACTGTGCTGCAGATGGTCAAAACTTCCCTGCCTCCCTGGACAGTCATATGTGCAAGCACAATTGATGCTCAGCACATGGTCTCTTTTGTTGTTTGTCCAAACGAAATTCTAGCGCAAGGTTATGTGATTGGTCTGAACTCTGATTGTCAGAGAAGTTGGGGGATATAATTTTTTGGATTTAACTTTCAGAAAAGTAGCTTTTACAACTTAGCAACCAATAAAAAAAGAGGCACTCAAAAGATATGGCAGCCATGAATGATTGCTCTCTATTGCTTCACTTTTATGGACATCCTTTTGGGTATGTAGTCCCATTTACCTCAGTTTATGTTTAATATCTGTAGGAACTAGTTCCTGATTTACCTAATTGGAAGAGAGACAGAGAATCTGTCTCAATTTGGACCCATCAGCATCTCTTTCCCAGCAATTGTATATTTAGAACTAAGATATAGCCTTAGTCTGGGCTTATCTATATAATAAAAGCCCAGCGACCAGAACGATGAGAATGACCAGAGACCAGAACCACTAGAGCCCTTGCTGGGCTGGCCCCGCCCCCAAGCAAGCAGTTAGGGGTGATCAGGCAGGCATGCAGAGTGGTTAGAGGTGATCAGGTAGGCAGACCAGCAGTTAGGGGTGATCAGGTAGGCAGACCAGTGGTTAGGGGTGATCAGGTAGGCAGACCAGTGGTTAGGGGTGATCAGGCAAGCAGGCGAGCGGTTAGGAGCCATCGCAGGGCTGGCCCCACCCCTCAGCAAAGAAAGAGGGAGGCCCAGGCCACTGGCAGCGACTCTTTGGCAGGTGTGAGGTAGGCCAGCAATTGCCCCACAGAGGGAGGCCCAGGCCAGCCAAGCCATTGCATCCCATGCCTGTCGCCTGCAGAGGGAGGCCACCAGTGGCAAGGGAGTGGGGGGCAGTGCTGCACAGATGACAAGCAGTGGCAGTGGCAGGGGTGGGGCCAGCTGCCTGCAAATGAGGGAAGGAAAACCCTGCTAGGCCCTGATCTCAGGCCAGGCCTAGGGACCCTACCTGAAAAGCCCCAGATTGTGAGAGGGTGCAGGCCAGGCTGAGGGACCCCCCTGCGTGCACAAATTTTTGTGCACTGGGCCTCTAGCCTCTTGATAAAAAGATATAAACTCCTGAAATAAATCACATTGCCATGTTCTATCATATGGGTGAAAAGATATCCACAAAAATCAGAGATGAGAAACAGAGCAAGAAAATTGATAACTTTCAGTTTCCAAATTCTGAGCCTTTTCTGAAACTGAGATGCTTCCTGCTCTTGAATTCTAGGAGACATATCCAGATTTAAAAAATATGTTTTCCACCCAGCCGGCATGGCTCAATGGTTGAGCATTGACCTATGAACCAGAAGGTCACAGTTTGATTCCCGGTCAGGGCACATACCTGAGTTGTGGGCTCAATTCCCAGTGTGGAGCGTCCAGGAGGTGGCTGATCAATGATCCTCTCTCATCATTGATGTTTCTACCTCTTTTTCTCCCTTCCTTTTTGAAATCAATAAAAATATATTTTAAAAAATATGGTTTCCTTAAGCTAGTATGAGTTTTCTCTGTTACTTGCACCCAAAATATTTGTTTATTCTTTGCTTTGTCTTTCTGAAAACTCTTCTCCTATGCCTTTGAGAATTCATGTTTTGATTCTGCAAAATTTTATGGATCTTAATTCTTTTCATAATTTAGATTTGCCAACCTTTTGTCAGCAGCCAATTCTTATGTCTAAATTCGTGGGTTCAAAATCTACTTAAACTAATTTCTTTTCCAATTTACATCAACTATCAGTTCTCAAGGATCAGTTACCAAATGGATATACCATTGAAATATGAAACAGAGAAAAAGGAGCATAATGATATGGAATAAGTAATATAGGTTTAAGGTAAAATTTTTCCAATTTCCCTTTAACCTTTCTCCAGTTAGTTAGTTATAAGACTCCAATCTCCCACTATAGTTTTGGATATTTCTTTGGGGTCTCTTTTCTGTATTTTGTTAGAAACAAGCTCATTGATTATTTAGTTCAATTCTTTTGAAATATTCCATTGATGTTAGTATAGGTCATCATGAATTCACTCCTAGGTAACAGCAGCAGCAATCCTAGTGTGCTTTCACTCACCGAAAGAGTGAGACTCTATGTCACTCCTGGAGACTGTATGTTACATATGATAGTGACTGCTGCTATCTTTATGGCTCCATCAGGCTGGGGGACTGAGCTTTGTTTGCACCTGCCCTACAGCTCCAGCAGGGTGCTTCTCCTGAGCCCAGGGCAACTGCAGCAGCTTCATGATCCCCAATTGTTTAATTCTCAAAATTGGAGAAGCCTCCTAACTATAACCTGCTACTATTACAAACAATAACCCAATAACCACAGTGTAGAAACACAAAGCCTTGAATTCAGAAGCTGTGCTATGACCACAGTGACATTTCTGAACTGGGAATCAAATGTGGAAA
This sequence comes from Corynorhinus townsendii, assembly GCA_026230045.1. Taxonomy (NCBI): domain Eukaryota; kingdom Metazoa; phylum Chordata; class Mammalia; order Chiroptera; family Vespertilionidae; genus Corynorhinus; species Corynorhinus townsendii. The sequence goes on along the minus strand of JAPDVU010000008.1, from coordinate 21,408,271 downwards.
TCACTTGCTTAAAACCTTTCGATGGCTCCTGGTTCCTTCAGGCCCCAGTGTACATTTCTTTGTGTGGCTTATTAGTGCTGTTATGATGTGATCTCCACTTTCTTAGCATCCCATACATTCTTAACCACTGACATTTCCACTACCATGTGATATTACACTCATGTTTCCAAACACCTTCTCATATACATCTTTGCTGCTGTAAAACCTCACATGGTGTCGCATTGCCTATTTCTAATAACATATTTGTAAATGGTTGGAATTTGATAGCTCCTTGCTCAATCAATCTGGCAAATAAATTTCTCTCTCTTGGTCTGTTACAGCATTATATATAAGTGTATAGAATTGTTTATACGAGTCCTATAACATATGTTTGGAAGGTCAGCTTTAAAGCATTTATTGAATTAATTTTGGGCAGCCCTGGAGGTTACCACAAAGACAAATACAGTCATTCTTCAGAGCAAGTGAATTCAAGGGAGGAGGGAGAAGGGAGAGAACAGGTTGAACAGGACATATGGTATGTACTAAGAGGTCTTGGGTAGAGAAAAGAAACTGGTTTTGAGGATAAGGGTCAAACTGAATTTCTATGGGCAGGCCACCTGCATTGCAGGCAGTGATTCCCAGAAGAGCCACTTCTTGCATGAGGAACTCTCACTGGACTGTTCCATACTGGCAGCAGCAGAATTTACTTAATCACCATTAAAGATTCTCTCAAGCAATGCTCACCTAAGAAAGGGAATACACAATCAGAGGCACTCTTAACTCATCGTTCTTGAAAATCAACCATCAAGAATTTGAGTTGTCATGGAAGAGGAAAATAATCAATACCATTGTATTAAGTTTACATGGTGACAGATGATGACTAGAATTAGTGGGTGATCACATTGTAAGGCATAAAAATGCTGAATCACTATACTGTACACCTGAAACTAATATAACAAAAATAAGGTTGTATACTAGCTATACTTAAGTAAAAAAAATTTTTAAAGAGAAAAAAGAATATGCATTTCTGTTCATATATTAGCTATTGCAAAATCTAACACACATCTTCTAAACCACAAAAAAATATATAGAAATATGATCAAAGGTGGAAGGCAAGAATCAGTATTGCCACTACTTGCTCCATGACCCTGGGATTCCTAAGTCACTATACTTGTATGTTCTTCTGTAAATAACCAACATACCTTTATCTGAGAGGATGCTGTAAGTGTAAAACAGGCCAGTTATTGAAAACATACTTTGGAAGAAGGGGTATTGAAAGGAGTAAGTAAAAAGCACGATGTATTAATTGGAGTTCTTCCCAACTGTAAGCACTGGGACTAGGAGGTTTTGCGAGCCCCTGACCCTCGCGCCCCCCCCCCTCCCCGCCCCCCGGTACCCCCTCTCCTGGTCCTAACACCAGTGACAACCTGGCCAGGGTTTCCTACACTTACGTGTAGGTCCAGAGGTGTGTGAAGTCATAGCTGGCACCCCTGATTCAGGGCTGCGACAGGACCTCGCAGCCAGGGTATTCAGGTGGGCGCTCTTTCTGGGTGGTGGTGCCCCTAATCTCCAGCTCACGCGATCCAACGCTGCAGTTGTAGCGAAGAATGCTGGAGGCACAGCGCGAGCAGCCCCACGCGGACAGCTCAGCGCAGTGGCACACCTGTGGCTCAGTGGGAGCCCCGCAGTTCTACTGAATAGGCAGGTTCCCAGGACGAATGTGGAGTAGTGGGCTGGCAGAGATGTCACCTTTCCTGGCTGTGTCAGCATCATATTCTGTCCTTGTATCTGGGCACACTCAGGGGGAAGAGGCGGTGCTTGACAGTACTGAGCTGATCAAGTGGCAGCCCCATCCCTCACTTTACGTCTTCTCTGGGCCCTTGGGAAGATCATCATCAGAAGCCCCATTCAACCAGCAATCTTCTGCAGCCTCTTTGGTCCTCAGTTTATTCTTTTGTAGAGATAATACACATGGCACAGAAGTCTGAAGACCAACGTTGTCTTGCACATTCCACTGATACAATCAGGGATGAACATCCTTCATGCTGAAGCTGACAGTCGACTTTTCATGCTCAGTGTTTAGCTGTCCCAACACATCGGTAGGAACAAAGTCTGATGAGTTGTTAAATTATTTGTATCACAGGGCTAATTTTGAGTGGTAATTAAGTTTGTTGAGTTCTTGTGTGTTTGGTATTTTGCCAGTCAATTACTTCAATACAATATCATGGAGTGCCAGGCATTACGCTCAAGGCTGCTGATTCAGCAGTGAAGCAAACAGAGGAAATACCCTGCCCTCCTGGGGGCTTATATTAAGAAGGGGGAAATCAATAATAAGCAAGAACCATAAAGAAAATGTATTGTATGTTAAGAGTGACTAAAGGAGAAAAATTAAGTATGGAAGGGAGATAGGGTATGTGTGTAGATGAAAATGGAAATGAGGACAATCAGGAAAGTCCTCCCTGGAAAGAAGGCATTTGACCAAAGAGAAGATGAAGGAGAGAACCTTGTGGCTATCTGGGTAGAGGAGTTGCAGGCCAGTACTTGAAGGTGCTGAAGGAGGAGGGTGTGGTAGAGCTGGGAATGAGAAGAGGAAGCCAGATCATGTAAGGCCTTGTCAGGACTTTGGCTTTACCTGTGAGATCAGATACTATTGAAAGTTTTATGTTTAACTTACCATGAAAAATTTCCAACAGCAGAAAAAATATGACAGATCCCATGTAGACATCACTTAGCCTCATCAATTATGCTTTGCAATCTTCTTTCATCAATTATCCTTCCCCTAGATTAATTTTGACTGGATCGATGTATCATTTCACCTATAAGTATTTTAGTATGTGTTCTAACAGTTTTAACAGTATTCTAAGAGAAGAGATTTTTAAACAATATCATTATTAAATTAATAAAATGAACAATAGTTTCTTGATTTTATCTAATAACCCAATCCATATTCAAATTTCCTGCTTGTCTCAGAAATGTCTTTTTGTAGTTGGTTGGTTGGAGTCACTATTCAAATAAGATCCACTTACTACATTTGGTCGCTTCATGTCTTAAGCTTCGAAAACACTTTTCTTCCTTTTTAAAATGTCATGTTTTAGTAAGAAGAGGGTATAGGTCATTTGTCCCTTATAATTTCCCACATTCTGAAGTCACGAATTGCTTCTGTGTGGTATTATTTAACTTGTTTCTCTATTTTCCATATTTCCTGCAAACTAGTGGTCATAATAGAAGCTTGATTAGATTTAAGTTCAGATTTTCTGGCAAAATTATCCCATGGTCAGAACTGTATAATTCCTTTTGTATCACATTGGGAGGCACTTGTTGACTGGTTTGCCTGTTTCAGTGATATTAAAACTGCACAGTGCATTTAGGTTTTATCTTGACCTACCCATTACACATTTTCTCATGAACTTTTCTTCTAATGAATTTTAGAATCCATTGATGTTCTTTATATAGATCCATGCCATTGGAGATTCCACGATTTAGAACTCTCCCAATTGTGGTTTTCTTTTAATTTCTTTATTTTATTTTATTTTATTTTATTTATCCTCACCAGATAATTTCCATTGATTTTTAGAGAGAGTGGAAGGGAAAGGGAGAGACAGAGAGAAACACTGATGTGAGAGAGACACATTGATTGCTTGCCTCCCACATGTTCCCAACCAGAGCAGGAAGCCTATAACTGGGGTACATGCCCTTGACGGGAATGAAACCTGGAACCCTTCAGTCCACAGGCTGACTCTCTATCCACTGAGCCAAACTGGCTAGGGCAATTGTGGTTTTCTTAATACTATTATTTCTTCTTAATTTATTGTCTGGTATTCTTCTGAAAAGAATAACCTCCCTCCTCCCCCAATTATTTGATTCTCAAAAAATAGTTTGTGTAAAAAAGACAAAAGGCAAAACCATTCTGGAATGGTAAAATAAAGACCACCAAAAATCTGTGCCTTCATTAAAAGCAATGAGGACATTGGGAAAAAATGTCACAGTCAACTTTTTAGAATTCTAGACTTTAACCAAAAACTTGCATGAGAAGTGTTCATACAGGAAAAATGGCTGACTTTTGGCAACAACCTTTGTGGTGCTTTAACTTGCCTATTTCCACCCCACCACCCTGGTAGTCTTTGAAACCATAGCCTCAGAATTATGGTGACTGTGAAAATCAGTAGCATAGCAGCCACTGGAGGGGTCAGAACAGATTTAGAACTCTCCCAAAAGCCTTCCTCTCAGAGAATTGTCACTGTTTGACCAGTATGTCAGCTCTTTGGAAAAGCCTTATTCACATAACTTATTTTTATTTGACCTGACTCAGAGCTCACTCACCGAGCAAAGCCCAATTACAGGGTGTTTGTGGAGTCTGATAGGTGGGTTTTTTAAAATTGTAGCTGCCAGCTACCTAAGGAAGTAATACAGTAGCAATGCCAGCAGAGTAGAGGCTAGACAAAAACCTTAAAGTGAAAATCTAGGGAATGATATATCCATTAGGGCTCTGTAAAGTTCTGACATATTCCTTGATATCTAGTACATCTCACACATGTTCACATGCCAAGGAAAGACCTGAGGAGACATTAATCTCTGGCTGCCCTTGAGGCTCCTTATGAGCCGGAAGAAAAGGCTAAGGCAGAGTTTTAAAGTTTTCAAATGTTAAAGACCCTGACATACCTATAGATCCCTTCAGCAAGGGGTAAGAAACTTTTAGTCTCAAGCCACTTATGTACTCACTTCAATTATTAGCTTAACACTAAGTTAAAGTGACTGCACGTGACAAAGAATATAGATTTTTTTCAGATTAGTCCAGGGAAATCACTAGACAAACAGCAAAACCAAATACTGGAATTCTAATAAAAACTGATTTCTAAAGTTGCCTCATTATATTATTTAGAATGTCCAGTTTTAATAAAAAGATGTTAAGACATACAAAGAAACAGGATAATATACACAGGGGGAAAGGGGACATTAAAAAAAGATGTCCCAGAGGAAACTCAAGTGATAAGCCCAGTAGACATTGACTTTAAATAAGCTATAATAGATATATTGAAAATTCAAAAGAAAATCATATCTAAAGAATCAAAGAAAAAACATGAAAACAATATCTCACTAAAGTGAAAATATTAAAGAGACTTAAATTATAAAAATAGAACTAAATAGAAACTCTAAAATATAATAACTAAAATTAAAAAAAACTCACCAGAGGGGCTCAATAGCAGATTTGAGCTCTCAGAAGAACAAATTCAAAAACTCGAAGTTAGGCTAATTAAGATTATCCAGTTTAGTGAAAAGAAACAAAAGTACTGAAGAAAAATGAACAGAATCTCAGTGATCTGTGGGATACTATCCAGCATAACAACAGAGTCATAATGAGAAAGTGACAAGGACAGGAAAGGGGCATAAAGAGTACTTGAGAAGAAAATAGACATTTTTTTTTTCAAATTTGATAAAAAATATTAATCCAAGAAACTAAACAAATTCCAAGTTAAATAAACTTCAAAGGATCCATAGCTAGATACATCAAAGTTAAAATAGGAAAAGCTACCTATAGAGAAAAATATCTGTAAAGTGGGAATAGAAAAGCAAGTTATGTTCAAGGGATCCTCAGCAAGATTAATGGCTGATTTATCAAAAAGCATTGAAGTCAAAAGACAATGGGATGATAGCTTTAAAGTGATGAGAAAGTATAAAAATAATTTTTGTAGTTAGAAATGAAGGAGAAATTAGACATTTCCAGGCATATAAAATTTGAGAGAATTTGTTTCTAGCAGACCTGCCAGATGGGTGGTCTGAGGCTAGACTTTGCTCCTGGCCCAACACCAGCCTCCAGAGATCCTCCCTGTGTGTTCTTCAAGCTAAAAAGAACATGAGACAGGAGGTCAGCTCCACGTGAGGGAATAAAATTACTAGATAAGTAGATATAAAAGTCAGTATAATTGCATTTTTGTTTGAAAACTTACTGCTGAAAGGGAAAAGAAATATGTGTACATATATGTGTATGTATAGTTTACATGAATTACAAATGCATCCCTACAATAGAATGGTGTGAATATTTTGGGGACACTTAAAAATATGCACATTATATACAACTAGAGGCCTGGTGCACTAAATTCATAATCTGAGGGAGGATCGGACCTAAGATGGCAGTCAGACATCCCTCTCACAGTCCTGGGCTCTTGCAGTCCAGGACCCCTTGCTCCTTACTGCCCACCTGCTCGCTGCTCCTTACTGCTCAACTCACTGCTCCTTAGTGCTGCCATGGAGGCGGGAGAGGTTTCCACCACCGCTGCTGCGCTTGCCAGCTGTGAGCCTGGTTTCTGGCTGAGCAGTGCTCCCGCTGTGGGAGCTCACTGACCACCAGGAGGCAGGTCCTGCATTGAGCATCTGCCCCCTGGTGGTCAGTGTGTATCATAGTGACTGGTCGTTCAGTCAATTTGCATATTAGGGTTTTATTACATAGGATGGAACAATTGTTCATGGAGGGAGGAAAGTGAGAGTTGGGTGTGGAGAGCAAAGAAAAAACATTGAAAACAGAGAAGAGTCCTTACAAACATAACAAAGAATTTGTAACAAGACAATGCACCTAAAATGTTTTTAAAATTCACAATGTTAAAAATCAGAGTAAAATTGTGGGCAAAATTTGTAATATTTTGGGAATTGAACTTTCTAGAAAAACTAAAATATAGGAGACATTCATTCATATAGTCTCAATAGCATATGGATATTAAATATACCTTCTTTACTAGGCAAGCTATGCAAATTTTAACCATCTATATATATAAAACCCTAATATGCAAATAGACCAAACTGTGGAACAACCAAACAACCAGTTGCTAAAATGTGCATTGACCACCAGGGGGCGCACATGGAACATGGTGGGTGTTGGCAGCAGGTGGTAGAGTGTGGGACATGGCGGGCATCAGCCGCTATGGGATAGTGGAGCAGATGAGTGGGGGCACCAGACCAAGGCAGGGCACCAGTCGCTGTCATCAGGGCAAGCCTCTGGTGGTTACTGAACATTCTTTGCTCCCACAGGCAGCAGACCAGCCCAGCACTCGCACCTGCTGCCAGTGCCAGCCCCATTCACACCCGCTGCTGGCACTGGAGTGGCGGCTGTCAGCCCCAACTGCCCCTCAGGGCTTCTTCACCTCCCTCTGCTCCTTGAGGGGCGATTGGGGCAGCAGCCACCGCTTGCACCAGCTGACTGCACTGGCCCCAATTGCTCCATGCTGTCAGTGCGTGTGAGTGGGCCAGTGCTGTTAACGGATGGGAGCAGGGCTGCTGGCAGACAGGGAATCAGGGGCGTGGCAGGATGGGCTGGGCAGGGGCCCTGAGGATGGGCCGAGACCCGCCCCTGTGCCCACTGTGGCCCACCGTTCCTTCCAAGGTGCATGAATTCGTGCACTGGGCCCCTAGTATGTAATAAGAAAGAAACATTAGAAATTGTGTTTAGAGCTAATCTGCAGAGAGGCCTTCACAGGCAATGGAACTGTTTATAATTTGTGCTAATTTTCATTATTTCCTTGAGTCAGCATTTAGTATATCACCCTATCCATATTTAAATCTTAATCCCACTCCAGAAATATGTGTATCCAAACTTAGAATTTCTCTTGAATGGAAGAATCCCTTAAATTGGGCTGACCAGATTTAACTTGAGAAAAATTAATGCTCACCTCCCCACACAGAAAATAAGAACTATATTTATCCATTTAAATTTTTATTAATGAAATGAGGGAAAGGAAATACTGAGATGGACTTAATACACATTTTTTGCAGGAGCCTCTTGAACAAAGTGAAGTTCTTCATTCGCCACTGAACTTTCCCTTTTGATTGAGGTCATGATGGTTCTTTCACATGTAGGAAAAGGATCACATTCTTCCATGTACCTGAGGTAAGTTTGGTATTAGTAAATTGATCATTAATACACTCTAAAATAAAGAACTACAGGATTTTGGGTCAAATTTTGGAAAGATTGCTAATAGGAATATGCTCATCATTGAGATTTTAAAATTTAAACCATGTGCTTTTGATGTTTTATAGTTTCCTTCCTTTGCCCCTCCTCTGCCTTCTTTCCTCCCTGCCTCCCTCCCATTCTTCCTCCCTCCCTCCTTCCCTCCCTCCCTACCTTCCTTTCTCCCTCCCTCCCTCCCTTCCTCTTTGGGTTGAAAGCCAGAGACAATGCTATATGAATAGATAGATCCCAAATGTTCTTCAGGTCCATCCATGTTGTCATAAAGGGTAAAATTTTCTTCTTTTTTATGGCCGAGTAGTATTCCATTGTGTAAGTGTACCACAGCTGCTTTATCTGCTCATCTAATGATGGGTGCACACTTGGGTTGCTTCCAAATCTTAGCTATTATAAATAATGCTGCAATGAATGTAGGGGTGCATACATTCTTTCACATTAGTGCTTTGGGTTTCTTCAGATAAATTCCCAGAAGTGGAATCAATGTGACCTGAATACCATGGCCAGGGAGCTGAGAAGCATTTTGAAATGGGAGAAATCTGACAATACTTTAGATATAATCTAAATGTATTTAAATTATGTCTTTGTTTTCTCCATCTCCCACAATTAAAGTTTAGATAGGCACCATTTACAGCATATAAGCCTGAAATTATAGCATGACATTCATTTATGTAATAATTTAGCCCCCATCTAGTTTCTTAACCCCCATTTTCCATCACTCACCCCCCACAAAAACTGTGCTGCAGCCTCATTAATTCACTTACCGTTCCATAAATATGCCTTGTTTATTTCACCATCTTAAACTGTAGATTGCTTTGCTTAAATACTATTTTGAATTAATCTGATAAATTTAAGATTAGAGAAGGAATTTCAGAAAATCTTTTTTCCTTTGGATTGTCCACTTTCTCTTGATATTCAGAAACTGAATCTCCATTTGTACTGCAAAAGGCATTTCCTTTAAAAATGTGCATGCTAGATATAATTCCTGAGAAATTAAAGTATTGAAAGCCTGATATCTGGATCACTGATTGCCTTTCTATAAATTTTCTGTTTTTTTCTCTCCATTGCTAGTTTGTTGTTGTTAATCCTCACCAGAGGATATTTTCCCCATTGTGTTTTGTTTTAAATTAAATCTTTATTGTTGAAAGTATTACATATGTCCTCCTCCTCCCCCCGCCCCCCATTGACCCCTTATAGCCCACCCCTGCCCCTTGCCCCCTGCCCCAGGCCTTTACCCACCGTATTGTATGTGTCCATGGGTTATGCATATATGCTACAAGTTCTTTGGTTGATCTCTTCCCACCCACCTCCACCTTCCCTCTGAGATTCCACAATCAGACCGTAGAATCCATTGCTTTTTCAGAGAGAGTGAAAGGGAGAGAAGGAAAGAGGGGGAGAGAGAGAAAGAGAGAAAGATCCATGTTGAGAGACACTGGTTGCCTTTCACATGCACTCCTACCAGGGGCCTGGGGAGTGAACCTGCAACCCAGGTATGTGCCCTTGGCTGGGAATTGAACCCGGGGCCCTTTGGTCCATAGGCTGATGCTCTAACTATTGAGCAAGCCAGCCAAGGCTCCATTGCTAGTTTTTGAGATCCTAAGAAAAACCCTTCATTTGAGGAAGCTTTTCCATATTCTGGTGTATAATTTCTATCATCTTACATTTGACACAATGATATTTTTCTAGGAATAAAATCTGACAGTCTTGGGTTTTACATGCTAGGACTTATCCATATCATTTTTTGCCTCACCTCATAGCTTATAACCAAAGTTTCCTTCACAGTATTTAAGCATTTTGCTCTTATTTCCATTATCCTATCAGAGCAATTGTTGACTTCATCTCAGTCATTTGTACTTTAGTATGAATGAGTTTCAGTGCCTATTCCTAATAGATGCTTGAAGTGGAGGTAAATATCCAAGTACATATGAAGTTCTAGAACCAGTAATATTTGAGAACAGGATGTGTCAGCAGCTCCTTCCCTCTTTTCTCTCAACTTTCCTTTTCCTTCTTCTACTCTAAGACTCCTAGGCATTCTTATTCTTTCTTGTTCTTTCCTAAATCTCCCTCAGTATCTGGTCTGGGCTATATGGACAAGTCACTCTCTGCTTCATGTTAATTTTATACTCCTTCTAAGCGGTTCTTATGATTGTACTGATTCTTAAAAACACATCTGCCTTTTCCTCACAAAACAGGGTAATGGGGAGGAAAAGGCAGATGTATTTTTTCATCAAAGTTTTCTGCTTCAGTGATGTTGAGGTCAATTGGAGATAAAGTTTTTTGAGACATGAAGTAGGAGGAAGGGAAAATAACTTAATTGAAATGCTTTTTATTTTTTTAATAAATCTTTATTCAGATTATTACAATTGTTTCTCCTTTTCCCCCCCATAGCTCCCCTCCACCCGGTTCCCACCCCACCTTCTGCCCTTACCTCCCCCGCCACTGTCCTCATCAACAGGTATACGATTTTTGTCCAGTCTCTTCCTGCACCCCTTTCCCCCTGAGAATTATCAGTCCACTCCCTTTCTATGCCCCTGATTCTATTATATTCACCAGTTTATTCTGTTCCTCAGGTTTTTAATTCACTTGATTTTTAGGTTCACTTGTTGATAGATATGTATTTGTTGTTCGTAATTTTTATCTTTACTTTTTTTTTTTTTTATCCTCTTCTTAAAGAATACCTTTCAGCATTTCATATAATACTGGTTTGGTGGTGATGAACTCCTTTAGCTTTTTCTTATCTGTGAAGCTCTTTATCTGACCTTCAAATCTGAATGATAGCTTTGCTGGGTAGAGTAATCTTGGTTGTAGGTTCTTGCTATTCATCACTTTGTAGATTTCCTGCCACTCCCGTCTGGCCTGCATAGTTTCTGTTGAGAAATCAGCTGACAATCGTATGGGTGCTCCCTTGTAGGTAATTAACTGTTTTTCTCTTGCTGCTTTAAATATTCTCTCTTTGTCTTTTGCTCTTGGCATTTTAATTATGATGTGTCTTAGTGTGGTCCTCTTTAGATTCCTTTTGTTTGAGGTTCTGTGTGCTTCCTGGACTTGTAAGTCTATTTCTTTCACCAGGTGGGGGAAGTTTTCAGTCATTATTTCTTCAAATAGGTTTTCAGTATCTTGCTCTCTCTCTTCTTCTGGCACCCCCATAATTCTGATGTTGGTACGCTTGAAGTTGTCCCAGAGGCTTCTTACACGATCTTCAACTTTTTGGATGTTTTTTCTTTTTGCTTTTTCGGTTGAGTGTTTTTTGCTTCTTTGTATTTCAGTTCTTTGACTTGATTCTTGCGTTCCTTTAGTCTGTTGTTGGGTCTCTGTATATTTTTTATTTCAGTCAGTGTATGTTTAATTTCTAGTTGGTCCTTTTTCATATCTTCGAGGGTCTCGTTATATTTATTGGCCTTTTCTAGATTATTCTTGAAAAGCCTTATAACCGTGGTTTTGAATTCTATATCCAGTCGTTTGTTTTCCTCCATTTCTTTCATTTGTGATCTGTTTCTTTGTCACTGCATTTTCACTACTTCCCTGAGTTGGTAGGGTAGCTTTGTGTGCTAGGTTTCCTATATGGCCCAGTGGGTTGGCCTCCCAGTTACCTGAGGTGGACACTCTTGGTGCACCCCTTTGTGGACTGTGTGTACAACCTTGTTGTAGTTAAGTCTTGATTGTTGTTGGTATCACTGGGAGGAATTGACCTCCAGGCCAGTTGGCTGTGAGGATCAGCTGTGTCTATGCTGGGAGAAGTTTGGTGCTGGAGACAGCCTTATAGGATAAGACTTGCCAAATTGCAAAAGCCTCTGTGCTCAGCTTGGATGGGGTGGAGTCTCAGGGCGGAGCAGACAGTCTCGGCTTCCCGTCAGCCTTGCCCTTGAGTGTGCACGCCTCCAGACCTCTGCCTTCCCCAGCTCCCAAGCCTCTGTCTGAGAGTCCAGATTCCCCCCGCAAGAGCATGGGTCCCCAGGGGCTCTCCTGGAACTGGGGTTCAGTGCAGTCAGAACTGGGGCTCAGTGCAGTCTGGAGCTTCCGACTCCCTTCCGCTAGGGAAAGCTTATGGCAACCTCTGCATTCTTTGTGGGCATTCACGTCCGCGCCTCCAGACCTCTGCCTGCCGGGGCTACCCTGGGTCTCCCCTGGGTCTCCAAGTCTCCGAGTGCCTTTCTCTCTACCTGACAGTCCAGACTCCCCCTGTATGAGCCTGGGTCCACGGGGTTTCGCCCGGAACTGGGGTTCAGTGCAGTCGGAACTGGGGTTCAGTGCAGTCGTGGGCTTCCTTCCCACTCCCGCCAGAGAAGGGCTCTCAGCCGCCCTTCCCCTCTGCGTGCACAAAGACCCTTTGCCGTGCCTCAACCCTTTGGCATTCCTCCAATTCTCCGTGAGCTTTTCTCTTTCCTTCTGGTTGTAGAATTTCCACTCGGCCAGCTTTCCTGTGGTTCTGGATGGTGTCCGTTCTGTCTTTTAGTTGTAGTTTTGAAATTGTTGTGCGAGGCAGCAGTTTAGGTGCTTACCTATGCCGCCATCTTGGTTTCTCCCCTTTATTGAAATGATTTTTACCATCTTTCCAACTTCTTAGTTACCTGTTCAAAAATATTGGTTTCTGAAAACACCAAATGTCCCAAACTTTTGATGTTCAACTTGTGTTCTCAAAATGTGAGAATTGAAGGAATGAGACTTCAGCATTTCCATATTCCTGTGCCTTTTAACAACCTCTACAGGTTTTTTGTTTTCCAGGAAATTATCTGTGGAATTTAACAGGCCTGTCCCAGGAAGTCATATATCTTCCATTGTATTCTCTCATGAGGTATAAACATAAAAATATCCTGCAATATAAAATACCTTTGTCTAGGGCAAGTTATTTACCTTCAATTGTATAGAAATCATTACAGTGCACAATGGCTAGTGCAGAGTGTTTTTAGCTACCTCTAATTACAGCTTACAGACAACTTTATACTTAATTCTTATAAAAATCTAATTCTTCAAACAGGGTTTACAATAGAACCCAATAGCTTCTGATTCACCAAGGAAGATATGAGATACTCACCACATCTTTATTATCTGTTATATTTTGCTTTGCATGCCCAATGGGTCACTGTACATGTGACAATCAACTCCAAGGTGATGAATATGAACAAATACTGTGAAAGCATTTTACCACTTCTCTGTTTCCAAAAAGAAAATGTACATTCCTTTTATCTTTATATGTTAACACTTTAAAAATAAAGGCATATAAAATTGCAAAAAAAGAATAGAAAAGAAAAAAATTACCCAATATATTTCCCACCCTCAACAACTATGGTTATTTATATATATATATTTGTTGATAATAATAATACTTATAATTATTGAGGATGCTCTATCCACTGAGCCAAACCAGCTAGGGCTGAGCTACAGATTTCTGATAAATTTCTGCCAAATGGATAATGAACGTCATTGTCTGTGTTTTCTTATTGTGAATAAGGTCAGCAAATTTTCTTTGAGTTCAGTGAACCTCTGAAGAAGATGGAATTCAGATACTCTTGAGGTTCAGTGTTATAGAACTTAATACTTAATAGAGAGATGTTCAAACTTAAGTCTGTTGTTAGAAAAGAACCCAAAGAGGAATTCATAGTGAAGAAAGAAGTTTGGGTCTGTGCCCTAGGCTTATGTGTCCTGAGGGTAGGTGGTTTCCTCTCAGGATTGCCCCAATAGACACATATTCTTGCAGGGTACTTGGGTTGGGAATAAGAATACAAAATCTGCAATATTGGAAACCCAGCTCTAAAGGACCAAAGCACTTTTGTGACAAGGCCACCATACACTGAGTGGCCAGATTATTATGCGTTCAGAGATCATAATAATCTGGCTACTCAGTATATGGTGAGGCCCAGTGCATGAATTCGTGCAGGGGTGGGGTCTGGCCAGCCTGGCCAGGGGGATGGGACATGGGGGGTTGGCCAGCCTGCCTGCTGGTCAAACTCCTGGTTGAGGGAATAATTTGCATATTAGCCTTTTATTATATAGGACTAGAGGCCCAGTGCATGAAATTCGTGCATGGGGGTGTGTGTCCATAAGCCCAGCTTACACCGTCTCCAATCTGGGACCCCTTGAAGGATGTCCAACTGCCCATTTAGGTCCAATCCAGGCAGTCGGACATCCGTCTCACAATCCAGGACTCCTGGCTCCCAACTGCTCACTGCCTGCCTGCCTGACTGCCCCTAACTGCTTCTGCCTGCCAGACTGATCACCCCATAGCCACTCCCCTGCCAGCCTTATCAATGCCTAACTGCTCCCCTGCCAGCCGAATTGCCTCTAACTGCCCTCCCCTTCCTGCCTGGTCACCCCTAACTGTCCTCCCCTGCAGGCCTGATCCGCCCCAACTGCCCTGCCTTGCAGGCCTGGTCCCCCCCAAATGCCCTCCCCTGCATGGATGGTCTCTCCCAACTTCCCTCCCCTGCAGGTCTGGGTCTTCCCTCCTCCAACTTCCCTCCCTTGCTGGCCTGATCTCCCACAACTGCCCTCCCCTGTCGGCCATCTTGTGGCAGCCATCTTGTGTCCACATGGAGGCGGCCATCTTTGACCACATGAGGGTGAAAATCTTGTGTGTTGGAGTGACAGTCAATTTGCATATTATTCTTTCATTAGATAGGATACACACTGAGTGGCCAGATTTTTATGCATTCAGAGGTCATAATAATCTGGCCACTAAGTGTAGACTCTCTGGATCAGTTTTCAGTATTGATATCACTTAAAAGAAACTGAAGCCAGGAAAGTGGAAGTTATGGGCATGTTGGTGGACTGTTGAGATGCTCCAGGGTTATATCAACTAGAGATTTTTAAATTTTTTTAAAAATCCTCATCCAAGGATACCTTTCCACTGGTTTTTAGAGAGAGTGGAAGAGAGAGGGAAAGATGGAGAGAAATATTGATGTGAGAGAAACATGCTGATTGGTTGCCTCCTGTATGTGCCCTGTCCAGGGCCCGAGCTGGGGAGAAGCCTGCAACCAAGGTACATGCTCTTGACCAGAATCAAACCTGGGATCGATCAGTTCACAGGCCAAAGCTCTATCCACTTAGCCAAACCAGCTAGGGCTCACCTACAGATTTGAAGTCCATACTGAACCTTTGATTCTCAATGTTTCTGAATAACTTGATAGGTTTAACAGGGAAAGGGCCTCAAGAGGAAGATCTTGAATTTCTTGCTAATATGAACATTGGTGGTTCAAGAGATGAATTGGATAAATAAAAGAGTTAAGACTATAATTGTACTCCAATTCAGTAAAAGGTGACATTCCTGTTGTGCAAATATAATTTTAAGTAATATCTGGTATATGTATTTAAGATTTCACTTAAAGTTATCCTTCAGGGTATGTGTCATAAAATATTAGCACCTCCTACAGCAAAAAGATGGTTCTTTGATGTGCTATTTAATTGATTTCTGTTTGATTTTAATTTTGTGTAGTGAAATAACTTGAAATTTGAACCATGCTCAATTAGGAAAAATGTTCTGCAAGTGAATAGCCTTGTGATCCTGAGCAAGTAGCTTAACATTTTTAAGCTTATTCATTTAATTGAATCAGAGATATAAATTATTCCCTGAGTAAATTTGCAATCCCGCTTGCTGTAAAATCCCATTCAAAGCTATGCAGAAAGAAGAAAATTCAATAAAATGCAAACCAACATATTGAAGTAAGGAGAGCTTTCTGATTTAGGCCAGGAACATAAATACAGGTGACAGCCTCAATTCAGAAAAGTTGATTTTTAGGTCTTGATTAAAGACCAGCTATTTTGACCTCTGGCAAACCATGGGCAGATGGGATATAAGAAGCAGAATCCATAGAAAAGGCTTTGGAACCTATGGCTTCAATTCCTACCCAACTTGCTTAGCACTGACTGTCATCGCCTTGCCCTCCTGGTTCCTTCTCCTCTCCATACCAACAAATCTATATAAATAGGTGCATATATGTCCACAGTCCCACATTCACAGAAACACAGATATACACACATACGGAAGCATAAACACAAGCACACTTAAACAGACTCACATAGACCTGCTGATAGACAAACAGACACAAAGCAGGAGGTGGAAAAATATCCACACAGTCCTATGCATACAGAACTTTGTACACATGTATCCCAAGTTACATCCATGTACAGAGTTCAGCTTTATTTTGTCTGCAGACTATATCTCTGACATTGGACATAAATCCCTGGGTACCACAAGTATATAAGGATACTATTTCCTTCTTCAAAGATCAAATCTTGCTATAATAAACTTGATCTTTTAAGGCCTGGGAAAACTGCCTTCAGACATAGGTACCTGGAAACAATAGAACTGTCATAAAAATATCTTGGTTACCTGGTGGGCTAGATTTGAATTTAATGCTATCTCACTCAAAATACATCTATTAATATTTATAATATACTCCATTTGGGTACTTGAGATTTTGGGTGATCCTAGCTTTAGGAATGTAACCTGTAGTTTGAACTACATTTGTAGTAGGTGCATATGTCAAAGAGTAAACTAATGATGAAGTTCATTGGCATATCTTGCATTATACTTAAATACTTTGATTACTGAGTTAACATGTAATTCTAAATTTAAGCCCTCTCAGTGTGGCTTAGCAGTTGAGCATCAACCTAAGAAACAAGAGATTCAATTAGTTTGATTTCTGATCAGGGCACATGCCCGGGATGTGGGCTTGATCCCCAGTAGGGGTGCGTGCATGTTCCTCTCTCATTGGTGTTTCTGTCTTTCTATCCCTCTCCCTTCCTCTCTAAAAATCATTGAAAATATTTAAAAAAATTAATTTGTGATGAAATTCTTATAGAAATTTGGTGTTTACCTGGGACCAAAGAACAGCAACTGAATTTAAATTGGATGTGAGAAACTCAAATGATAGTAAAAGTAGACCAATCACTGCAATGCTGGCATTTATGATATTCACTGCAATAGTATAGGACACCTGGAATAGAACAAAAGAACCACCTGGTCACTGAAAGTTACCCACATGCATCACTGGCAAATATATTCCAGTAGAAGGTTTATATAAATTTTGATCTTTTCAGAATTGTAAGGTCAACTGTCAGAACTGCAGATTTGTCAGGATCCCAACAGGACTGAACAATTTTGGAGAAAATAAAACTTTTGATGTAGCACGCATGTCTTTAGTCCTTCACTGACAAATAATCATTGAAAGTCTATTCTGTACCATGCAAACTATGCTCTGTGTCAATAGATAAGGAGGCAATGGTCTCTGCACTCAAGAGGCTTTCAGACTATTGAGGAGAACAAATAAATGTTTATTAAAAGTAAATACAGTGTTAAAAATGTTAACATTATAGGCCATTCATTGTGCCATTCATGAACAGAGTACCAGAGTGCTAATATCCCAGAAGTTTGCTATGGTTCATTTTAGAGTGCAAGAAGGAGGTTGTAGGGAAATTTTTTGGAGAGACGGGTGCTATCTAGATAGATATTTAGGATTTTATCTTGAAGGTGGTGGGGATTTACGTTGCTGGAGGTGCCTACTCTGTTTTCAGGCCACACTGTTGTCAGGCTATGTACTCCAGACAAATGTGTATTTATAATGTTGCTGCATAATCACACTTCGTCCATATGAGGTCAGAGAGGTGATAAGTCTATGATATTGCTATTGGAAAAATCCTTCCCTTATACTTCCTTGTTGTCATTTGCACTGATGAAATTCTATCTTACATGAATTAGATAATAAATATGAAAAATTCAACTACTGGATTCTGAAACCTACCTCACTGGATACAGCATATGTTTATCTAAATTGTTATTCATTGTTGTACAGTAATCTCATCTTATTCTTTTGTGGCAAATATCCCTTAAAGAAAGACAATCTCATTAAAATAAAATGTTCATTAATTCACTCTTATAACCTAAAGATCCAACAGTATTGCTTAGTAAGTTGTAGTAGATAAGTGTAATGCAGTCTTTAAAATGATGGCTTTTCAATTACTTGTACAAATGATTGTGCCGTAATAATAAGTTTTTATGCCAAAGCAGAGCCACCTTTGTTGAGGAAATGAATCCCTAAGGCCACTTGCAGCAGGAGTTCTTCTGTGCAGCATGGAGTTTTACTGGCAAAGGCTTTTCTGAGTAGGACAAGCAGAGCACTTACTCTGGTTCTTAGTCTAGGCTGGGGTGTGCTGGAGTACAGTGTACGCGGAAAGGTATGGAGGAACTGGAACACTCATAACCTATGGATACAAGTGCTTTGCAAAACAGTTTTGTGGGTTCTCAGAAAGTTAAGCATACATATGACTCAGGTATTTACCAAAATAAATAAATCAATAAATAAAAGCATATGTCTATACTAAAACTTGTAGGAGAATGTTCATGGTAGCTTTATTTGTAAGAGCTCAAAACTGGAAACATTGCAAATTCCATCAACCGGTGACTAGATAAACAAATCATGGCATATCCATACAATGGCACATGACTCAGAAATAAGCAGGAATTATTGGTATGCATGGATTAATCTTGAAATAACCATGCTGAATAAAAAAAGTCAGATAAAAAAGAATGTATACTTCTGTGTGACTGTATAAAATGCTAGAAAATGTATAATTACATTAATATAAAATTCTAAAAAATTGCAAACTAATTTATAGTGACAAGAAACAGACAAGTGTTGCCTAGATTATCAAGGGCACAAGGAAACTTTGAGAGTGATGGTTATTTCACGATTGGTGATTGTTATTTGATTGTGTTAACGATTTATCAAATAGTATACTTGAAATTTTTTAAGCCTGTTGTTTACTGTATATCAATTATGCCTCAATAAGGTCATTAAAAAATTTTAGAAAACATGAAGAGCACTATGTAAAAGCCAGATATGGTGGTAAAAAAGTGTGAAGTATGGCATAAACTGCTCCCTGCAACCCTGCCCATCTACTACAAAGTTATTTGTTTAGTAATGTTTAAAAGTAGAGGATATATAAATATTATTTTAAGGAATAATATTTATTTCTTTTATTATATTCACTGTAAAGTATTAAACTATTAATCTTTATTAAAAGTTCTAGGCTTTTTTCTAAAAAAAACTAAAAATTTCAGATAAAGGTTTTTGAACATTTAGTCCAATTTTAGTATACATATATGATACACACACAATAGTTTTATCAGCTGTCTTCTTCTCCCTGTCAAACTCTAGTACTTCTGATATTGTTCTTTTGATCACATAGATTTAGTTTGCTTTTTTCCTTTGTTTTCCTTTGACTTAGGTATTTCAAAATTCCTAGCCTCTAACTCACTGATTTTATCTTCTGTTTGGTAGATACAGCTGTTGATGCTCTCTATTGCATTTTTCATTTCATCCAGTTAATTCTTTAGCTCCAGCTTTTCTTTTGGATTCTTTCTTATGATTTCTATGTCTTTGTTAAATTTCTCATGTTGTTTAGGTATTATTTTACTGGTTTTATTGAGTTGTCTTTCTGTGTTTTCTTTTGGCTCATTGAGTTTCCTCAACAAAACAACTATCTTGAATTCTTTATCAGGTAAATCACAAAATCCCATATTTTTTGGTTAAGTTACTGGAAGTCTATTGTGAGATTTTAATGATGTTACATTTCCTTAATTCTTCATGTTCCTTGAAGTTTTGCATTGTTATTTTCACATTTGGAAAAGCACTCATCTCCTCCAATCTTTACTAGTTGTTTTCAGATAGGAGATCCTTTTTCATTTGTCCTCTTTATAGCTGGGGCTTTCTCCTACTTTGTATAGATACACTTGTTCCATGCTTCTTGCTCCCTTTTGTGGCCGAATTTTTTAGCTTGTAAGTCTCTCTTTTTTTGTGTGTTAATCCTCACCTGAGATATTTTTCCCTTGATTTTTAGAGAGAGGAGCAAAGAAGGGAAGACAGAGAGAAACATTGATGTGAGAGAAACATATCAATTGGTTGCCTCCTGCACAAGCCCTGATCAGGGCTCGGGCCGGGGAGGAGCCTGCAACCAAGGTACATGCCCTAGACTGGAATTGATCCCTGGACCTTCTGGTTTACAGGCCAATGCTCTAACCATTGAGCAACCAGCTAAGGCTTGTAAGTCTTCTCTTGATCTTGCAACTCACCAGGTTGGCTGCTGGAAACCTTCCTTTTTTTCCTCTTTAAAATATTTTATTTATTTATTTTTATTGATTAATTTGACAGATAGAGAGGAAGAGATTTAGATAGATAGATAGATAGATAGATAGATAGATAGATAGATAGATAGATAGATATAGAGAGAGACATTGATTTGTTATTCCACTTATTTGTGTACTCATTTGTTGATTCTTGCAGGTGCCCTGACCAGAGATCAAACTCCCAAAGGTGATGCTATATCTCAAGTTTGTGATTTCTCCCTTGCTATAAACCATGGCCTGTTTTCTGTTGGCATTCCCTGTCTACTGAAACTCAATATCTCACTACCCTTAGGCACACAAGGAGCAGGCCTCAGAGTGGGGTAGGTGTGGGTTTGGCACTTCGCGTGTTGGGGTGGCTGTGGACCAGATTAGGGGATCTTTTTGTGAAGTTTGGTTAATTTCCAGTGTTCTGAAATCGTGAATTTTAGTTGTTCTGCTGATATTTCCCTTGTTTCGTGGAAGGATGAGCCCATAGAGTTGTTTACTCTGCTATTCCAAAAATCAATCTTCTAGTATTAACGTTCAAAATTACTCATTCTTCTACTTTACTACCTCTCAACATAAAATTCAATACTCTCTAAAAGGGAATCAACATAATATCTATAATATCTCACACCCATTGCCCACAATACAATCAAAAGTTTCTAGACATGTGAAGAAGGAAGAAAGAAGGTAATAACAGATACTGGGTCATTTCAAGATATCCAAATTTACATGTCATAACCAACATTTTAATTTGCATTAAATAATATATCATCTAGAAATATAACTCCATGATCAACTTCATACATCCTGAATGATTTTTATGGCTAATAAAATATAACAAAGATTTCAGTAATTGGAGTGTATCCTTTTTTGGGTGAAAAAATGCAGTAGAAACTCAAATTTCTTATATTTTAAAAATTTACCCTCCAAAAATTTGATTAAATTTCTAGTGACTCAGAGACAATACTACCTCCTAATTAACTCTGCTTCTTTTAGCAAATAAAATTAATCTCTAGAGTTACTACAAACATTCTGACTTACCAAGATCCTTGACCGATTCTTCTCTAACATTATTGTAAGGAGTCCTGAGGAAAGAAACTGGAAATAAGATTCATATTGATTAATACCATGTATTACATTTATAGGAATGCTTAAAGAATAAGAGAATTCTGGAATGCTGTAATATGAAGAATATCATCTTAATGCTTTAGTGGGATCATTGAGAAAAATCATCTAAGAAATAATTCAGTGGTTCTCTAGTACAGAGATAGGAAAAGGCATGAAATCTCTGATTACTAATATAACAGATGTATTGGAAATGAAACCTAGGGAAACCTAGAGGTGACTTTGTGGGACACAAGGAGTGTCAAATTATAATTAATTTTTGTTGATAATAATTTATTTAGCCCATATGTGAATTATAAGAAAATATATACAGTTAATAAATTTACTGCTAGAAAATGTCACATTTTGCTGTTTTCACATGTGAATATTTTTAATATAATGTTAAAATATTTTATTAAAATAAAACATTCAGAAAACATTTCAGCTTCCTTTTGCATATTTAAATATAAGAATCACATAATGTCTTCCATGAGTAGTTTGTTCTGAGACCTCCATCATTTCCTAAAACTTGTAGAAAGATGGCAGTTATGGTCTATTATAAATTTCTTTTTTCACTGATGCAATTTTTATGCATGCATGGAATACCCACAGCATTAAAAAATAACTATTTTTTAATAGTAGAAAGAAGGAATGTTCTATACTCAGAAAAATGGGGCCAACACTAAATAGCATTTTGGGAATAGAAGGATCTGAATTTGAATTCTTTGCACTTTGCTTTTTATGGGACTCTAAGAAAAATTACTTAAGCTATGTTTTAGTCATGCTTTTTCATTGGCAAAGTGAGGGTTAATATTTTCTATGTTGTTGTATTACTGTGTTGCTGTTGTAACAATTACATATAAAGCAGTTCCCTGAATTATTTACAGTCAACTCCTACCTAAGGCTCAGAACTATGTTTACCAGAATTTCTTTCCTTGGATGGTCCCTAGTTACAATTGTCCAAGAGAAAATCTCAAGCAATATTTGGAAGGGAGAAGGGAAGCAGAAACTGTTACTCTCAGAAAGTCATAGCAATCAGACAAACCCTGATTTTACGGGGTATAACAGATTTATTATATTCCAATTTTCTCCATTAGTACATTTGTATGTGTCAGGCTAGGGCTAGTGATATGTAAAAGAACACCTGGGGGTCATTTTAAATAGGAGAATCAAAGGAGACCTCTTGAGAAAGTAACATGAAAGCTGAGCTCATAGGACAAGAATGACCTGAGACTTGAAAACTGAAGGAAAGAGTTGCCCAGAAAGAGGACCAGTGTACCTGGATGTACAAAAATGAGTGGCCATCACTCACATAAGATTGCCCTAGGATAATTGCTATCCTTTAGAAGAGTATGCTGTTTATTTTCTTCACAATACTTAAAATTAGAAATTTTCTTGCTTGTTTACTCATTACCTCAACTAAGAAAGTGGTTATGAAAGTAGTAGATGCATTTTTTATCTTGCTTAGACTTAATGGAGATCTTTTTCATTGCTTTATTACATTCCCTAGAGCAGTTCTTGCAGAGTGTCTCTCCAATATATTTCTTTACCGAATGAATAAAAATATCTTAACACAATCCATGTTAGAAATGAACAAATTGTGAAAAAAAAACTTTTACTAGATTCCATGTTTTCTAATTTACTCATTCAAAGTTCATCTTCAACTAGGTCCCAGATGATAGAGACCACAAAAAATTAGCATTTCAGGGAGTCCCAATAAATACCCCTTCAGGTATATTAGGTGTGTATGTGTAAATTACATACTTGTTCCAAAATTTATATGGTAAAGTGATGCAACAATAGTCAATATAATATTGAAGGAGAACAAGATGGTAGGCCTCACTATACTGACATCAAAACTTATATATAAAGCTGTAGTAGATAAGACATTGTAATAAACACAAGTATAGAATAGAGTTCGGAAGTAGTTGGACAAACCTAGGTGGACACTCAATTTGTAGATGCAAAAGAATCTTCCTTCCAACATATCATGCTTTTGAAAATTCATATCGTAAAAATATGAAACTTGACCCCTAATTCATATCATAAGCAAAAATAAATTCCAGATGCATTGGAAATCTAAATGCACAGTGAAACAACTCAGCTTCTAGGACACAATATAAAAATATCTTCTTGAACTTTGAGCAGAAAAAGATTTATTAAATTGTATATAAAAAGTACTACCAAGCTCTAGCTGGTTTGGCTCAGTGGATAGAGCATCAGCCTGCAGACCAAAGGGCCCCAGGTTCCATTCTGATCAAGGGCATGTGCCTGTACCTCGGTTGCAGGCTCCTCCCTGACCGGGGGCCCTGGTCGGGGTGCACGCAGGAGGCAATCAATGGATGTTTCTCTCAAATCGATATTTCTCTGTCTTACCCTCTCTCTCCCTTTTTCTCTAAAAATCAATGGGGGAAAAATACTACTAT
This sequence comes from Corynorhinus townsendii, assembly GCA_026230045.1. Lineage (NCBI taxonomy): Eukaryota > Metazoa > Chordata > Mammalia > Chiroptera > Vespertilionidae > Corynorhinus > Corynorhinus townsendii. Next base: position 21,384,705 of record JAPDVU010000008.1, on the reverse strand, counting down.
GAAGGAAAAATTTAGTACATTGGGCTACACTAAAATAAAGAACTTAATCAAAAAACAACTTACCCTTAAGGGAGAGAAAAGGCAAACCACCGAGTAAAAATGCTTAGAACACATGCTGGCAAAGGCCTTTATTCAGAATATATAAATAATTATAGAAAATTAGTACAAAAAAGAGAGACAATCCAATTAAAAATGAAAAAAAAACAAACCCTTGTAAAGTACTTAAGAAAAAGATGTCAAAATAAATCAACAAATGAAAAGATTCTTTACATTAGTCATCAAGACAATGCAAACTAAAGCCACAAATTAAAAGTGCTAATCAGAATGGCTAAAATTAAGACTGACAATAAAAAGGACTGCAGAGGATATGGGACAGCAGTAATTCTCATAACCTGCTAATGGGGGTATAAATTGGTAAAACTGCTTGGGAAACATTTAGCATTATATACTAAAATTGAGTATGTGCATGATCTAAGATCTAGCAATTTCATTTTTGTATATATACGTATATCTATAAGATATATCTACACATGTGCATCTAAAGGCATGCACATGAAAGTTACTAAAAGCCAAAACTGGAAGTATTGTAGGATTCCAAACTGGAAGGAACCCAAATGTCCACCCATTAGGTTAAGTAAATGAACTCTATTAGATTACTGCAATGGAATATTAACCAGCAATAATAATATAAATTAAAATGTAAAAATATAAATAATATCTTCTAACCTATACAATAAAGAGGTGATATGCAAATTGACCATCACTCCATCGCACAAGATGACTGCCCCCATGTGGTCAAAGATGGCCACCACAAGATGGCCGGCAGGGGAGGGCAGTTGTGGGCGATTAGGCCCTTAGGGGAGGGCAGTTAGGGGTGACAAGGCTAGCAGGGGAGGGCAAGTGGAGGGGACCAGGCCTACAGGGGAGGGCAGTTGGGGGGCACCGGGCCTGCAGAGGATGGCAGTTGGGGGCAACTGAGTCTGCAGGGGAGGGCAGTTGGGGGTGACCGGGCCTGCAGGGGATGGCAGTTGGGGGCGATCGGGCTGGCAGGGAAGCAGTTAGGTGTCAACCAGGCTAGCAGGGGAGTGGTTAGGGGGTGATCAGGTTGGCAGGCAGAAGCGGTTAGGGGCAATCAGGCAGGCAGGCACATGAGCGGTTGGGAGCCAGCAGTCCTGGATTGTGAAAGATATGTCTGACTGCCCATTTAGGCCCAATTCCATGAGCAGTCGGACATCCCTCAAGGGGTCCCAGATTGGAGTGGATGCAGGCTGGGCTGAGGGACATCTCCCCTCCTTTGTGCCACACACCCCTCTTCCACGAATTTCGTGCACCAGGCCTCTAGTTTATAAAGAGGTAATATGCTAATTGGTCCTAACGGTGTCTGAGTCATGACCGGGAGGAGCTGGTGGGTGGGGACAGGGGGTGGGGACTTGTGCCACTGGGACATGAGGCTGCCTCATTGGCTCCTCATGTGAAAGATGAGCTTGGATCCTCATTCTCATTCAGTGTAGTGGAGCATGGGAATTGGTTTATAGGATCCAGTCCCACTTGGGGAAATGTTACTACAGTCTGAGAGTAGATGTAAAATGGGGATCATATTTATTCGTTCACAGGATTGCTGTAGAACAGACAGAGTCACCATTCTCACGGAATTCAGGATGTCCCACGCGCAAACCTAGAATGAAAAGTCAGGAACACCCCACATTGCCAAGAACTAGAAACTGCCCTTTGAAAAGAGCGTATGCAACAGAACTGTTGAGTCCTGGGAGGGTGTAGAGGAAAGCTGTCCTTGAGATTAATTTAAGAGCTTAAGGTGCAAAACTGGTGTCAGAAAGTAGTGGCAAAACACCGAGGCCATGCAGTCAAGTGGGACCTTTGAAAGGAGTGGTTTCTGACTCCATGGGTACCCCTGCCCCCACCCCGGCCTCTGGGTGTTGGTTACAGATTACCACGTGTGCAGGGATGAGGGCTCCAGGCCTGTGGTGGTGGGGTTAGGGGACAGAGGACCTCCTCCCATAAAGTCTCTCCCAGCCTGCACAGCATCAAGGCTGTGTGGCACATGCCAGCTGATGGTGTCACCAGGTGACATCACCTAGAGGGGCTGCTCAGGCAGTTTCCCTGAGGAGGAGTGCACGCCCAGCTCAGAGGCAAGGAGGTACAGGCTTGGGGGCTATGCAACTCCCTGTAGCCCCTGCAGAGGACCGGAGCTGAAGCTGCAGGTCCGTCTAGCTGTCGCAGCTCCTGGACAGTACAGTGGCCCCAGCGCTGGTAGCGAGTGCTGGACACCTGAATCCGGGGAGCCGCCCAGACCCATGGGCCTTTCCAGCTAGACTGCTCCCCTCCTGCATCCCTCACCAAACCCAGGTCTGACCCTCATCCTCTCCACCAGATCCCAGGGGCCCAACCTCCCAAATGGTGACCTTTGACTGCGTGCCCTCACCCTAACATTTCAGTCTCAGTACCTAACACCTACCTTAACCCCCTCACCTCCAATCTAACCTTTAACAGGAGCCATTGCCAACAACATCTGGTCCAGCACCACTCTACCCCCTTTTCCCCCCCACCTTCCTCCATGGAAGCTGCTATTCCTTCCCGTGAACTCAAACAAAATAGGATTAATCAAAGAAGAGTATGTCTGAGCAAAGACCTAGAACTAAAGAAGAAATAAAGTAACTAATATAACATACATGAGAAATGTTAACTTCAAAGGTAATCAAGTAATTCAAAGGAAAGATACCTGGAACATTTAAAAAATCACAATATTCAGTATTGGAGAAGGTGTGATGAAACAGACACCTAATAGCACTGCTCTGGAGTATAGGGGACAGAGTTTCTGGAGGCAGTTTGACAGGATGTAGCAAATATTCAGACTCCTGGGCTGGATGATTACATTTCCAGGAATTTATCACACGTAATAATCAAAAAGTTGGGCCAGTTATCATCATAATAATAAAAGGGTAATATAAAAATGGTCATCATTCCATGACACTGTAAGGACTGAACAGCAGGAGGCTGTGTCTGAGATAGGCGGGGGGGGGGGGGGGGGGAAGGGGGAGAGGGGTGTAGGGACTTGCAGCATTGGTGGGTGGGAACTTGTGCCAGCCTGGGACATGAGGCTGCCTCCCCACCCAGCGCCAGGCCAGGGAATGTGAATAGCAGTATTAAAGTATTTCCTCTAATACCCCCTTTTAATGTGCATGAATTTCATGCACCGGGCCACTAGTATATATAAATATATATATATAAGGGTAATATGCAAAGTGTCCCCTCAGGAGTTCGACCAGGAGTTCAATTGCTTGCTATGACTTGCGCTGACCACCAGGGGGCGGTTTGGAACATGGCGGGCAACCAGCTGAGAGAGAGTGAGGGAAGGAGGAGGCAGAGAGGTGGGGTAGTGGGGAACCTGATTAGCCCTGATCGGCCAGGACTAGGGACCCTACCCGTGCACTTATTTCATGCACTGGGCCTCTAGTATGAATATAAATATAAATATAAGTTAAGAAATATAAGTTAAATAAGGTTAATATAATGTAATAGTAATTATTGAAATAATATAAATTAAGTAAATAAAAATAAGTTAATAAATACATAGAATAGATTAATATAATGAAATATTAATCAGCAATAATAGTATATTAACTCTAGCTATATTAGTAACAAAGGTGGATTTCACAATTGTAAGTTGAGCAAAGAAGCAAATACAAAATAATTCATACTAGATGATTCTACTTATATAAAGTTTAAAAACTCTTAAGACTTACATATGATAGTAGAAGCCAGGTTAATGGTTAGAATGGAAGGGAGAGGTTATTGATTGGAAGGGACATGAGAGGGAATTCTTCAGTGCTAGAATTTTTTTTCCCTAGGTGTTGCTACACTGATATATTCCCTTTGTGATAATTAATCTAGGTTTACAATTATTATTTTGTACTTTTATGTATGTTTTATTTAACCATTAAAAATAAAAATAGGATAACAATAGCCTCTAACTCACTAGATAATTCAGAGAATTAATATAGAAGCTAACATACTGAATTCAATTCACTGTCAGCAATTTTCTTCTGGAATTGTCTAATGCTAAGTAGAAAAACTTAGAATTTTGTCTTTAAGTAAAATTTTGATTTGACCTTTTAATTACCCCATGCAAGGATTACTGATTATAATGTTTTTCTGTTCATGTTGGAAATAGGTACACAGATTATATTGACAACATAAGAGCCAGAGCTAACATTTCTATGAAGGCCCCATAAAAGTAATTAAAAACACAGAAGGTATTTTGAATGGTTGAGAAGTGAACTCATAGTAATTAAAACATTCTTTTTTTTTTTTTAATCCTCACCTGAGGACATGCTTAGAGAAAGAAAGAGGGGGAGAGAGAGAGAGAGAGAGAGAGAGAGAGAGAGAGAGAGAGAGAGAGAGAGAGATCAAGTAGTCATTTTCAGGATGATGCTAAACCAACCGCCACTCTGGCCTAGGTGAAAACATTCTCAATTGTGAATAACATCCATGTTATTCTCTCAACCAGGAATACTTTTAAAGGTCTTTTCTCACCTCTCTCCCATAATTTGTTTGGCACTTAAAGGAATGTAAACACTTAAGAAAAAAAAAAGAATAGCTCTGGTCGGGTTTGCTCAGTGGTTAGAGTATTGGCCTGCACACCAAATGGTCCTATGTTCCATTCCCAGTCAAGGGCATGTACCTCAGTTGCAGGCTTGATCCCCAACCTGTTGTGTGTGGGGGACAACCAATTGATATATCTCTCTCACATTGATGTTTCTCTTTGCACCTCGCTTCCACTCTAAAAGTAATGGCAAAATATCCTTAGGTGAGGATTAAAAAAAAAAAGAAAAAGAATGTTTCCTAGTTGGAAGTGTAAATTTGTTGAGATTAAGTAAAATATTATTTAATTTGCTTTTAATTCTCACATCTAGAAAAATGATAACACAAATTAAATGATAAATGTTGCTTGAATAAAATAAACATATATTAACAGAGGAAATACTAGTCTCCAAAAAATTATCTGAGTTAAAAAAACTCAAATAATTTTAAATATGATTGATCATATCAAAAATATACTAGTAAATATATGTGGTAATTTTTACAATGGCAACCTGGTTTTTAACCAGACTTATTATTTAAGATACTAGAGGCCTGGTGCATGAAATTTGTGCATGGGGGAGGGGGAGTCCCTCAACCCAGGCTGCATCCTCTCAGTCTCTTGCAATAAGAGGATCCCTTGGGGGTTGTCCACCTGCCAGTTTAGGCCCGATCCTGCTGTGGATCGGGCCTAAACCGGCAGTTGGACATCCCTCTCACAATCCGGGACCACTGGCTCCTAACTGCTCACCTGCCTGCCTGCCTGCCTGCCTGATCGCCCCTAACCACTCTACCTGCCTGCCTGATCACCCTTAACCACTCTACCTGCCTGCCTGATTGCCCCTAACCACTCACCTGCCTACCTGATCACCCTTAACCACTCTACCTGCCTGCCTGATCTCCCCTAACTGCTCCCCTGCCTGCCTGATTACCCCTAACCATTCTGCCTGCCTGCCTGACTGCTCCTAACCACTCACTCTGTGTGCCTGCCTGATTGCCCCTAAACACTCTGCCTGCCTGCCTGATCACCCTTAACTGCTCCCTTGCCTGCCTGATCACCCCTAACCATCTCTGCCTCAGCCCCCGCTGCCGTGGCTTTGTTCGAAAGGATGTCAGGAATGATATCTGGAAGGTCATTCAGCTGTCTGTTCTAATGAGCATATTATGCTTTTATTATTATAGATTAATACAATGGATTCATCTATTCTTCACTTAGAACTATATATTTGAATTAAAGATCTCATTTTTCTTGTCTGAACTGCAGAGGCCTCCCAGCTGTCTCAAATTTAATCTCTTAGTACTCATAAAATGATGGTATTAAAAAAAATCTAACTTTGGCTCTGTCCTCAGTCAAATACTATTGTTTAAGGCTGTTCAATAGAAATATAATATAAAGAATATGTGCAATTTTAAGTTTTTCAGCACCACATTAAGAAAATTAACAAGAAATATGTGAAATTGATTTTGATGCTATCCTCCTATATAATAAAGAGGTAATATGGAAATTGACCATCACTCCATCACACAAGATGGCTGCCTCCATGTGATCAAAGATGGCCACCACAAGATGGCCAGCAGGGGAGGGCAGTTGGGGATAAGATCAGGCCAGCAGGGGAGAGCAGTCAGGGGCGACTAAGCCAGCAGGGGAGGGCAGTTGGGGGGACCAGGCCTGCAGAGGAGGGCAGTTGTGAGTGATCAGGCCGGCAGAGAAACAGTTAGGCATCGATAAGGCTGGGAGGCAGAAGCAGTTAGGGGCAATCAAGCAGGCAGGCAGGTGAGCAGTTGGGAGCCAGCAGTCCTGGATTGTGAGAGGGATGTCTGACTGCCAGTTTAGGCCCAATCCCACAGAGATCATGCCTTAAAGAGGCAGTCAAACATCCCTCGAGGGGTCCCAGATTGGATAGGGTGCAGGCTGGGATGAGGGACATCCCCCCACCCCAAGTGCATGAATTTCATGCACCAAGCCTCTAGTTACTGATAGGAATCTAGGTATAGATATCAACTGGATATAAGAATGGGTTCCTTGAGAACAGGGATCATGCATTTTAGTGTTCTACCCCTGGCACACTGCTCAGCTCAGAAACAGTTATTAAATGTAATGAACAAATTAATGAATAACAATTAGGGAGTAAATATTTTTACTCACAGTCAGAGATGCCCAGTATGGGTATCCTATTAATGTTACCACAGGAAGATAGACTTTTCCAAATGCAGAAATTTGTGTGTTAAACAAATATGTCCAGATCACTCCCAGCCAGTTACAAATCAGACCAGTCATTATTTGTATGACCTGGGAGAAAAGAACACTATTAGTTACTTATTACTATTCCAATCCAATCATTGAAAAGAATACACACCAAGAAAAAGCCAAGGTAGAGAAGTAAGGTGATGACCTAACAGAATTTGAGAATTCTCAACCTTCAACTCAGATGAGGAAGGTTTGTTATTATTTCAGAGTCATTGCAGAAACAATAACTATCTAGATTTCCAACTAAATTGTACTAGGAGCCTGTATGTCTACTTTACTCAAGAGTTTATGTGACATTAGCCCTGGTACCCTGAAAAAAATTTCTATTCCTTAATACTTATGCAGTTAACAACCCTAACTGCAGATATAGCTCTTAGGTTATATAGGCTAGTAGACGTGGTACTTCTGACCATACCTGCCCTTCTCTCATCCTCTCAAAACTGGGATTTGGACTTTGATTCCTTTCATTCTGCCCATCCCTGCGTCCATCTGTAACTGTGGTTTATATCAGAGTCCCAGAGCCCTTTATAAACAAGAGTTTAAAAAGATGATGAACCTTTGTAATACCTTGTTTTCTATAGCTTTTCCTAGGGACTATTAGCTGGATGGGAATTGTGGATGATTTCTGCCCTCTGAAGCCAGGTCAGTTTAGAATAGTTTCTGAGCCAGAGGAGAAGAAAAATTCTGATCTTGCTATTTAGAGCCCTATAATATCTCATTGTGAGGTCTTTTAGTTGGTTTTCAGGTACTGATAATCCTTTTTCTCATAGCTCCTCTTAAATAGGGTAACTTCAACTTAAAATTTGCAATAGGCTCCTGTTTTTGGTATGTGATTATGAGGAGAGCCAATAAGTGGGTAATTGCTGTACTTCTCTCACTTGGAGAGCACTTTGACCTCTAGGCAACACAAAACTCTGTACTTAGTGTCACTTCTGACAGGCTGTGGCAGACAGAGGAGGCAGGGGACATTGGGGTAGTTAGGACTTTTCCTATTTCTGCAAAGGTGTAGATTTCAGCTCCTTGCTGGTCTTGGGATACACTGACTTTCTCTGAAGTCTGAGTTTAGTGAAGGATGCTGGATTTAAAACAAAAAACAAAAACTTTTTATTTTTAAATAATTATAGATGCACAGGAATTTGCAAAAACAGTACAGAGAGGTCCTGTGTACCCTGAATCTGGATTCTCCAACTAGTTACACCTTACACAACCATAGTACAATATCAGAATGAGAAAATCGACCTTAGTATAATGTGAGCTTAGAGTTCTATGTCGTTTTCTCAAATGGGTATATTTGTGAACCCACCACCATAGTTAAGACACTGAACTATTCCATAACCACAAAGATACTCCTCGTGCTACATCTTTATAGTCATGCTCCCTTCAACTTCCTTATTCCTGAGCAATCACTAATGTTTTTCTTTACTAACCTTCGCCATTTTGAGGCTTTTATATAAAATAAATACTTCAGTATATACCTTTGGAGATTGGCTTTCTTATTTAGCCCTTTTTTTATTTAATGCCCTTGAGATCCATCGAAGTTGTTGCATGTATCAATGCAGTTCATTCCTTTTTATTTCTGAGTATTCCATGCATGGGTACTTGTGGTGCAACAACTCATGTATTGAGGAATTTTTTATAGTTTTCAGGTAGTTTCAGATAGTTTGGGAGTGGAGGGCATCATAAATAAAACTGCTATGAACACTCATGTGTAAGTTGTGCAGGTATTATCTTTCAGTTCTCCAGGATATATCCCAGAGTATACCTTCTCGGTTTAATGGCCAGTGTAAGCTTAGCATTTAAAGAAACTGTTAAACTATTTCCCAGAGTGACTGTACTATTTTTATATTTATACTAGGAATTCAAGAGAGATCCAGTTTCTTTGCATCATCACCAGCATTTAGTAATGTTACTATTTTTACTTTGGTGGTTCTAATAGGTGCGCAACAGTTACCTCATTGTAAGCTTAGTTTGTATCTCTCTATTGTTGAATATCTTTACATATGTGTATTTGCTATCTGTATATACTCTTCAGTAAAATATTTCATGCATTTTGCCCATGTTAAATTGGATCATTTGTTTTTTATTGTTGAGCTTTGAGAATTTCAAAAAATATATTATAGATATAAATCCTTTGTCAGATATGTGGTTTGCAAGTATTTCTTCCTACTCTGTAGCTTGTCATTTCATCTTCTTAACAGGGTCTTCCACAGAAAAAAATTTTAAATTTTACTGAAGTCTAATTTATTGACCCTCCCCCCTTACATGGATCTTCCTTTTGGTGTCATGTCTAAGAACTCTTTGATGACCCTAGGAACCAAATATTTTCTCCTATGCTTATAACTTTACAATTTATATTTAAATCTATGATCCATTTTTAATTAATTTTCATATAAGGAGGCAGAGTTAGGTTGAAGCTCTTTTATTTTTGTTTTGCTATGGCTATCCAATTGTTCCAGCAATATTAGTTGAGAAGACTCTCTTTCCTCTATTGAATTACCTTTATTGAAAAAATCAGTCAGCTGTACTTGGGTGGATCTGTTTCTGGATTGTGTGCTCTGTTCTACTGATCTAAGTATCTGTTACTGTGTGACTACCACAATCTTGATAACTGTAGCTATATAAAGTCAGGTAGTGTGATTCTTCCTATTTTTTCAAAATTTTCATCTATTCTATTTCCTTTGCTTTTCCATATACATCTATATATATATAAAGCCTGTGGTCATGGTGCCTTCATGCTGTAACAACCAATCAGCAGATCTTCACTGACATAGTGCTGGCAAGGGCATGGGGGTACAGCTTTGTTACTGCTAGGTAGGAGTTAAATTTCCCAAGTAGCCTCCATTGACACTAGGGGGAGACACTGGGTCTGGGAATGATATAAAAAAGATAATGCTATTATGACCATTGCCCACAAAGCTCTATGGTCTGCAACTTCTCCTGAATATAGTTTTCACAATCTGACCATCTCTTTGGGGCCATATCATCATCAGATTAAATAATTTATAGATGCCAACAAAGGATTTTCTACGTATTAATAAACTCAGAGTATATTTTGTAAGAGTATGACTAGGCTACAGAGAGTTTCATTTAAAAATCTTTGTCACATGAAACAATTTCTCTTAAGGTTATGGTGACCACTAGTATGGATTAGATTTAGTATTTTATTTTTATTTTATAATTTTTTTTAATTTTAATTTTTTACATATGTGTCCTTACTCCCCCATAATCCCCCACTCCCCACTTATGCCCCGCTCCCTTGTTGTCTGTGTCCATTGATTAGGTTCATATGCATGCACACAAGTCCCTTGGTTAATTGATCAAAAGTCATAAGGATTGTAATTGAAAGTCAATATATTTGGCCTATTGAACTAAAGTAAATAATTTGTGTTTTTGCCTCCCTCACAAAGTTTATATAAAGTTACAAAAAGAAATTGACAGCCAGTTTGAAATGGAATTGCCAGGGCCTAGAGCAAAGAATATCCTTACAATGATATATTCTACAATGTCATTATAATTTTAGATATTTTACAATAGCATATTGTACAATTATCCCAAACAAACTTACAAACTAATTCTTTGAATGGTTGGCAGCAATTTAAAAAAAAAAAAAGGATATGAAAAGATTTAATCCCTTTCAGAAGGAATTAAGGCACTGGGAAGGCACTTGAGCATCCTATATTGGCCCCTCTTGCCTTTTGTGCCAAGAGGGACCCTCTTCTCACAATCCAAATGCCCTCAGCTGTTGCCTGAGCTTTCTGTTCATGTGGAGCTTCAAGCCTCGTGGTGGCTGGTACCATGGATCTGTCTCACGCCCAATCGTGTGAGCTGGGCCCTCACTGGAGAAGAAACCCGAGTTCCCCGAGATATGTGATCAGCACCGGGACCCTGCCTGCAGGCCAGGGGATCTCAAGGCAGGTGCTGGGTGTGGAGGCCACGGGGGCATAGGCTACCAAGGAGACAGAACTGAACCTCACATCACCCTGCTTGGCCCCAGATGATGACTGGTTAGCCAGAGACGGAACAACCTAAGACAAGCACAGTCGCAGAGGGGCCATCAGGAGAGAACTTGGGGATCAACACAGAGGTGGGGTGCAGACCCTCACCCCCCCAACCCTGAAGGGGCCTAAACCCTCACCCCTTCTGAGGGAGGTCTCCTGCCCCCATGGCTGCTTTGCTTCCCACGCCCAGCTCAGATTGGGATACAGGTGACAGACAGAGACTTGGCCCAGCTCAGATCAGGACCCAGGTAACAGACAAGAGACTTGGCCAACAGCAGCTGCCCTATATCTAAATTTAACCTAGCATCAGGAATGCTCAGGGCTTACTCAAGAATGCAAATAATCCTTCTCACTAATATTTACAGGGTAAACTAAGATTGTTGGTAGAGTATTAAATTTGACAGTAAAATAGTAATCAAGTTTTCAGATTAATTTAAATAGGCTAATTGAAATAAGTGAATATTCAAGTAAATTTAATTGTACTGGACAAAAAGCTGTTCTTAAAGTAATAACTAAAATTTCTATTGGTAGTTCATCTCATGGTAAAATTCCTGAATATGCAATGAACCTAAAGCAGTCATATTTTTGGGCAAAAAAAATTAAAATTTAAAATTATCAAGACTGCATTATAAAATTTACAAAAGCCTCCATTAATAAAAAAAAAAGGGGGGGATATAGTAGGGTAATATCATGTAAGGAAAAATACCCTATAAGTAAATTACATCTAGAAAATTTTTACTTTACAAAATTAATTTTCATTTGTAATGCTAACAGCAAGACACCCATGAAAAACACACATGGTGTCTAAATAAGACAAAGGAAAATCGATTGGGCAAAAATAAAAAGGATCCCAAATCAATTATATAGAAAAGATTCCTTTATTAACTTTTGGTCAAGAATATGTTTGTATATTTTTAGAAAAAACTCCAAGACCATGTGGATTCCTGCAACAGAGAGGAATTGACAGGTGTGCTCCAACCATGAAGACAAGAGGTAAAACAGTCCAGAGATAGAAGACGCTGACATCTTGCCACGTGAGCAGTCAGCAGCTGTGCACCGCTGCAGGTTGCCTAGGACCAAACCAGAGAGGGTCGGACCTGCATTGCCACCGTGTGCCCACCATCCAGATATCATTGCTGACATGTACACAAAAGGAACTGTTAGACATTGAAACGGGGACTCAGAACTGTTGGACATTGAAATTGGGACTCAAACATTTTTTTTTTTTGTTATATGTTTATTTCTAGTCTGCAGAGGCAAAATTTTTTAAAGAAAAGAAATGGGGGAAAAATAGACAAAGAGGCAAAGAAGCATTGAACAGACTGTCAAACTACATTGGGAAGGCAGGAGAGATTGCGGGGGGGGGGGGGCGGGCAGGTGAAGGCATGTACTGGGGGGTAGGGGAGGCCAGGGGGAGGTCAATGGGGGGAAAAAAAGGAGACATGTACTACTATTTGTAATACTTCAAACAATAAAAAAATAAATAAATAAAAGGGCTAGAGGAGGGGAAAAAAGAGTATGACTAGGTTGTAACGGTATGGAATTATTTAAATTTAGTTGATAGATTCATAATTTCTGCTTTATTTAACTTTAGCCTTATATACAGTTTATATGTACAGGCTGCATGTGGAAAATGCAGATATTGCATAACTATTTCAGGACACTTTCATTATTTCTCTTCCATTTGGGGGGTTCAAAATAGAGTGGTTAAACTCTCTCTCTCTCTCTCTCTCTCTCTCTCTCTCTCTTTCTCTCTCTCTCTTTCTCTATATATATAAATATATATATATATAATTTAGAAATTGTAACACTACAGTTATTTATTCACTCAAGTAACATTTAGTTCTTACCCCCAATATTCTTGTTTCCTTTCTTATCCTCAGTTGACTTCTTGGCATATTTCCACTCTATACAATAGAAAAATGAGAGGATACATATGTTTCTTTTCTGTATGAAATATGGGGACATATTCATATTAATTATTTTCCTGGATAAGATACTTAAAATGGAGAGAGAAATTTAATGCTAGAGTTTCTAATTTTTCACTGCTTTTTAGTCCCTTGAGAGATGTTTTTCCTCAAACCATCAATATTACTATCATGAAAAGAATCCAATAATTCTTTTTCAAGTAGTTTTGTTCATCTGCCAAACTTAAATTGGACTGTATTAAATAGTACATGGTGTGCACTCCCACCCACCAATCTCACTAGCAATTACGCATATCCCATCTTCACAGGGTCAGGAAAATTGAACTTTTTCTTGCTATGGCTTATTGTCTTACTTTATGTTATTTCCTTCCAAATTAAAGCTTGATGCAGGGGTGCCTGACTGGCTGGACCCAAATCATATGCCCCCATCAGCTGCAGAAGAAGCTGAAAAATATTCTCTAAGGGAAGGTGTCAATAGATAAGACAAATGAAACGCACAGATAGCTATCATTAAAATTGTGGATAACCTTTGGGATTTTTGTATAACTCATATCAGTCCTCCTAGACTCCATATTTTATATCCATGAGAATTTTTCCTTGAGCCTAGCTGACTGGGACACAGGGAGGCATCTAACTTAAGCTGGGCCCATAATCTACTCTTCCTCAGGTTGTTTGGGCTCGTCTCTTGATATGAAGATCTAAAACTTTAGGAGCAATGGTATTATTATGGTAGACCCTAAACAGAGTTGTAGAGAAAGTGATTTTTGAGAGTGAGAAGAATCAAGAGAAAAGCAGAGACAAGAAAGAGCAGAACTTTCTGAGTTTCTGATGGTTTTCAATTTTCTATTTGCAACTTCTTTTGGAATCATATCCATTCATGTATTATAGTAATGTATCTTCATTTTGCTAAAATTAGAAAGATATAGTTTTTGTTTCTTCTAACCAAAATGTTTTGTTGTGTGTGGATTTTTTTAAATCACCTTGTCTTCTAACTTTTCTCACATGACTTTGGCAATCTACTCTCCAAAACTGCAATGTCTGATGGGTCCTCTTTTTTACTTCAACCTCTTATCCAGAACCATATCTGAAGTCTGCAACCTTGTCTTCAAATTCTTTACTTACAACTTTTCTTCCATTTACATAAGCCACAAACTCTTAGGGTGTGAGTTGCCCGGAGCTGGCCTACTGATGCTTGAAAGTGAGAAAATGTAGAAAGATATAGTGGAAAGTAAAACTTGAGTTCAAATCTGTCCTTACCAGTTACTATGAGATCTTGCCCATATCCTTTATTCTTTCAAAGGCTATGTCTTCAGCAACAAAAAGCCTGTAGGAGGGATGCAGATAAGAGAAACTGATTCAAGACTGAAACAAAAACCAGTGTTGGGAACGTCCCGCCCTCAAGATGGTCCTTACCAACTGCAGGTCTCTACATTTGCGCGATCACGGGGCTACAGGGCATGATCTAAACAGGTGGTGGGTGCCCTTACTTCAGGACCTTTTTGCTCCAGGAGTCCTGGCAGCAGTACTTGCTGAGTTGGCCCTGGCTGTTTCTTTGATGATGGTGCCCCTCATCCCTCCCACGGTTCTAACGGCCACGGCTGTGGCCCAAGAGAAGGGCTTGGAGCGGGGGAGGGGAGGGCCCCTGTGTGCGCTCCCCTGTGCGCTCGAGGGTTTCTCCCCTGCGCCTCTGTGGTGGGGGCCTCAGAGCTCTGCTGAGTCTGTAGGCTCCCAGGACCAGGACAGGAAATGATGTGTGGGGGCTACAGCTGATACAGAGTTGGGTATACATGGGTGGACAAAAGTAGGTTTACATTTGTTGGTATGGAAAAGGCATGCAGATTATTAAAACAGTTTGATTAACTCAAGAGAATGTCACAATGGTACAAGATTGTACTTAAGTTCATTGTGCCATTCTTTTGAATAAAGCTATTCAAACTATCTATTTTATATGAGCGAGTTGTGGTAGCTTGTACTTTTCAAGGAATTGGTCCATTTTCAAGTTGTCAAAATTATGCATGTAGAGCTGTTTGTAATATTTCCTTACTGTCCTTCCGATGTCTGCAGGGTCTATAGTAATATCTCTTGTTTTAAAACTTATGTTAGTGATGTGTTTCTTCCGGCAGCCGTGGTAAAATTTTGTCAATCCACTTGATTTTTTTCCAAAACCCAGCTTTTTGTTTCATTTTCTCTTTTCAGTTTCATTGATTTCTTTTTAATTTTTGCTTCATGTTTGTTTTACTCTCTAGATGCTTAAGGTCAGAGCTTAAATTACTGATGTAAGGCTTTTTCTGTTTTCTAATATAAACATTAAATGGTATAAATTTCACTTAGCTGTTTCACAAAATTTTATATGCTGCATTTTTATTATCATGTAGTTCAATACATTAAAAAAATTCCCTTTAAGACTTCCTCTTTGACCTGCGGATTACGTAGAAGTATGGTGTTTAATTCTTCCCCTTTCCTCTGAAAAGTTACCACTATCTTGACTTCCAACAGGTATTTTACTTGTTTTTGACATTTAAGGAAGTTGAATCCTGAAATATGTATTACTGGATATTTTTGGTCAACATTGAATTTGTGAAATCCATTCTACTATTGATGAGCATTTAGACTTGCAATTTTAGATTTTTTTTCCTGTTGGGATTTGGAATACTGATTTTGTGACTATTTATGAATATTCTTTTATTTTGTTGAACATATGCCCTAATTTTTTAGGCTATAAACCTAGGAACAGAGATTCTAGTATAGCATATTCTCAAACTGTCATTCAAAGTTGTTTTAAAAAACAACTGTTAAAATTAGGGCTGTTATGAATTAGTTCTTTACTGCTTTCCAGAAAAAGCAAGGACCCTAAAACACTATAACTTCACGTATCACCTGCCCTGTGCTATTTCAGTTCTCTTTTACATATATTTTAGTCTGCCTAGAAATTATTGTCATTAAATTTATGAAATCCATTCTACTCAGAAATTTGTCTTTGTCCATTTTGCTTCTGCCTCCCCACCCCCCTCCCCCAGCTTCTTCAAGTTTCCACCTGGGATCATTTCTTTTTTGTCTGAAGAACACTTACTAAAATTTTATTTCACTGATAAGCTTTGGCTTTTATTGTTTTTCTTAACAAGTTAGCTGCCATTCTTTTTATTGTTTTTCTTTGAAACTAAAATGTCTTCTCCTCGTCTACCTTTAAGACTTTTCTTCTTGTGGCTGGTTTTATACAGTTTTACTATGATGTATTTAGATGTGAATTTCCTTGTATTTACTTACTTAGGATTGTAACCCTTCTTGAATCTATAATGTCACTTTTTTTTATCAAGTTGGGAAAATTCCCATGTACAATCTCTTCTAATATTACTTATTTACTTTTATCTTTATTCTCTTTTGAAATTTCAAATATATGGTATTGGAACTTTTCATCAGTACAATATGTCTCTTACTCTCTCTCCACCTTCTACATTGCATTTTCTATCATTTGGTCAATGCTTCAGTCTGATTTTCCCTTCTTTTTCTTCTAGATCATGGATTTTTCTCACCACTTATGCTTAATTGCTATTACATTCATATATTTAGATCTTAATTTCAGTCATTATTATTTCTCATGTCCATTTGATTTTTATAATTTTTATTTCTCTGCTAAAATCTTAAGATTTTATCATTTTGCTATGGTATCTATCATGGACCTGTGTTTTTCTTGGATTTCAGTTCTTTCTTGTTTTACTTTTATTGAATCCCAGACATTGTGTATAAAGAGGGTATTGATAACTTGATATTTGGGATAATGTTATCTTCCCCTTGAAATGATTTATTTTGCTTTGGTAGAATGTTAGGTTTGGAGAAGCTCACTTTAATACAACCTGTAACTGAGCTGATTTGGATCTGATCATCAGTCTATGAGAGTGATGGCCCAATTTTGCTTACCTTTACTAATAGTCCTTCTAGAAATCACAACTGAAAGTCCTGGGTATTTAAGAGGGTCTCACTGCTTGGTGAACCTGAACTCTAGTTATTGTCTTAACAATCTTATAAGAATACCAGAAACTCATCTCAGATTTTCAACCTCTCATCTGTGATTTGTGATGCAGAAAAGGTATCTGAAGGAAAACCTATATCAAAGGCTGGATCATCTCTTATTTTCAACTCTTTTTTTTTGGCTTCTTAAATCCTAGCTCCCTTAAATTCTGTATCTTCAAAATCCTCTAACAGATGGTGTCTTAAATTTTTTGTTTGCTTTTGTTGTGTTCTTCGTAGGAAATTTGGGTTTTAATAACCTAATTCTTAGTTTCTGAAAATGGAAACCACCTAATATTTTAATTATCATAAAATCAATCTCTGTATATAGCTCATATTTCTCCAACCCCCAGATATGTATTTTCAACTGCCTAATAGACATCTCTACTTTAATTTCTCTCAGTTATCTCAAACTCAACCTATCCAAAACAGAATTTATTATTTTATTCAATCCCGCTGCGTCTTCTACATTTTGTATCACTGCAGGTGAAACCCAAACCAGAAACTGGGTTGTTTTAGTTTTTTTTTCCTTCAGACCTTATGTTTAATAGTCAACAAAACTAAAACCTCTCTTTTTTACTGCTTGTCTGAATCATTGTGATAGTTATCCATTATTCTCTTCCATAGTCTAGTTATTAAATTTATCCTTCCTACTACATTTACCCCTATTTAAAATGTTTTCTCAAGTGTATGATTTATGTAAAAACTCTTCCATGACTTACCACTGTCTGCAAGATATACTGTAGTTCAATACTTTAATGATAAATCTTTGATTATTTGACTTATCATCTAGCTTCTATCTACCTCACCAACTTTCACATTTGACCTACTCCTATCATTTTCATAATATATATTTATTTTAGTCAATGAATTATATTATGATCTTTATCACATTTCTGTTTTTGCATGAGCTAGTCTTTCTATTTGAAATGTACTCCCACATTTCATTCTGCTTGGTAAACAATGATTAACCCCCAGTTCATAGGCCATAACCTTCATTAAACTTTATTTCCTCCCTTTTACCAACAGAAGAGTCATTTTCTCTTCTATGCTTTCTTCATACTTCTGTTAACACATGGATCACACTGCTTAGTCTTAATTTGTTACTTGTTTGTTTCCTTCCCTAAAATAAACTCTTTCTGGTGAGGTACCTTATTGAGGTTTGATATTCTATAGTTTAATATATTCATTGGTGCACAGTGGACAATCAGTGTGTAGAATTGATAGACAAGAGCTGAGAACTGGAATTCTAAGAAGCATGAAAACTGAATTTATAATATAAAGATAACAATTGATGAAGCTTATTGAGAGGCAAGGCAGAAAATAAACAAATAAAAAACAGCAGCATATATAAAAGAGATCTGTATGTGCTCACTGGCATGATTAACATTATGAGCAAGGCTTTCTGCAGTTCTATTCCATATTAGAAGAGAGGGTGACTGAATTCACAACTTACACTTGAGAAATCTTCATTGTGAAAAAGCAGCCTGCTGGCTTTGAAAAGCAATTGAATAGATGATTCAAGCAATGATAAGATATAAGCAAGGGGAATGAAAGGGAAGAAAGACAGCAGAGACCTTCAGGGCAGAAAGAAACTTTAATAAGGAGAGAAGTCAAAGAAGAACAATGAAGGGACTATGAATAGGATGCCTTTTGATTCATACTTTGTTCAGATAGAAGCTAGTTCAGGTAGAAGAACTTAGACTGAAATGTACTCTTTACTTGTAGGGGCATAAATTATTTAAAAATTTCCTGAGAATTATACAACATCTTGCTCTGAAGTCTTTATAGCCTGCACTCTGGAGACAAGCAGATTTTTTATGGTGCTTTACAAAAGTTCCATTAGGGGAGCTGACAACTCTTCGGAGTACCTAGAAAGTAAATTCTTCCTTATAATTAAATCAGATTTAAACAAGAAAAAGCTGTTTTCTTGGTGTATATTTCTAGAGGTGGGATTACTGCGTCAAATGGAAGTTCCACTTTTAATTTTTTGAGGAAATACCATACTGTTTTCCAGAGTGGCCACACCAGTCTGCATTCTGCATCTTCTCCAGCACTTGTCATTTGTTGATTTGTTGATGATAGCCATTCTGACAGGTTTGCAACAACATGGATGGAACTGGAGAGCATTATGCTAAGCGAAATAAGCCAGTCAGAGAAAGATAAATATCACATGATCTCACTCATTTGTGGAATATAATGAACAACATAAACTGATGAACAAAAATAGAACCAGAGTCATAGAAGCATCGAACAGACTGTCCAACCTATGAGGAAAGGCGGGGTGAGGGGGTAAGAGATCAACCAAAGGACTTGTATACATGCATATGAGTGTAACCAATGGACACAGATGCAAGCGGGGGGGGGGGGAGGGGGGGGGGCGGTGCATGCAGGGGAGTTTGAGGGCAAGTGCTGGGGGTGAGGGCAGCCGGGGAGAGGTCAATGAGAGAAAAAAGGAGACTATGTAATACTTTAAACAATAAATAATTTATCTAAATTAAAAAAAGAAATATCAGTTGACCTAAGAATGTTGGCAATAAAAGAAGTAATTAAACAAAAATAAATAAATAAGAAAAAGCTTTCCACTTGAACCTACAAAACTACGTGCAGAGAAATGTCTTGAATACTGTGAAGAAAAATAAATCCACTTTTGTTTTGTATTTTATTTTGCACAAAATCAGTGGGCTTCGTAGCAACTTTATTATACAGAGATATCATTAGGACCCACATTAGGTCTGGGGATCAGGAAAATTCTCACATTTCCAAGGTTGTTAAAAAGTGCTCTCAGCTTCCTCTGCAACAGTTGCTCTACTACTCTCCTGACCCTGAAACAAAAATTAGCCTCTTATAAATCATGTTTCTTAAAATAATACATGCAATAAATCCTTAGTTTTTAAAAAATACAAGTAATCTTGATGTTTATAAAATAAAATGTTAAAGTTGTCCTCTTTCTGTCTGATTTCTACCACCATCCACTCTTAATTCCTATTGGACTACTCCTAACTTTTAGTTTACTTCCAGACTTTTATAATAAAAAATATTCATGGGTCTTCCCAAACATGAACAGTTGCCAGCATCTCAAAGGTGACCTTGTCTAAAACTTCCCAATTAGTACCTAATCCTTCTCTCCAAAAATAGCTGTCATTTTGACAACTATTATACCTTTCTTTTCTTTCTAGATTTACCAATTAGCTTGCATCCATCCTTAAAAATTACAGTCTAGTTTTGCCTGGCTTCAAATTTCATATGAATGGAATCATAAAGCAAGCATTCTTTTGTGTCTGCCTTCCTGTACTCAACATTATATGAGATTCATCCATGCTGTTAAATGTAGGTGTAGTTCATTTTAACTGCTATGTAGAATTTCATTAGAGTAATATACCTCAATATATTCACCATGCATCCAGTTGCATTTTTTCATCCTAGAGCTATTATGAACAATGCTGATATATATATATATATTTCCTGGAAGAATATCTTGGTAATATGGGCACAGATTTCTGTTGGGTATATATGTAGGACTGAAATTACTGATAGGGTGTGTACATCTTAACTTTTAGTAAATAATACCCAAAAGTTTTTCAAAGTTGTTGCAATAATTTATAATCTAACTGGGAGAGTATATGAGGTTTATTTTATCTAGTCATTACCATCACTTTAATTATATTTTGAAATTTAGTCATTCTCTTAGGTATTTATTTTATTTTTAAAAATATATTTTTATTGATTTCAGAGAGAAAGGGAGATAGAAAGATAGAAATATCAAAGATGACAGAGAATCATTGATTGGCTGCCTCCTGCACACCCCCTACTGGGGATCAAGCCTGCAACCTGAGAATGTGCCTTTGGCTGGAATCGAACCCTGGACCCTTCAGTCTGCAGGCTGGCACTCTATCCATTGAGCCAAACCAACTAGGGCTCTCTTAGGTATTTAATATTTGATTCTAATTTCATTTTAATATTATTATTGAAATGATTAAATTTATGTCTAATAACTTCTATTTGTTTTCTATGACTCATATTTTGTTCTTCCTTTATCTCTTTTTAAAAATTAAATACTTTTTGTGTGTCATCTTAATTTCTTTGTTAATTTTTACTATAATTTTTTGTTTTCTTAGTCATTGATCTAGGAATTACAACATGCACCTTAATTTCTCAAAATTGGTTTCAGATGAATGCTAGTTTAATTTCAGTAAAATATAGAAACTTTGTTGTCATGTAGTTCTATTCCTTCTCCCTTCCTTTGTGCTCTTACTGTAATATTGTTGTAGTTTCTGCTTTTATAATCTTACCTCTTTGAAAATTTCATAGGAAAAAATAAATCTATAAAATAAAGGTTGGCAAACTCTGGCATCTGGACCAAATTTGGGCCACCATGTGTTTGGTAGGGTTTTATTGGAACAAACATATCCATTCATTTATGTATTGCATATGGCTGCTTTCATGCTACAAGGTAGAGTTGGGTAGTTGTGGATGAATTAAGGTGATAACAACATGATTTTAAAATTAGGAGATTATCTGGGTAGGCCCATGCAATTGATGCAATTGTCATTTAAATCAGTTAAGGAGAGAAAGCACAAAATATATAGTTATAATATTTTTATAGCCATTTATATAATTACCTTTAGATACACTTTATTTCTTCATGC